>BJBW01000865.1:0-31344 GCA_004320125.1 Scolopax mira
GTCCCTGGAAGATCTCCAGCACTTAATCGGGAAACACTATGCCAGCTGGGGTTATGTGCAGCAGAGTTCCCAGGAAATCCTGGTGGAGCAGGCTGACTTGGGAGCTGCTGTCTCACACCTTCAGAATGCCACAGAGCACTGAATTTTCCCTTTGCAAAAAGCAAGAGCTCTTGGCTAACAGCTTCCCTTGACTTCTTGGGTAATTGTGGGTGGGTAACCCCTCTGAATCAGCATACAAACATTTATCAGGAACAGCATGCTGGGAAGTCCGTATCTTATGTGAGTCAGGTTTTAGCTCTGTCAAAGGAATTCAGCTGCCTGTGGATTCAATCCTCCAGCAGTGACAGAATTTTTCATCTTTGTGAAATAGTTGTCTTGTTCCAAACTGAGCTCAGAACCACAACTCCATTTTTTTCCCCTGCTTTGAGAAGTGCTGATGAACGTTTTCTTTAGATAGCAAATGGTTGAGGTGGTCCACAAGATGCTTAGCCACTTTTCAAAATGAATGATCCCTGCCTCAGGAAAATCACATAAAATTGAAAACAGTCAGGGAATGAGGTTGATTAATCATTCGAGTTGATCTAGTCAGGACTAATTTTCTATCAAAAGAAATGTGGGAACAAAAATCACACAGATAGACTTACACATATGTATACATCAAAGAGACCCTGCTCCAGACCATTCTGACATGAGATGAACCCTGTTTATAATTCCTTCCTGGACTGACTTGGTTGGTACTGAATTCTATGCAAAAATAGAGGTAATGGCTTTTTTCCCCTGAATTATATTACCTTAAAAGTCTGAAATGGCAAAGCGCTTATATGATTAATCCTCCCTCTCTCCTTCCCTTTCATTGTTCCCCATACCCTGCTTGAATTGGATTTTACCATTCTTCATATTCTTAGTCTCAAAGCTAATAGGAAAAGAGTTTACATACAGTGCTAGAAAGCTATTCAGGTTTCAGTGACTGAAACTACAATCTTAAAAACATATTAAATAAAATATAGTCAGCTGATAAAACACTTAGAAAACAAATAAAAAGAAAAAAACAATAATTCCATTCACTGCAAAACTTAAAGTGAATTACCATTACAGCTGTTGTCTAAGATACATGACACAGACATCCTATTATTGTTTTGTCACGTTTAATTTCATGTCAGGTTGTGGTAAGATTTTTTTGCTCAAACGTTTAGGGCCTGATACTGGTCTCTTGAACAAAGCATAATTAATGGGATGAAGAAGTAGTCAAAGCATCAAACATCAGCAGAGCCTGTAGCTGCCAGTTCATCAGCTCATCGGATGTTTTAGTATATATCCATACATATTCCTCTGCTGTTTTATGGAGTAGCCCTCTCATGATAAGCTATTGCAGAGGTGGAAAAGCAAACATGAGGAGATCCCTTTGCACTTTCACTGTCACTGTGGCAATTTCTGAATTTGGTATAACCAACGTGTTGCCTCTCCATCTCCCAAGAAGCTGGCAAACAACCTTCTTGGTGCTTCATCAGCAGAATTAAGGGCATCTTAAAAACCCGTCAGGTTGTACCTTCCTACTTGGAGTAGTAAATTTCTATCTATCTGCTGTACTACCTGGATGCTGCTTTGGACCATTCAGGGTCAACAAGAAACAGCCATGTCATTAAAACTTCAAAGTCATTTATTTCACAAGGCAATGAGTCTACTGCAGACTCTTCAGTAACTGGAGTAAATATAGCAGTATTTCGCACTGAGCAAAATCTTATTTGCAACCTTAGACTTTTGAGCTTGTATTATTGAGAAAAGAAATGCTTGCTAGGTTACTCAGATACTTCTGTCTTAAAGTAAGGCTTTGGTGCCTTTGAAAAGTGCCTTGGGATTATGGAAAAGCATATGCATAGTGCTTGGACAGGAATGAAATGGACGTGTTTCAGCTGTTTGTATGTGACTCTCAGGAGTTCTGAAGTCCTTTAGTATGGCACAGCAGTGTTAGTACTGCATACAAGTGTACACCCTGCATTGCTGCTTTACAGAATCACAGCTCTTATCAATGCCAAGGGCAGGTATTTATACCTGGTTTTCTCTCTAGTGTTCTTCATGTGCAAATGAATTGTGGAAAGCAAGCAAGCTTAAAAAACTAACCAAATCACAATGATGGGAGCAAAGATATCTTCATTATTTATTGGATCACAGAGGGCTGTTAAACCTAACAGTATAATCTGAAGTGCTAGTTGACATACTGCATAAAAATAAGTAAAGTGCTTTATAAAAAATTTGGTTTCACAAGTTTACCTTAGAAATATTGATGTTTTGGTACACAGCTAAAATCTGCATCTCAGTAATGGAGGATTCCAGTTTCTTTAGCCTCAAACATCAGTTTCTGTATATCAAAATATTTTAAATCTCCATAAAAGTATTTTCACAAATTATTCTTTGTAGTCTACATGAATTCATCTTTTTGTTTTATGCAAAATCTTCCTTCAAATTTGTTTAAATCTAAACATTTTCTGAGAACATGGTCTCAGATTTTTGCACTTATAATAATTAGAATGCTTTGAATACCGATTTTGAAGATGGAAATCTAGATTTCTTGTTGAAATTGTATGTCCATCACAGTGCTAATATCATCCTTTTTACTCTATTCCTACCTTTATTCATAATTTAGAATTTATTTTTTTTAGAACTTTTTTTTAGAACTTGAAGAGTTGGAAAAAATTTGTAAATCTCAGCTGTGCCCTCAAAGTGCAGATTTTGTCAAAATTTAGATCCTTAATCCAAGAGGGCAAGAGAGACAAAAACTCTGATAGAAAGCCGAAATTATGCCATTTAATTTGCCTTGTGATACTGTTCTCTTGATTCAATTCAAAATTGAAATGATTGTTTCCAATCTAAGAGAAAGATTCACCTGGAATTCAGAAACAAGATGTCCCTATTCCAAAATCATTTTAAGGATCCAGTGTATCATGGGCTGGTTAAGAACCACCTTCAATTTTAGTGAAATAGGAAGGAGGAAGAAAGAGAAGGCAGATGGTTTTTTTGCATAATAGTCTAAATGATTAGTACATTTCTCAGTTGTGGGCTTATGTTAGAGTCAGATTTAATTCCCTCCGCAGCCTGAGGGAATTCTCATACCCCACTTTCCAGCTCGGCCTAAATTCTTTTCTCCTAATATTTTTCCCCCTTGAAATCTTTTCTGTCAAGTATTTTACTCTGACCCAGAAAGGTATCCTGACCTTTTTCTGTTTGAAGAAAGAAAAGTATGGAACTTAGTATTTCATCACATGGCTACTGCCACACCTCCTTAATTGAGTGAAGAAGGAATAAGAAGCCAACATCAGGAAACATTATGTGAAGAGTTTTCTAAATGTCAGCACATGCATTCCCCAGACTTTTCAGCACTGGGAAGACTTAAAGGTAATTTGTCAGGGAGAAAGAACTGATCGAGAATTCACCCATGTAAATCGATGACCTTTTAGTCAAAAGGAAGTCTCTTAGCTAGTAAAGATGCTGCATTACTTATAAAAGAACAAAATACTAATGGGCCAATCTGAGCCTTATGAAGTATCTACTTGTAGATATAAAGATACAGTTGAAGAAAAGATGGTCTGCAATAGGATTAAGAAGACTAGAGTTCATTTTATGCCCTGCTGTAGAGCTATGAGATTCTATTAGGAGAGTTGTCTGGAAAAGCTTCAGTGTTGTGATTTTGTTACAGTGTGTTCCAAACTCTGTAAATACAAAATCACAAACTGGATTCTGAAAGAGAAGAAAATACAACATTGAACAAACAGATATTACTTTCTGGGAGATCTATTTTCAATAAATTGTGTTATTAAAGTATAAGTGATGTAAAAAGAGAATATTATCAACAAAATAGCAGCAATTGTCTTTGATTCTGATCTTTAGGCACTATAATTCTGAAGCTACTTTTATTAAAAATCAGTGGATATAACAGTGAAAAAAACCTATGAGATCAAAGTTTGTTCTGATATGTAATAAAATATTCAGAATGGACAGAGATCAGCTCTAAGCCCAATCTGGTATTCTTTCAAAACCAAGATTTGTTGAGGCATAGAGATACAAGATGTTTGTTGCACTTTTTGTAAGTAGCACTAATTACCTAGGCATGTGAACTAATAGTGCAATGTGAGACCCATTGCAGTATCGATACACAGAGATCAGTGGGATGAGAACGGTGACATCCCACCAGAATGGGAATGAGAAAATGCCTCCTGTTACACACTGAGAGAAAGGTATCATGCTCGCAGGTGGGAACGCCTTCTGAAAAAGGGAAGTCTTCAGTCCAGAGTTTTCTTAAGTTATCCACCAAATATTGGCTTATTATTAATGATTGGTAATATGCCTTATGTAGGCACAAAGAAAACCACACAGTGCTCTGTGTCAAAACACCAGCCAGAATTTGCTCTAGGACAGACAGATGATGCTGCCAACATCTCTGCTCCACTTGGCTGTTTTGTAGCTGCTGCCAGTGGATATTTTGGTCCTCCTCCTTTTCATAATGTAAACATTGTATTAGATGTGCAAATGCAGACTGTAATAGCTATCACTTCCAACACTTCAAAGTTTGTGTCCAAAGTATGCTTAGAAAAGACAATAAGTAAAGACAATACATTGAAAAAATATAACCAATATTAACCTAATACAGATGAGTACATCTTCCTGCTCTTCAGCAGGTCCTTGGAGAAACAGTATCATCTTTCCACTGTTAAAACTTTGAGTATGAAACAGTCAATGAAATTCAGAACTAAAATGGAACTTAATTGAAGGTCCTTAAACTTGCCTCTCAGTGAACTTTGCATTCAAGAAAATTTGTTTCTCATTGTTTCATATTGTCTTGATCTGGTAACATAAAGTCACTAGCTGTTAAATAGAAAATGTAAATCTTGAACTGATAGTCATAGGGGTTTAATCTTGACATCTTATGGAAACATGTATGTGCATTTAGCCTTTGTAGAACTGTCATGGATTAACTAGAGGGAAGACAACCACATTTTTGCAAGAGTGTATTTCTCCCTATTGCCTCTGCCTGTAAATATTTTCTTGAAGAATTGCATGAAAATTCTGAACAAAAATATCTTCTAATAATACAGTTGTTCCATAAATGTGGAACCTATGCTTGGACATTACTGTCAGTGCACTGTGATCTGTCACAGGCTGTATTAGTGAGCTAGTAGAAATTCCTTTTGAATGTATCATTTATGTGTAAGACAGACAGACATCAAGAAAAAGCATAGTTGTTGTACTCAAGAAAGTGAAGCTGTGGGTTATTGCCTTTCTCCACATTGACTCCACAAAGCAAAGGCCACCGTGCACATTTCACTGAATTTCACTGAATTTTTTTTTTTCAGAGTTGGAAGGGACCACAGAGATCATCTAGTCCAACTCCCCTGCTGAAGCAGAATTGCCTAGAGCATGTTAGAGCATGTTACTCAGGACTGCATCCAGGCCCATCATCCTCTCACTGGCAACCAATGAAAAGAGTCCAGCTCCCTTCTCCTTCAACCCACCCTTTAGATACTTATAAGTATTGATAACGTCTCCCCTCAGCCTTCTCTTCTCCAGGCTAAAAAGTCCCAGCTCCTTGAACCTGCTCCATTAATTTTTTCTTTATCATTAGTTCTTGTATTTAACGCATGCAGAAATCTTAGATGCTCACAATTCATAAGCATCAGGCTGTTTCTTTGTCCTGTTAAGCTGAATCCTTTTAAAAGTTCCTTTTCTTCCTGCTCCCTACTCTTCGTACTTCTAGTGATATAATAACTGCATTAATTTATTTGCATTGTGCGACAAAGAGATAATCGCTGAATTATGATTTCACCCTATCACCCTTTTTAACCCATAATTAGAACATGTTTTTTAGTCTTTCTTTCACTTTTTGTGCAGGTTCTTACCTGCACAAAGCATTATGCTTTGTTGGCTTTTTCCTGTTGCTTATAACGTCATTTATATTAATGAATGTACTTTTGCAACACTCCTCTGAGGGTGAAAAGTGCTGACATACCGAGATCGAGTAACTTGCCAAAGATAACAACGGCTGTTTGTATCAGAGCCAACTGTGATTACATGCTGTACTTCATCCTCATCCTTTCTTCCTAGGACATGAATATTGTTAAATCATCTTCACGTTCTAGCACATCACACTTCATTTTCTCAGGATGGTACGTCCTTTGTTCTGATGGTTGCCCTAAATAGGCAAAATGAGATGCCAAAAAGTTCTCAGATCAGATAGCATGAACTGAGAAAGTTCAGAAAGTTGAACTCCTACTCTCAGCTAGGTTACCACTGGCTGTAGAAGGGCTACTCCAAAGTCCTTTTCCTCATAAAGAAAAAGCAATGTACTGGCAGAAAAACACATTTCCCTGCCCCTTGGATTTAGTCAGGGGGAGCTCCCTGAAACCGGTGTTCCTGTCACCTTGTTGTAGGAGAGGAGCAGGGCTGGTGTCACCCACCTCCTGGGCTGGCAGCTGTCCTGGCTTCTTGCAAACTTTGCCTTTCCTATTTCAGAACAAACAAACCTCATAAAGGATTTTTTTTTTTCAATTTGATTAATTTTATTTATATCCACCATAGATTTCTCCACTCTAAAGACCTCCAAGCTTTATCAATTAGTGTGAAGCAATGCATGTAATAAGCACGTGTAGAAATGACAGGGAATCATTATGCACTTGGACCAAAGTGAAAGTATTAGCAAATCAAAATGCCCCATTCACTTATGCATATAGTACCACTTTACAGCCTCTCTTCACTGACTTTCTACATGTATAGTTGGTTGCATAAGTTTCAAGGCCCATCATTTACTCAAAAGCTGAATTTTTTAGTATGATTTGCTATCATATGAAGCATGGTTCCTTGGTACCCTCTCACTTGCCAGAATGGGAGAACAAAAGCAAAGAGCATTTCAGTGATGCGTCCATCACCAGTATGCCATACGTGAAGTTAGCAGTTGAACAAGGATCATCACATGAGGTTTTCATTCCCTGTAGCTGTTGACTTAACCTGGTGCAATGATTTCTGCACAGTGATCTGGACACTGATTTGCTGTTTTTGCCTTCTAAAAAGGAAACTTGTTTATGAGTGTTTCGGGCCATGTTTCCCAGAGAGAGTTCCTATAGTATAAACGTCCTTTCTCTGTCCTGTTGTCCAGAGTGCATATACACTACTATATAACCAAATAAGCCATTTTGCTTCTGTTTCTAAATGATTAAACATTATTTGATTTGTCTGTTTAACGCACTAGCTGAAGAATGGTGTTTAGTTGAGCCCATCTGCTTTACCCTATGGAGAAGGCAGAATATAGATGTTTGGTGGGAAGAGTTTCAGTTTCTCCTTTTTACAACATCATTAGGAAGCTGTCGTTCTAATAATAATAATTCCCATTTGACATCATGGAAGTAAAAAGAAATCACTGCTGACATCAAAAATGAGGTGATATTTCAGCAGTATTATTTCACTGAAGATAAAATGGAAGTCTTTATTACTCCCAATGCTTTTAAAGAAAGCTGAGCAAGGCTTATACTGACCCTGGAGCTTATATACCTTAATGCATCTATAACCAGTATGAAATAAGAAATTATAATTGTTACTGCTATATTTTTTGGCTGTCCCTCCTTAGAACCAATAATTTTGCCTGCTTAAAGGAAAATAATCAGCAGCTAAAAATAAGCAACAATTATCTTTATTTTCTTCTTTATTTAAAATTCATGCAAAGGACCCCAAATGCTAAGTGTAAACACTAAGTAAAACACTAACTGGTAATGTTTTTACAAACTTCATATTGGAGCCTTTACTGTGAGTCCATAGAGATTTCATAAAGAGGTCTGAGCTCTGAAGAGGTTACCCTGAAGAGGGTTACAAGTTTTATTTCACTTTTTATGGATAAGTATTTTATTCGCTCTGAACTTCTTGTGCACGTTGCTGTGTGAATTGCTTGCCATTAGAAGGACACAGACAAGGTCTGTTTCATCAGTTGTAAACAATATTTTTTCTGCTTTTGTTTGTGATAGTACATTAGAAGGTCTCTTTCCTTTGTACAGACACATTCAGTTAAACTTCTAGCCTTTGTATATTTTTCTTCCCTAAACCAAACAATATAGAACATCAGTGACTCTGTCCAAGTGTGCTTGGAAAAGAGTGTATCTGCTTAAGTTTTTTGTGAATATTTCCTAAAGTTTAAATTTTTTGCTCTACTGCTGTTTGGTTTTGGGTTTGGGGTTTTTTTTTAATTTAGGGGACATATGAAGAGTAATATAGACTGCAAACAATTAGAGCGACCAGATGCAAGTTCAGTGCCTTTAAAATTGGCAGTATTGTTCTAATTAAAAGCAGTTCAAGAAATACAGATTCTTCCCATGGCTTCTCATTACAGAATGGGTCACATATTTGCAAGTAGTGTCTCCTCTCTATAACAAGAAGAACCTCATCAAATGTTTCTTAGCCTTTTCACAATCAATCAAGCTTAAGAAACTTTAGCAATTAAATATGTAGTGGCATCATCAAGTTATCTTGTTCCAAGCAAATATGTTTATAACAGACCAGTCACAGCTCATCTGCCGTTGAGTTACTGTTTCTCAGTTATTATCAGAAATAAGATCTGAATTCTTAGAAACGTGCAAATATTAAGATATTAAACCTTTAAAAAATCAAAATTGGTTACAGTGAGGTGTTTACATCTGAAATGAATTTTCAGTGTAAAAAGGTCTTATTCTGTATACAAATAGTTTGGGCATTTTCCCCAAGAATTTGTGCATGCATGAACTGAATGCTTAATTTTAGTTGATGTGAACAAAATGAGCCCTTTCACTTTTCACATAGTTTAGAAGGTCCAGGCATGCTTTTTCTCTAAAATATTAGACAAACATTTATTTTCTTGAAAATCATTATCTTATTAGCTTTTTCATTTGTTTCTCCCTGCTCAGGTGCTCAGAAACGTACTCTTTCACCTAACTAATCAACTGCTTTCCATTCTTGTGATCCTTCACATCATTGTATTGTTACAAAGACTATGTTGGTTGGGAAAGTCCACCACTAGACCTAGCACCGTGTTTAAGAGATACCTAAGTGCAGAGCCCTGTTTTAATTAGCTCACAGGGCATCACTGAACCCAGCTGGCTCTCCCACAGTCACGTGCCCAAGGTTAGGAATGGGACACTGGACAATTTTTCCTGAGGAAGAAAAGAGCTGATTCACAATACACAAACATGCATTATGGGTTGTTTTCAGTCACTTTATAGTCGTATGCATTCATAAATTTTGATATGGTTGTAAGATGCAGACTTTGATGGTACAAAACTCACAGAAGAGCTTTAGATCACTGGAGCAACCACAGGCGAAGTTTATGCTGACAATTTATCAGCTCTTCTCCGTCAAGGAAAATTGTTTTTTAGTGCCTGCCTATTAGCAATCACATGCATATTATGAAATTGAGTTTTGGGGAGGACAGCCCGCCATCTGTCTTTTCTGTATTTTTTTCACAATGCATCATGCTAAAGTTAAAACTTTCTGTGCTTCAAAATGGTGTAAAATATGAGATGTCTATAATAGAGATACTTGGAAAGAAAAATAGACTAAATAGAAATTTAAATCTTTATAAACAGGCAACTAGTGATACTATATGTTTAAGCTTCAAGTGCCCTCCAAATTTTCTGTACACTATAGTGCTCACCATGTGCTCTCAATCTAGGTTTCATGGATGCTAAACTGATAATTAATATATATCTCAAGAGTGTGAGAATGTTTTCTTCATAAAGAAAAAAAAGTCTTCTTCCTGGTTCAGGGGTTTTTTTGTGTGTGAAATGGAACTGCAAATGCTGATGTGGAGAATGAAAAAGATGTGTTCAGTTTCATTCTTGTGTTCTGATATGCTAAGATTTTATCAATAATATTGTTTTCCTGTAAAAATATCTGCCTCAGAGAAAATCTGCTGTGTAGCTGTCAGGATTACACCTCTCAGAATATGCCTGTGATGATTCTGTTAAATTGATAAAAACAGAACACTCTGCTATGTAGAAGGATTGCTGAAAAGAATATTCCGAGGCCCTTTCATGTGTAACAACACTTGTATGGCAGTACGTTTATTGTGCTATAAATTCCATCACTGATTTTGGCCATTTCAAATTGATTCTGCAGTAACTGTAAGTAATGAACCTTACAGACAGAGCCAAGGGGAAAAAAAAAAACCCAAGCCAATAAACTTGTGGCTGTAAGAATACAAATTGTAGAGTTCATTTAGCCTCAGTTTTTATCAGATCATGCAGCCAATACTCCCCCAAAGCCAGAAAACATATCCAAGAAAATATAGAGTGTCATAGCCGTGGCCTGCTTTAAATTTAGCAGCTAAACCAGACACCCAATTATTCAAAGCACATGTTTGTATTAAGTGTCCTGTGGATTTCACCTGAGATTTAAGGAAGGTACTCAGCGTAAGTGGATGACAAAATAGGAGAAAGTATAATAGAAGGGACTTAAAATTTGATAATGAGCCAAATCCTGAGCATGGTATTTTACTTGGTCTAAACAATACCAGGCATTGCTGGATTTCATGAGGTGCAGACCAATTATTGACTCACCAGGTCAAAATATATAAAAGTCTCCAAAATTTACAAATGCTCCTAGCCTATTTCCCTTTCTTTGCTGAAAAGTTCTATCAAGTTAACAAGAATGATGTGATGTCTTTTCTCTAGGTATCTTTAACAATTCCATAGATTTTAATAGAGAATGTATGCACTTGCTAAAGATTTCCATAGGCTGGTTTTAAATCCCATCAAAAATATACTGTTCTATTACTTTTAACATTAGTTTTGTAGTTTTCTATTGCATTCTATAGGAATCTACTAATCTTGGTTTTTTAAACATTGTATGCATTCCTCATAATCTTAAAAACGTATGCCAAGGTCATATAGGCTCTTATTTCACAAATAAACCATAGATCTAGTCCCACTAAATCAGTGGGCTGGTAATATGATGAAAACATATATGAACTTACATATATGTTCTACCTTTAATTGTTAGATGAAGAGCTAACTTCAGATGTTGAGTCAAATACTGAAAAGACTGGAGCTTTCTTCTGCATAGTTTTCTCAACATTGCAGGAGAGAGAAACAAAGGCCATGTTTTATTCTCTGTGCAAAAATAAATAAATGTCTAGGTTGGGTTCCTGCAAGCCCTGCAGCACTTCTATGCATCACAGTTTGCACACTCATGTATCTTAGAGTCTGCATTGAGTTCTAAATTCATTTTATGTGTCTTCTTGTACCTAACTGTGCAGATTTATCTTAACCTCTCTATTGTCTGTGAGAGATATTAAATCCTCATTTTGAGATCAAAATTCTTGGGTCCATTCTAACCTTATATAGACCACAAAGACATTCATTATCTAAGGCATATTCCTTGCGTTTCTCTGTAAAAAAGTCTTTTTTATCAATTTGTCCAGATTACAGCAGCAGTCTGAGACACACACAGAAGAAAAAAGACAGAGACTGAGGCTTTCAGTTAAAAACCAAATATAGTGAAAGTCATAATGAAATATTGAGAGTTGGGAACACTTATTTTTTCTCTCACGCTCTGTTGTTTTGTGTTGCGATGAGGAATACGAGCCTGAAGTCTTGTGAATAGCTCCTGGTAACCAAAAGCAAAGAACCCTTGCTCATTATCTCTACCCCTCTTCTGAATAAACATTTCAGCCATTGTAAATGAGTGTGACATGAAGGGCAAATGAATGGCTCTCATTCCAGATGAGAAACACTTGACAGCTGAGCAACCTGAAGGTTGTTGTGAAGGTACAGTTCCTCTAACCACTGAGTGTTGGGGCAAACTTACCTTTTATTTCAATAGGACTTGAGATGCATCATATTCTTGAAGGAGAGATTACCAGACTTGCAGAGGATAAATCCTAGGTGTTCAAACTGACTTTTGGTTAGGACTGCAGTGAGTAAAAGACAGAGCTGTCCTAATATTTTCTTGTTATTTTATTAAATTACATAGAAAAACTTAGTGAAATATAGGGAAAGATTCAGCATGGATTGACAGATGGCATCCAACACCCCTACTGTATCTCATTTATAAATGTATCTCATTTATAAATAAGATTGATGTGGAGGTAATTTCTTGGTAACCTGTTTTTCAAAAAAGAAAGTATTCTAGGTGGTGGGTTAGTTAAAGAAATTTAATCTCTGTATGTTAAACTTGCCAAGTTTTGATTTAATTGCATGAGTATTGCAAACAATCAATTAATAAATGTTAAGCAAACAACAGAAAATCAGTGAATTAAAAATTGCTAAATTGATTCCAAGTGCAGATAAAGAAGAGGCTACCATAATTCTTCAGTGTAGATTCGAGAACACGAATCTTGTCTCATCAGTTCTTGCTCCCCATTTATCCACATCTGGCATTTTAAACAATGCAGGTTTATTATGATTTTTACAAATAAATTGCTATCTATAATCTAGCTTGCTATAAGTGGATTATAGAAACAAATCATAAATAGTTGTCCATTTGTAGCTGTCAAGGAGAAGGTCAGAGCTTTGCAAAGACCATCCATCTCCAAATAGAATAGGAGTTTTTTCTTCAAAGAGAAATCACATACCTTGTTTTGGTGGACTATAGCTAGTAATGACAGTACTGTTTCTTGAAATACCCACAAAATTTACTTGAAAAATCACTTGATGTGAAATAGCTATCACCACTGAATATTTCTAGGTAAATTGGATTTGATTAAAAGCATATATATGAAAGTTTTTGCATTCTTCAAAAGTTTAAGGAGAGGCTTAGGGTGGCACTGGATGCTTACAGGTCACATGTCTATGGAAAGGAGCTTGAACCTGAGATCTAAACCTTTATGACCTATTGCTATCAATGCCACTGAACACACAGTTTTTATGTCTCTACTAATTTAGCAGTACTATTACATTGCATTTCACAGAATTGTGCAAAATAAGTCTGTATACTCATTCTCATTTTTTGAAGACAGTCATAAAGAAATTTGTTTCAGGAAGGATATCTCCTAGTAGATAAGTTCCTTCATATATGTTAATTTACGGTGCTTAGTGTCTTAGCACAAGGGAGCTCGTAACCTAGAACACTTCTACTGAACCTAAAATAAAAATAGAATTGGTAGTCATCTGAGTAAATACAATATGTCAAGGAAAAGTCAAGGACTTTAGCAAAACTTTCTCAGGGAACCAGCAGGTACATCTACTGGGGATTTCCATTTGATACAGAGAAGATGCACTTCCAGCATGGGAACCAGCAGGGTCCCTGACCAAAACTCTGAAAGAAATTCAGCTGCCAGTGGACGGGAAGATTCTCTCATTGATAAGTGATTAAAAAAAAACAAAAGACAAGAATGGCCAGTTTTCTCAACTTAGATGGTCACTGCTGCTTTTCAACAGATTACTGTTCATGGGATCTTTGGTTCTCAACATATTCATAAATTAAATGGAAACCGAGGTGAACAGGAAAGTGACAGTGCTTAATGGATTGTAAAAATGTAAGTCTAATGTGAATAGCAGCACACGAACTTCATGATTTTGTGTGAAGGGTCTATAAAATAGCAGATAAAATTCATTTCAGATAAATGTAAAGTAATACACACGGGAAAAGAGAATCCTGGTTGTATATGTACAAAGAAGAGCTCTGAAAAATCTGTTGCTGCTCAAAGATACCTTGGAGCTGTAATTGGCAGTTTATGAAAGAAACAGCTCAGTGCTTAGTAGTGGTCAAAAAGCAAACAGAGTGCTAAGAAATTACTAGGAAAGAAATTAAAAATGAAACAGAAAATGTCATTATACCATCGCATAAATCAGTGTTTTTTCTTTATCATGAATACTTATGCACTTATTATCCCACCTCATCTCAAACTGAAAATTATACAACAGGAAAAAAAGTGACAACATGGATCAACAATGTGGAGCAGCTAAAATATACCTAGGAGATTCAGCTTGGAGGAAAGGTGACTAAGGGCGCACATGATAGAAAACATCGCTGTATAGAGAAGGTGAATAGAGTATGATTTTCTGCAGTCTCTCAGTAGGTAAGGTGGGGAAAAAAATTAAAGTAGTAAATGGAAAATTCAGAACAAGTAAAAGGAGATACTTACTGATTCTAGAGTTCAACAGTGAAGCAGGCCTACAGGGCACTATGAATGCCAAAGGCTTACCAAACAACATGCCTGTGCCTCAGGAAGTCCTGGGAGAGTGCACAAGGGAAACGCCATTAGATGCTTGTCTAGTCTGATACTGTCCCTTAGCCAGCCTGAGTCACGTACTGGGGCTGATGATCGAGACAGGCCTTTGGTTTGACCTGCTACAGCTGCTCTTCAGGACACAGTTGCTTCTTGGGAAGGGCTGTCGGGGTGCCCTTCTGCAGCCAGAGTCTCTGTAAAGCTGCTTTAGGGCTTGGGGCTTGCAGTTTGAATGCCAGACACTTTCTTTATCCAGACCACGAGAGACCTATTTAAAACTGTTCAAATCTAGCGTTGAGCACATTCAGAAAACTAGTGAGACTAGATGTTGGAAGACTCAACAGAAGACTCTTGCCTCCTATTCTGTGATCATTCCTTTTCACCATCTGGATGTGGAAGCATTACTAAGCACCTGCAGCAGCTCTTCTGAAATTTGCAGTTGTATTTTTCTTAAAATCAACTCATACACTTGATTTTCTAAAGTTCTAAATTGAAAATTTGTAGTTTAGATTCATATAAGTGTCAACACTGAGAGGATAATGAAAGCATCTTAATAATTATGGGAAATTAATCTTTTTGCCCACATCTCCACCTTCACTTCTGTCACAGTTGTGACATTCTGCTGGAACAGATTCTGTTGTCCAAGATCTTTCGGTAGATCTTGTCTGTTTGTATACAGCAGTGCTAGAGAAAGCCATGCAAGCATTAAAATAAACAAAACAGTTGCTTCTCTGTGTAAAAGCCTGTACCAAGCATCATTAGCACAAACAGAGGAACCTTGGTATTAATGAAATTCAAATAGTAGTTCTCAACTTTTTCCATAGTGTGCCCCTGCTTTACTATGAGACGAACTCAGATCTTCCCACCCATTTAGCCATAAAATAAGGAAGAATGAATATGACTTTTCTTGACTTACTTCAGAACAAATTCTTGAGTTGCAACCCCAGGTGGAACGCTTTTTAGAATATAACTGTTACTGACTTAATCAAGGCTAAATTGGGGAATATGCTTCTGTCTTTACAGGCAATAGCATTTTCTACATTTTTTTCTCTGTGTCTGGGAAAAATGCATTAATATCAGATATTTTGTTTTATCTACTGTGCAGAGAATCACCTAAGGTAATTGTTGAGCTACTAAGAACTACATCAAATAAAACAGTAGTGGAAAAAAAAGAAGAAAAACTTTATTTCTTCCTCCAAAGGTAGAAATAAAGACACTACATCTGAAAAATGTTTGTTATTGGTTGTCTTTAGCGCAACAAGATGTGATTGCACATACAGGATTCAGACTAACTTTTTTTAAAAACCTTTTCCACCCTTTCTGTCGCAGAATTATGATACTCTGATAAACTGCATTGGAACTGATGCAACAACAGCCCTTTTTCAGGTTTAATTTTTACTGCTGGCAGGAGCACCAGAATTCTGGAATAGTGAGCTCCCAGAGAGTTTGCTCATGGGCAGGGATGACAATTCCTTTATTAGAACCCTGCACACTTCAATAGCTAAATGCTTTCAACTTTCTTTAAATGGTATTAAGGAAAAATATCCTGAAGGCATTATTTTTAAAGGGGACTTCAAACATTCCGTGAGGGAAAAAAAATGCAATACATTTGAACACCAAGGGATTTGCAGTGGAAAATCTGTTAAAGTGGAGCTATCTTTTGAGTTTCAGGGTTAAATAAGTATAGGCCATAAATCAGGGACACAGACTACCAAAAATTCTGAGGCATTCCAGATTCCTAGTTTAGACCAGAAGTAGACAGATTCTATAATAGATCATTTAGAAATACCTTGGTTATTTTAACTAGATTTTAAATTAACTGTTACATTTATTCCTCTGAATTCACGATACAAAATCCATTATAACATTTGCTAGAAGATATAAGAAAATCCCAGGTTCTTAATCTTTTTTACTATATAGACTTAATTCTGCAATAACTCAATATTAGATATTTTAGAGTTTATATTTAAAAGCAGCTGTGAAGCTAGCAGATATGCAAGTGTAAATCTGCTCATCTTGAATCCTTCTGCAAATGGTCTGCTCTGGAGGTCATATCAAAGAGATTCTTTTTCCAGCTTAAACCTGTCTTTTCTAAATAGATCTCAACCTGATTCATTTAATGCATTGATGTCTGGTTTCTTAGTCATTATATTTGCTGTATTACATATCAAAAGGACTCTTGAGAAATTCCCCCGATTTGATAATTCTAATTTCTTATGTATAGCTACTCTGCATTCACTCAGAGGACAGCTGTATTGTATGCTAAGCCACGAATTGTAAAAATTGATCCCTTTGTATGTAGGTTTGTATTAAATTGAGATACTTTATTTTTTCCTGTTTGTTACCACACATGGGTTCCTGGTGTCAGTTTGTATTTGGCTGTTTAAGCATATTAAAGTTTTGCTACTGCTTATGATGTTCTTGCCAAGAGCGCTCTTGCAGCAATCTGCACTAGAACAGTCTTTGTGCCAATTACTGCAAATAGTATTCTGTTATGAACCAATTTTTATGGCTACTTTTTCAGGTTGCGGTGTGGTGATTTCATTTAGTTTCTTCTTTTTCCATTTTTTTAATGTTGATCTTCTTCAAGTGCTTGTAAGTTTCGGATTATGAAAAAATAATGCGGTGTTGATAGATTGAGTTGTTAATAAGACATCTTAAAAAGGAAAGGGGTTCAAAGCTATTAAAGTAAAACCTGGCATGTTGAATTACTAACACTGCATATATTTAAAGGATACTATTTAATAGCAGAATGTTTGGTGCTCTTCTGGGGGGGTGATTATGAAAACGGAAACCTTTGCAGTTATATAAAGCAAAAAAAAAATTAAAATGTGTAATGACTTAACGCAGTATTTCTTGAGCTTATATTATGAGGCTGATCACAGGAGAGTCAGGGCTGCAACATCTTTTATTTAGAGAAAACCAGCTTGTTAATCTATAGCAATTAAAAAATTCTTAACACAGGAAAGGGAGGCATGATAACATATTTTACAATACAAATATGCTTTTGAATAGAGAGCCATTTAACTTTTACTGCTGCAATAAATGCCAATGCAAGATTAGACCTCAGAATTCTGACGTGGGAGACATCATGGGGATAAAGATACATACATGCCTGTTTACAGTGCATGAGACTGTGCTATGCCATACTAAACAATAACTGCTAATTGATTACCCCAAATAATAAAATGGAAATACTGTTATGTAACAGAATTAAAAATTAGGCATTAATTGAGGGTATAAAACATTAGTCTAAATTATCTAAAAATGCAAATATATTTATATTAATTACTCTTGAGCCACCTGTGGTCTGTTGTTCATTTCCTATCTTCCTTTACTCCCACAGAGAAGCTGTAGTTTTTCTTTAGATAACCCTAACTGAGCCACATCCAGATCAGGGAGCTTCATATGATAAATGTAACATGGGCAATGGTCAGACTCTTTTGTCTTCACTCTTTTGGAAAGTTAGAAAGCTGTCCCCACTCCCTTCCCTCTAGTTTATTATCTAGTGAGAGGCAAGTGAGAGATAAGAGGTTGTACATCCTGAAGTTGAAGTTGGAATTACTTATCCAAGTAGCTTATTGTGTGAGTGCTCAAAACACTAACTTTTACACAGAAGAGCAGCTGCTCCCTGTGGTGTATTTGAATGAAAGTGACTGTGGCTATTGTGCTTGCTGCTGGTCTCAATATTCCTCATATGCAATGAATAATACTCTACTCAGGTCGTTTGAGGGATTGAGCAAGAGCTATGAACTGAGCCTGCCAAGCCAGGCCGTTTCTTATGTGATGCTTGTCTTTAAGCACCCAATGCATTTGAGGTCTCATGAGGATACTTTTTTTCAAACCCCTTCGGATTAGCCTAAATTCTGCCTCTGACTGGTTTAAGTAGCAAAATAGCTTTTGAATCTTATTATTTGGAGAGAGCAATATCAGAGAAAAGATGGGAAAAGACTAGAGTGTCTCCAAAAACTAGTATTGACTTTTTAACAATAAAATACGTCCTGAGACCAAATATGCTGTTTAAATGTAAATACCATTTCCATTTTCAGACTGTCTTTTGCAGGTGTATTTGAGGGGATTTGAAATGTACTTGTAGATGGAAAAGAGGCTATTGACCTTGAAACTATGTATGTGTTAGGAATAATGTTCACCCTCCTTGAAATCAGACTCATATTCTTTGAATGGGTGCTCAAGACCACAACTCTTAACTGTGGTTCAGGTGGTATTCAGTGCATAACTGAATTAAGACTGACTGCATTCTACTTACAGAGATGTTTCTCAGGACTCACAGATTACTGCCTAGTCTCTTCTTTGTTTTTTTAATCCACCATGGTTCAGAAAGACTCACTAACAGTTGCACCCACTACTAGTTTTCTTTGTTCTGGTGTGGACTTGCTAGAATAGGACAAGGTTTGTGTGTAGAAGAAATATCTTTTATTAGATAGACTACTATAGTGAGATAAACCAAACAATCAGGTTTTTCAGCATACAAGCACATTTTCAAGGCTAGAACTAAAGCAGTGAAATTCTGAATCAAATAAGAGTTGAGAACAATTACTGTAAGTAGACATGTTATTCCATTACACTGCCCAACCGTACAGGTAAGTGATACTTATGAAATTGGAGATGGGTGACATTAACAAGGAAAAAAGATTATAATATGATGGTTATTTGATGGATGAAAACTGATAGTAAGTCTAACATCAATACAACAGGACCATACACCTACAAACTTTACCTTCCACAACTTCATTATCTGCAGGATGATTGATCAGGTTTCCAGACATGCAGGAATCCCCAAGACTGACTGCTGAGCACGTGCAAACTACTTTACATGGCTCCAGCACAACTCCAATGTGTCCTCTTGTGTGTTAACCTAACTGTACACATGATGGAGAATTGATGTGTATGTACACACACAAACTTACTGTTGTGTGTGGGACACACAAACTTACTGCACGTGTGGGATGCTCCAGCATATTGCAGCTGTAGCAGCTCACTCCTTTTCAAGACCAAAATGCCATGCTCCATGGGACCTGCTGTGAGGAATACTACGGTGTTTATAGAAATACAATAAGTCTGAGAATGGGATATGCAAGTGTTACTGGAACTGCAAACACAAGGCCTCGCTGGACCTCTTTGATCCCAACTCCTGCTGAATGATAAGTGTTATATTTTCCTAAAGCTTTCCTGAAGACTAGGAGAGCAGACTTTGGTTTCAATGAGGACCGGGCTGTGGAAGACCAGAAATGAATGGCTTCTGACCATGAGAAAACGTAAGCAAATAGAAATTTTGTAGTGACTACAGTGGGGTACAGGGAGGAAAGAAGAGATCTGTGGTAGGTAAAGAAACCTATACCGAAGTTTCGTTTGATAGACATGGATATATTTTATGTCAGAAAAGGAGAACTTTTAGGATATCACTGTGTAAACTCCAGATGTGATAGTGGAATCTGTTTTCTTTGAAAAGTCCACAGGAAAGCCTGTTTCCAAATGTTCAGTCTTAGCTTAGAAATCACCTGAAACCATATAGGAGCCCTTTACCTTGTGGAGTGTTAAAACATTTGTCTTGCTAGTTTCACAAGGAGTTTTTGAGATGCATGTCCATGTATCTGTGAGTGAAGGAGCACAAAACTCTTAAAAAAAATGTAAGAGCATGGCTACAGTTCGATATTTCCTCAGCCAATTTTAGCAGTTCAAATTAATTATGTTTTAAAGATTCAGGCATTGATTATGGAAGTATAAAATAATATCTTTGAGAGACCAAAACAAATACATTTATCCTTGTGAATCACAGTTGTTTCTGTAAAGGAGGATAAATGTATGTGTGAGTTGTTCGTAAGGCAGTTAAATAAATATCTAGGTGTACAAACTAAATTAGGATATTTTCACATGACTGTCTTCTCAAAGTTTGGGTCTAAGCCACAATTTTAAGGCTTCATATTTAATATTGCATTAAGAGACATGAGGTGGAGGGAGCACTTCTGCCAGTGTTGTGATTTCAGTCTTATAATAAATTGTCATAGTGATTTGCACAGAGAACAAAAGAAATAGTTTAGAAATTTTTCTCTAATGGAAGTATGTTTTGAAGAACACAGAGACATCTGAAAGGTGAAATTCACAGATTTTTCATGCTTGCAGGTTTTTATAGCCTCTGGTAATGCATGTCCTTACTCTGACATCACATGTATGTGAAAAAATTGGATGTAATATTTAAAGATGTCTTTTGACAAAGAGAGTATTTCCATCTCCAGAGGTGAGATTTAGCTTTAAAGGATGATGAGCAGGTTCCAGATGTGTTTTTCAATCGCCAGGCTTTCCTTTCCCTAAGTATTGACAGAGGGAAGGTTTTATCAAGGTCTTTGTGATGTGCTTGTTTATAATGAGTAGACATTAGTAGAGCACATCTAAGTGCTTATCACTAACAGATGACTAAAGAGAGCATATGGCAGGGAAAAGAAATATATATTTGTCCAAGCAAAGTGGCTTGTTAACACTCACACTCATAAACTGTGTTTACATGTACTTACAATATTTTGCAAATCCCTTTTCTAATCAGCTAAAAATAAAAGCCAAATAATGATTTCCTTTTTTTTTTTTCCCATATTGGAGCATCAGGCAAAGTTGATTTTGAATTTTTCTAACAAAGCAATTAAAGAGTACAGAAGATTTTTATA
Organism: Scolopax mira; assembly: GCA_004320125.1. Lineage (NCBI taxonomy): Eukaryota > Metazoa > Chordata > Aves > Charadriiformes > Scolopacidae > Scolopax > Scolopax mira. The sequence goes on from BJBW01000865.1 coordinate 20,851, forward strand.
GTATTTGTTTTGCTTCAGCATGACATCTTTACAGCAGAGTATATTCATTTCAGAGTGTTAAAAGTTTTATTGTTACAGGATGCTTTTTGGTTCACCCACCTCTCTATCCATGTATAACTATTATACAACTATGTTATGCTACAGGCAATAATCCAGGCCAGAATGACCTATGACAAATCCTGGTGTAGATCAGGTCACAAGGTTTGCTTTGACCATAAGACTTCTCTCTGCTTCTACAGGATGAAATCATCATGCAAGTTACAACACCTGCCAATAAGCAGTTTGTAAGCGAAAAAGTCTCTGAACTGTTAATCCAGTCCATTTCCCATTAGAGTAAAAAAAGGAGTCTCACTAAATTTCACGTAAGAGGTAGATGGAGAAATGTTGGGGAAATCTGTAGAGCTCTTGACGAACAAAGTTTCCAAAGATCCCTGTGATCAGAAATATAGCATTCACCCACCTTTTTGTAATGGACTGAACACAGTATCACTGTTTTCTCCTCCTGTGACATCTCACTGACAGTTTATTCATATAGCATTATTAGAAAGAAGACAATTATAGTTTAAAGATGGATTTGGACTGTTGCATAGTTTTCAGAAGAAAGAATTGATAAATAAAACTGCACAGAAGAGCTGCATTACTTTTGATTTTCAGAATATTCCTAGCAAATTTTTCTTAAATATTTACATTTGGATCAAAGTATTGTCCTTCATAAAACAGTTTATTCTTGCAATTTAACTTCATTAACGTCATAATACTGCTTGAGGATATGATAGACTAGTGCTGTGGGATTGAATTGTAAAGAGATTAATTTTAGCTACCGGAGATAATTGACCCTATAATTCCTATCACCTCTAATCCTAGTTCAAATGAGCCAGTGTTAAAAGTGCCAATACTCACAATGTAGACAAGGTCATGACAGCTAGAATTGTTTTTTACTACCAATTAGATTTCCCACTTGGTGCGTTTGACTAATGTTGTCATAGAAAGGGATTTCAGGCATGGAAATACAGTTTCTTTAGAGGCACATGGGCACTGGAACTGAGGGGCAGTTTGCTGTGTGTTTCCCAGTGTACACAATCAGAATGCAATTGAGTGCTGACCCCTAAAATTTGAATTCTCATGGGGATTGATGTTTTGATCCATGATAGAGCTAGGAACAAGCTAAATAATTAGAATCTGAAAGCAAACTCTCTTTAAATTCAACAATGTTGAATTTGGATCTAGCATCGTTTGGAACTGTCTCTTGGGGTACTAATACATCTGAGGTGTATTTCTGATGAGGAATCAGGAAAAAAGTGAGATAGTGACTGAATAGAGAGTTGTTCAAAAACAAAAACAAATATTTAGCTGCAAATGACATGGAGGTTTCAAAAAATACAAGGAAGAGATAAATGGATTTTAAGTATGATATATCTTAAAAATTCCCTCAAGTGACAGTGCCAACTTCAAACATATTAGCATAAGGACTCTTATGAAAAAACAACAAAACAACAATGTTTTTGCATGGCACTTTCGGTATAAGATTATTTTTCACATTATTACTAGCTATCCATCAGCATTTTTCCAAGCATTTACAGATTTGAGTTTTTGCAGTAATCTGAAACTGCATGATAAAAAGAGACAGATAATGATAAAAGGCAGATGTATATGCAAGCCTAGCTAGAAGGAGCAAAATATACTATTACTGCCCCTCCTGTGAAGTTAATCCTATTTCTTGTAGCTATTTCTTCATTAGTTAATGAGGTCTCACCAAAAAAAAAAAAGTAAGTGTGTTTTAAATGGTGTTTTTGCATCCTTGTCTTTAGGAACTTTTTCAAATATTCATGAAATAGTTTGGTCTTGGAAGGTGCATTAAGTGCGAGTTTAGGCAATAATTACTGCAAATGTGGGTGGTCAGAAACCTGCAACTGAAATGGACAAATACAGCAGCTGATGACTTTCCTCATCCAGATTTACCACACTGGCTGGAGTTGAAATGTCAAATAGTGGAAAATGGAGATATTTTAATGATTAGGTTAAAAAAAGAGAAACAAACTTCAAGTCTTAGATCACAGATGTGCTAGCGTGAATTACATTTGAATTTGGGTATACTTTGTGGTTTGCGGTCTTATTAATGGAAGATTTTCTTCTCTCTCACTTTCTATTAACAATCAATCTCAGATCGTGAGCAAAGAGTTTGGCTGCTGTCTTTGTGAGTTGAGTATCCGTGAACATGTAACTACATCTTATGTCTGTCACCTCCTCTGGTGCACTTGGTACCAACCAACATCTCTGTTGACCTGTGGGTAGTGAGTCTGGAATCACAGTGAAAGGGACGCTCATCTCCTGGGAACCGTCTCTTCATGTTGATGTTGTAACACACTCTGAGGGTGAAAATCTGGGAAAGCCTGCAACTCACAGTTCTTTTGGCTCTCTTATCCATGAGTACAGGAAATGTGGTTTCTATTTCAAGTTTGCTATGTGGCATTGGTGCTGTATTTATATTGTTTTATTGAAAAAGCAATCCTTAATTTATCCACAGAACAGATGTATATGCAAGCCTAGCTAGAAGGAGCAAAATATACTATTAGTTCCCCTCCTGTGAATTTAATCCTATTTGTTTTAGCTATTTCTTCATTAATTAATGAGGAAATTAGTTATCACAGAAGGAGTGAAAGTGGAAGTGGTAGATTAGCATTCTTAGAATTTCACTCTCCAGAGGTGCAATTGTATCTCCAGGGCATCTTCTGGCATTATCTTGTGAATAGGGAAAAAAACCTTCCGCTCCCAGAGCTCTCTATATCTCCATAGTGTACTAGGCAAAGGCATTACATGTCTGCCAGCCCTTAAAAAGCTTGCTGTGGATGCAAGAAGACCATCCTGCAGCTGAGCTCATTGATTACTCCTAAGCTGTTGCTTCTCAAATTGCTAACCACAAAGAAGTAATTCAAGGCTGTGAGCAGTGTCTCCGTGGTGTAGGTGACTAGCAATTCAATTCATTCTGGAAAAGTTTCAAAGCTGCCAATATTTCTGTCTCATATTCAGTCTCCAAATGTTATAAAATTAATGTTTTATTAATTTATACCTTCATTATTTCCTCTCTTTTCTTTTAGTTTGTTTTTTTTTCTTCTTCTCTCTTTATGTAACAGCCACCGCAACAAAAATCAGTAGCATAGGAGTTCTGAGGGTTTTATTTGATGCATGTGAAAAATTTGCCTGTTACGTTCTTGTCTTCTTGTTTTGCCATGAGGACATATAGGACGTGTTGACAGCCAATATTAATAAGCTTAACACTAATACCGAGAGTTACTTAGAACAATTTTTAGCTGTGCTAAGTAGTCTGTAAGGAATAGTAATGCTATCCTTTAAGAAACTGATGTCAGAGTTGCATCTAGAATTCACTAGGGTTTCTTTTATTGTTTTTTTATTTTCCAGGTGATTCATATAACAGGCCGGTTACGTCTGAGAGTGTCATTGTCCCACGGACGGACAGTACCCAGCCAAATCATGGGACTTGTTGTCGTTGCTCATGCTTTGCCACCTCCTACAATTAATGAAGTCAGGATTGACTGCCACATGTTTGTCACTCGTGTGAATATGGACCTCAATATCATTTACTGTGAAAATAGGTACAGCTTTTAGCTCCTTTTTTCCTTTGTTTTAGTTGTGTGTATTCTTTGTTCCTTAGCAAAAAGTTTTTTTTAAATTTCTGACTCATGCAATGTCATCCTGGTGTTGTATGAGGTATTGAATTCACTCTCATCATCATCACCTTAATCTTCATTACATTCCTCGGTGATAAAGGTAAATGAAAAACTATAATTTGCAGGACATTTTGCTGGAATAGGAGAGGATAGACCAGGAAAGATTCCTAGATTCCTCTAAGCTTTCCCTAAGCTTTTTACAATCTCTCACCATCCTTCTCAGAGGCAAAATTTGGGACTAGACAGACGTTGGTCTGACCTGTATGGCTGTCCTTATGCTCTCCCCATCCTTCCTTCCACAAGTCTTTCTGTTTGAAGTTTTAAAGTTTTCCATTTTTGAACTAATTTGCAGATTATAGCACATCGTGCTCAGTATTTAATGGAACAGAAGCACAGATGGCCTAGATAGTAGGCTAGAGAGGTGGGATCTGTTGCAGTAAGAGGTGGGAAAACTGTAGAATAAAATTGGTTAAGGGCATACTGGGAAAGACAGCAGTGAAATGGGAACAGGTGATGAGGAGTTGGTTGAGGGGGGGCTTATGTTTGATATGACAGTGACAAGTGATCTAGGAAGGTGGAACATAAGATCTAAATTCAGCTGTCTGGTCCATGGGGGCTGCGTACTGGTAGCCGCAGAGGCTCCTCATGACAATCTCTCGGGGCAGGACACATCAGCCAGAGCCCATCCCACCGCTTGACCTGGAACAGGGCAGCTGGGAGAAACCAGGGCAGCCCCAGCATTGGGCATCAGTCACCTCCCTGGGGACTGACACATTTCTTCACTGAAAGGGTTATCAAGCATTATAATGGGCTGCCCAGGGAAGCGCTTGAGGAGATATTTAAAAGGAGATATTTAAAAGACGAGTTGACATGGTGCTCAGGAATATGGTTTAATATTGTGTGGGGGTTTTTTGTGGTTGGATTTGGGGTTTTTTTATGGTTGGACTAGATGATCATAAAGGTCCCTTCCAGCCTAGGCAATTCTGTGATCTCAGCAGGGCCCAGTGCTGAGCAGGGTAGGGCTGTGGGGAGCTGGAGAGCAGCACTGCTACAGAATCACTGGGGCAGGGGCTGATGGCCTCCATGGACTGACATGGCGTCCTGGGCCATGGGCAGGGTGGGGGAAGGCCCAGGGGACTGGTCAAGACCATTAAGGCTTATTGAAGCCCTCAGGGCTCTGAAAAATAAAAAAAAAATCTAGGGAACAGGTATTTAGAGCAGAGTGAAGGTGTTTGAGAAGGAAGATATAAGTAATAAAGAAGTTTAGGTACATGGGTGGAAGTGTGAGCTACAGGGAAAAGATTGGAAAGGAAGAAAGAAGATAATGCAGCCAAAAGAAATTTTGTCAAGGGGACCTATCATCAAAAAGTGGAAAAACCAAGATGACTAATGCAAGCTTTTCATGTGACAGCAGCCATGGCACATTACAAGTTAAGAGTGGAAGCTCTCTGATATGAGCAATTATAATTGCTCAATCATAATGGAATACCTATGATCAGGATGACACATCAATATAAACTTTTATATAAAGAGATAAACTCAAATGCTTTGTTGAATCGGGGCCTTAAACAATTTAAAATAATCTTGGATTTCAGTTATGAGGTTATCTTTGCTGTCATGTTGCTGAACTGCCACAACAGTATTAATAATAACATTACTTGGCTATTAGAGAGAATGCTTCATCTAAACTTCCAAAGCATTATCTCAAAAAGAATATATTGTTTTCATTTTTAAGCTTGGGAAAACTGTTTGTTTTGAAAGTGGCTTGTACAAGGTCACAGAGAAAGCTAGTAACAATATTAAAGTTTGGGCTGCGTTTTTGTCTGTGACTCTATGCAATGAACATCTGCATTCATATAATCTGACAACAGGTGAAAGAGCTGTGGGGATTAGCAGTAGGATCTAAAAGAAACCTTCTGCCTTAGTCTTTGATTTGACAGTAACCTACCTAAGTAGTAATGGAAAGCTGCTACTCCTGCAATGTCAATGGCCTCTGTGAAATGAGTTGCTGGTATCTGTCCAGTTCCTAATGAACAGATTTCCTTTCAACAAAATCACTTGCACTTACTGTTACCTTCAATGGCAGCCTCAATAAAAAAGTCAGGAACCAAATGGATTTGAAAAATGAACTATTTTGTCAGGTCAAATATGATATTTGTGGGCCATGCTAGAAAGATTTATACCTCTCTGCCATCAGTTTGGCGTTTTTATGAGCCCTAAATTGTATATGTTTTTTTTTAATTAAACATTTTTCTCAAACCTTTGCTTTTACGTTCATGTAGCAATAAAACTTTCAAATGCCTGGGAAAGACATCACTGAAAAATATAAAATGCATCAGACATGGAGTGCTGATTGGTAATCCCATAGAAAGAGCTGATAACACGTGGTAAACTATGGCAAGGCAGCTGATTTATGCAAGGAAGTATTAAGTTTACTAATTTTTTTCATTTTTTAAGGTAAAGACAACATGTAAAACAACTTTTTGTTGTTTATGATGGATTTTATCTCATATGCTAGGGTAGAATGGTGCTTGAATTTTATATTGCAATAGTTCCATTTTAAGCCCCTGTGTCAATGTTAGAAATAGTTTATAAAAAGGAATTTCAAATAGTAGAAATACTTCTTCCGGGGCTGGGAAGTGAATGTTAGCTCACTGAGGCAGCAGGATTTCCACTGACGGGAAATGGAGTGAGATTGACAGGACTTGGATTTCATAGAAGGTACAAAGCATAATATGACCGTAGAAGCTGGAGGAATGGAAAGGCCAGAAGAAATGAGGGAATTAACTGAGCAGCTGATTGAATCTGCTAAATTAATTATCTGGGCATTTGCCAACCCCATTCTCCTAGTTGGGGAAGTTGGTATCTTGGTATCTCTCTTCTGGGACTATAGAAAAGGAGATAAGTATCCCATCCTGAATATATGGTCTTGACTCCTGGCACTTGCGGGCAGACAGGAAATTCTTTGTGGTGCCACAGTAAAGCAAGCACAACATTGATGAAAACAGAGAAAAATGGATCCATGCTGGGAAAGCTGTAAGCACTATTTATGGAGCAATGGGAGCAGCCGCAGGGAGTATGGAGCAGAAGCCATGCTACTTAACTGAAATGAATGCTCACAGTGGACCATTGGATCAGCAGGGGTGAGATCGATCGTACTCCTAGTTTTCCAAGTGGTTGCCTGCTTGCAACAGCAGGGAGCAGGAGTGATATTACTCAAGTCTTTGGGTTCATCTTGTTACTTTCCTCTGAATCAAGAGATTTGCATCTGAATCTTGGACTCAGTGCACAAACTAGTCGACAGGTAGCTTCCCTTTGTGACAAGATCCATTAGGTAGTGCACTAGCTATTTCTAACAAGTAATATTTTGTTCTGAGATTGTTAAATGGGGATGTAAAATTTGATTGCCTAAAATGTGGTATGTTAATCAATGTTAGTTTTCTAAATGTGGGATTCCTGTCATCTAAACTTCACCACATAGTCTAAAATAATCTAGAATTTCTTTATTTCTGGAGTGAGAAAAGCACCTGCAGAGGAGATCATCTTAGACAGTGATGAATAACTTAAAGCAAAATAGACTGCTGCTAGAGTACATCAGTCTGTGTATTTTCAGTGTCAACTGCTAGTGATTGGAAATCATCTGGAAAGATCTTATGTCCCAGTTTAATGTGGACTGCTATGGTTATATCTGTTAATATATGCCCAAAAGGAAATAACACAGTGAACATCATGTTTTCCAAATGCAGGAGGTTTGGTCTGCTGGCCGTGACAGTGGTTGTCAATAGTTCCTTCAGATACGCAGAGACAGTCTTGTGTAGAGAGCTTCAAGCCTGCAAACGTGTGCGCAATTTGGTCCTAATTCAACAAAGCACTGTACCATATACCTACCTTTAAATTTCAATCATATTAACAGTCCTGTAAGTCAGTGGAACCACTGATCTGCTCAAATATAAGCCTGTGCTTATGTTTTACAGAATCAGGTCTGTGTATTCAGCAGAACCAAGCTCCTACCCATCAACCTGTTGCTTTATTTTGTCAAAAGGCTTGGAAGCCAGAAGATCTGTTTCCTAACTAGCACTTTAAGATATACTATAATTTTTCTGCTTTTCCTCCATGTAAATTATTTCTTTTCCATCTTTGATACCTTCGATATAAGCATGAGTGTCCTATTTGATGTAAATTCTTTTGCTTCTGGTTTTGCTGTCATTGCTTGACAATGATCATCACTTGCATCTGAATATCCTTTCTGTTTCTTCCACTTTTTTAATGAAAAATCTCACATCCTTCATACATCTGTTTGAAACACCTTTTTCTTAATATTATCACTATATTTAAGGGATTATGAATCTGCTTTCACAGTTGCTTTGCTGTGCTTGTTTTTATCTCTGAAGACTTTACAGAAACACTGCTGCAAAGAAAAAAAAATACAGCTGAATGAACTGTAGCACTTACACCTGGGGTATATCAGAAGGCAGTGGCCTACCTAGAGATTGCCCCTTTCTACTAGGCTGGGATTTCTTCCTCTTGACCTTGAAACACAGCTGCCTCCTACCAGAAAGCACACAGTTCCTGAACCAGAGAAGAGACAGCAAAGTGTGCCAGTGAGGAGAGTGTAGGCATGGGAGGGAGAGAGACCCGAGTTCTGGTTCCTTCACCATGGACAGTTTATACACTTAGTTTAGTATAAAAAGAGAATATACAGTCCAGATGGCAGGAACCTTTAAATCTCAGATTCCCTTCCTTCTGGTGAGGTTTCTTATCAATGGGCAGAGTTCCCAGGTCCTTTGTTTCCCAGCCCATAATTCACAGAGCAACAAAAGTGGAGGAACTCAGCAGGCGGGACAGGGAGTCTCACTGACACCATTCCAGATTTGTCTTTATCCTGGTGAATCGTGTTCTCTGTGAAAAGGTAGGAGAGGTATTTCTCAACTGTGGTTTGTGATAAACATTAGACAGATATCCCCAGATGGGTATCTCATGTTTGGTTAAGTGCTATAACTACTAAGCAGTTGTTTAAAACTGTACCTTCTTCAACACACTCTGTCATGAAATGGGAGAAGGTTGTTGTATTTTGTGCTAATGTTGATTTGACAATTTTTACTATAATCTATGAGTCCACCTGCTTTACCTGTGATGTTTTTCATGTTTGGTTCTTTTTCATTGGGACAAACCACCAGTGCTGCTGTGGTGCTATCTAATGCTTCCACTCTCCTTCATTCTTTCTGATCTACACATTCTCCCTGCCTCACACACCCAGGCAAACACAGCTCTGTGAGTCTCGGTGTGCCGCGGTGGCTGTGTTCACCCCATCTGCCTGCTGGGAACCCCAGACCTACGCAGTTTGGATTCTGATTTAGCCTCCCCACTGCCCCCCCTCAGGATCACACCCCAGTAGTTTCAGCTCTCTGGCTATATCAGGATATTTCTTACAGCTCCCTTAAATGGAGGATTATGTCTTAAAATTGCTAAATGGGCTTAATCCCAATGATTGCAGCAGATTTCAAACCCTAAAAAATTACTCTGTTTCCAGAAAACAGACATACTTTTAAATGCTTGTGTGAGCAAAGCATTTTCCAGTTGTTTTGCTATTTTTGTACTGCATTTAAGGACATTGACATCTTGACACTCCGTACCAGAATTTTACACACACGCAGAGACACAAGCACACAGACACACACACAGACACACAAAGGTCTGCAGAATAGATTTTAAAGTTTCTACGTGCAATAAACAACAAAGTCCCAGTTGAAAGGGCCCAGAGTGAAAGCTGAGCTCCCAAATGAATTAGACTAAAAAAGATAACACCCTGAGGCATCTGTATGTCTCAGCATTTAAATTATATCCCTTGAAATATCAGTTTGGACTTGGTGCCAAGAAATGGTTGAAGAACTTTTTCATGAATATACCAAATAGAAGACCAAACTGTTGAAATGAAATGTGTCTCTAATCATTTGTTATAAACATAACAAGTTTTTACTTTATTATGTAACCTTGAATCATCGTGGTCTTTTAATGAGGATTTTGGATTGTTGCTAATGCTTTACAATTTCATGGAATTATATTGTCTTGGTGTTATGCTACAGGGAGAATATGCACTAGAATTTAACTTTCCACTATTTAAATGGATAAAATGATTTCAAGGTTTCTTTAAAAAACATTTTCTTTCTTTTTTTTTTCTTTAAGGCATGTTTTCTTTGCACAGATGTTGCATTCAAATTACTATAGTGGTGAAAAAACTTTTTTGTAGTTTTCACTTCCTGAGTCAATTGAGAGTTCTTTATTCTTTTCCTTCTTGAATTATAGGCTGTATTTTTTTTCCCTTTTAGGATTAGTGATTACATGGATCTGACCCCTGTAGATATCGTAGGAAAGAGATGTTACCACTTCATTCATGCTGAAGATGTGGAAGGCATCAGACATAGTCACTTAGACTGTAAGTACTTCCATTTGTTGTTGTAATACAACACTGATTGTTCTGAACTATTGTTTATATTCTATGGCTTGGGTTTTCATCTTGCGCCTGCCTTTTTTGTCATAGAGTTTCATAGAGAGTGGCTCTTTTTTTTATGTTTTATTTTCAAGTCTTTTTATAGATATATAAGACTGTTCCGACATGTGGAAATAAAATGTGGAGCCCTCAATATAAGAAGGGCATATACCTCATCGGGTCCAGAGGAGGGCCACAAAAATGATTAGGGGGGTGGAGCACCTCTGGTACGAGGACAGGCTGAGGGAGCTGGGGTTGTTCAGCCTGGAGAAGAGGAGGCTCCAGGGAGATCTAATAGCAGCCTTCCAGTACCTGAGGGGG
>BJBW01000865.1:31390-62964 GCA_004320125.1 Scolopax mira
CCAATGAGGGTGGTGGAGCACTGGAACAGGTTGCTCAGGGAGGTGGTTGAGGACCCTTCCCTGGAGACATTCAAAGGTGAGGCTCGACGAGGCACTGGGTAACCTGGTCTAGTTGGAGGTGTCCCTGTGACTGCAGGGGGGTCAGACTAGATGACCTTTGAAGGTCCCTTCCGGCCCAGATGATTCTATGATTCTATAAAAAAACATATTTGAATTACCAGAGTTTCCAGCAACTGTTCATTTACACGTACTGTGCTTTATTTTATTTCTTCAAAGAGGTATTGTTTAGGTGAGAAACTCCCTCCCTAGCACAGAAAATGAGCTCCTCTCTTCGTTTTTTATTTCTGAGTCATAACATGGAGGTCAAAAACTGCAGCATAGTTGGGATTTCACCAATGCAGAACTGAGCTACAGCTCTACCACTGTTTTTACTATCCTGCATATTAACATCTAAGTGGCCCCATTCCTTAGGTCCCTGTTATTTGCACACAGGTAGTATCTGATCAGGATCAGGGTAACAGAAGTACAAAAATGTTACAGGAGACAAACCTTACCAGAGAACATGTGCATATGCCTGTGTATGGGGGAAGGGAGGTTCAGTTTGATTCCTGTAATTAAACTCTTTGTATTCTTCTTATTAAAAGCCATAGGGCCTAATTCTTTTCTTGATGAGATCTGTTGACTTCTTTGATGGTTCTTCTGATTTTCCCTGGTGCGAAAAGAGACTTAGGCCCATAATCTCTAATTTATCTGTGCCTGCAGTGAAGCCAGATAATTCTTTGGAAGTTTCAGTGACTGACTACGTTTATGATTGACTTGTGTGTTTTTCTTAATGTAAAAGACTCTCTGCAAACTGCTTCTTAAATTCAGAGTCCCAGATTTTAATAACTCTGCTCCCCTGCACTGTGTCCTGCTAGCATTTCTTAGTAAAAGGATAACAACTCAAACACAGACACATTTAATTAGCTTTTGGAAAATTGTACAACTACAGTAGAAAGCAGTATAAACCCTCAATCTGAAAGTACCTTGCTTGATCTGCAAAGGAAGATAGGAGGATAACTGCAACTGGAAAGCAGAACAGGGACAGCTTCTATGATAATATCTGGCATTCAACACCAGTATCAAGCTCTGTAAAGCTTTCAAATAGTCCCTAAAGTTTCTAGAAGGTAAAGTACACTTTGCATAAGAAGGTCAGATTAGATATATTTCTGTGGAAAAAATAAAATCAACTATTCAAAATAATAAAGTAATTTTGCATCACTTACATATTGAGTGTTTAATAGCCAGGAGAGTATGTTGGTTGCTCAGAAATGAAGGAAGAAATTCAGAAACTTACTTGGTCCTCTTGTAACTGTAAGTCAAAAATGACAAGTTGCACTTCTACTGCACTATCTTACCAAGGAAATAAAATATATTTATGACTCAGACTTTACATACCACCTGGCAGAGCTGAACATCCCATTTGAAAAAGACCTTAATCTTCTGAATGACCACTTCTCTCTGAAATAGAATATGCTTTGTGAAACATTCACCTTCAGAAACCTTAGAGACCTATGCAGACAGCGTGAGTGTAGTGTGGTCCAGGACTAGGACTCAGAAGACCCTGTAGATAGGAATGTCTTCTAGCAAATCACTTCACCTTACTGTGTTCCTGCTTTCACTCTATGTCCAGTTTAGTTGATTAGATTTCAAGGTTCATAAATGCATGGACTTTCTCCCATTATCAGCACCCAGCACAGTGGGGTTCCAAACTTGGCTGTGTGGCTATAGCATAAGTATTCTTGCTAGGTTTTTTTTTTTTTTTTTTTTCATTATATGAGGCTGGTTACCTCCTTTATGTATAGTTGTTCCCTTGGCTTACAGGAAAATAATTGTCATAGAATCACTCAGGTTGGAATAGACTCTAGGACATCATCTAGTCCCACCTCATGCTCAAAACAGGATCAACACTGATTCAAAGCAAATGTTTAGCACTTTGTCTAGTTGATCTTCAAAACCTTCAAGGTCAGACTTTCCACAACTTTCTCTGAGTGGCATGTTCCAATTATCTTTAATAAGGGCTTCATTATCCTCACAGTGATTTTTTTTCCTTCTATCCAGTTGGAATTTCCCTGGTTTGATTGTGCAGGCTCTATCTTTGCAGTAGCCTCCTCACAGGTATACAGTTATGTCCCCCTGAAACCACCTCTACTTCATGCTGAAGCTGGGTCCCACAGCCTTTTCTCTCAGGGCAAGTACTCCAGCTCCTGACCATCTTGACCGACCTCCACAAAGCTCACTGAAGTTTGTTAATATATTTCCTTTGCTGGGAGCCTAAAATTAGATTCCAGATGCGATCTAAAGAGTGGTGAGTGAAGGGGAATAATGAGTGCTGTGACCTACAGGCTGTATGCTTTTTTGTACAGCCCACAGAGCACACTGCTGGTTCATGCTTAGCATACTGTCCACCAGGGCTCACAGGCTCTTTTCCACAAAGCAAGAACCCAGACAGTCAGTCCCCAGCCTACCATTGCAAGGAATCCGTCCATCCAAGGTACAGCACTTTGCATTTGACTTTTCATGTTGTTGAAACTCATGCTCTAGATGAAAGATCTTCAAGTTCAAATTTGACTTGAGAATAGCTCAGGAGGAACACCTGCCTGTTATAACTCCGGCAGAAGCTGAAGGGGCTCAGAGAAATGTTCAACTTTTCTAGCATTTGGAAAAAGTCTTTGCAGAAAAAACAAGAGAAAGAAATCACAAAACCCCAAAACACTTCAGTCCAAACCAAACTAGAAAGAGAAAATCCTCCTAGCTTAGTTAAAATAAAATTAGAGCTAAAATTCAGGAACTTGCAGACACTGGCTGTAGAAGGCAAAACCTGGCAGTATTGCAGTTCCCTAAAACAGACAATGCAGGACATTTGCCAGTAAAACATAGGAAATAATCGCTTGAGAATACAATGGGGGAAAAAAGCAATATTATGCAATATTTTTAAGAGGAACTGAGAGCTAAAGTAAATGGCTAGAAAACCTTATTGAAAAGCAGAGGCAGGACTTGAGAAAGCAGCAAGCTGAAAAGCTTGTGTTTGATGGAGGACTGCAGAATGCAGCTAAAAATCTTGATTGATTTTTACAGGAGAGAAAATAATTTTTAAAGATTAAAACAGGAAGAATCCCAAATTGCAGTTGTAGATCTAAGGGTAAAAAGAAACACAAATAAAACTGCTACTCTGCCTATTCACTGACAACATTTAAGAAAAAAATGGAAAAAGTAAGACCAGTAGATCTTGCCTTCTCATCCAGGCTATTCAAAGACATCAAAGTGGAAAACAAGGAAAGAAGAAAATGTTGCACAAAATCACACATAAAAAATCAAGAGGGCTGTTGATGGCTTCAGATCATAGCAGCCCATTAGAAACTTTGAAAAACAGGCCTTGTTAATGCTATGTCAGATAAAAGAAGACAAAAGCAGTTTCAGGAATGTGACCATAACAACTATAATGGTGAAGAAGGTCTGCAGGACTATAGCAGTGACAAGAGTCTTTTGTAAGGGAGCTGCTGCCCTAATGAAAGGTCAGTTGCAGTCAATGGAAAAGGTTTCATTGTCTTCAATGGACATGGGGATTATGCCCTAAGAAAGGAAATTTATATGGACTAAAATTCTGACCCCAGTGAAATAAATAGCAAAAATTCCATTAAGTTCAGTGAGGTCAAGATTTCCACTTAGAGATTTATGTTAGTTATAGGTTCATGCCCTCGTGGATTAGTAAACGAACATTCATATTCCAACTCTACATATGCCTGTATTTATTTCAACACAATAATACATGGTGATGATCCCATGAGTACTGAAGTATCAACTTTTTTCAAACAGAAATAAGTTTAGGGGTATCAATTCTGTCTTGTTTAATTCAAGCTTTCAGTGTTCATACTTTTTCACAAATCTCATAGCCAACGGTTTGGTGTTACAATTCTACCTTAATAATTGGTTTCCCATTTTATAATGCTTTTTGGTTTCAAAAGTTTTGGAAACTTCTTATTTGTTTGGTTTTGCTCTGTTTGTTGAACAAATTGCTGGTAGAATCCTGACAGGTATCACAGTTTCTCTCTCATAGTTGAAATGTTCTCTGCTCTAACAGCCTGTATGTGGTCCAGCATCACGGCTCAGCTGTTGGCTCAGCTGACATACAGCAACTGGCTTAAGCTGCAACAACTTGTGCTTGAATATGAGCCCTTAAAAATTGCAGGTCTAGCTATACCCTGGCTGAGATACAGTCCCTAATTCTAGCTGTAACAGAGTTCCTCATTAGGATAGAGGGCATGAAAGAGCTAAATTGAATGTATTATGTTATGCATCTAGAACCAACACCCTAGAAAGACTCCTAGTGCCATCCGTTCTACTTAAGCACTTGTAAGAATGGGGAAGGTGGTCAGATTCTCTCACGTTGCAGGGCTGAACTGTGTGTCAAGTGTGGGGCAGTTCATACACCGAGTGAGCCCCGAATCCCTGCATGGGTAGAACTGCCCTTGTTCCAATGACAAGAAAATTTCCCTGATGTCAAAAATAGCAGGGTACATTTTATGTCAGATCAATAGCAGAAATCAAGCAGATTAATAAAATTACTGTTGTATCAGGTCTTCGCACTGTCTGTAGAGCTCAGCAAGGATAATTGACACTCACTGCTCTCTGGAGTACGACGCTGTGTATGTGTGCTTGCTTTTGGTTGACACTGTTATCATACAGAAGTCTATAACACCCTTTTTCGATTTTTGAAATACTTTTCTTACTAAGAATGAATGGATATCATATATTGTAAGAGTATACACCTGAAAAAAATTAATGATCTTTATTGAATATCAAGTATTTGATGTTACCGTTAAATGAAGATCATTAAGAAAGCAGCCAGAAAGGATAGAAGTCAAGGCCTCTGAAGGCAGCCATGAATATACTTTTGGGCAAATATAGGACAATGTACCACCATTTGAAAATTAATATATTGCTTGCAAGAACACTGTCACAAGTATATATTGGTATATAATATGTGCTTTTTCATTTTGGAATCCTAATTGAGGTCTAAATCCAGAAACCTGACACTGACAAAAAAGATACTTGTTGTCCTCTGCTATTGCTTAGAAAATATCATCCTGTTTCTTCAGGATTTGATTTACAGCTATAAGAAATACAATTCCTCAGGAACAGTGAGCCAGGGCAGTTCATTTCCCATAAAGCAAAGGTCTCTGATGAGTCTGTTTGGTAGCACTCCCTCTGATCTACTTTATCTGGTTTCCAGTGGTTAGAATAATCCAGTCTTTCTGAAAATAAACTTCCACATCCACCTTTTTCATGGCTTCCCTATTTTTCAAGGGATATTACCCCCTCAGTCTGCTTTTAAATCAGTTATATATTCATGATTTCTTTTATGTAAGTTCAGTAGAAAAATTCTAGTGCTGCACAAAATATTGCTTAGTGCTTTAGCCTATCAGCTGTAGTTGAAATAACCCTTTTAACTTATGCACATCAGTTATAATTTTTTATTCTCTTAATAACCTCAAACACATGAAAAACAAATAGAATGAGTTGATAATTTCTAACAGTAAAATACACTTCACATATTTTGCTATCATGCTGTGGAATAACTCTGCAATGTCAAGTAGCACACAATTAGTAAAACTGTAGGGGGAAAAAAAGAAGTGCTTTGATCCTGAGGAATTTTTATCCTAATCAGATCGAAATTTCAATGCTCTTGTAGTGCTTAATATCTTCAATCACCAAAAAAATCAAACTGATTCCAATGTCAGGTTTTGCATTCAGGGACTGAAATAAAATGCTAAAATATACAAATGAATCTCATGTTTGTACAAGTTTATTATCATCACTAAAAAGCAAGATTGATTCTAAATTAGGCTGATAGAATGTCTGGTGTTTAGCTACTCCTTAAACCAAGCCTGCCTGGCATCCTGATGATGGTCTAGTGTATCCTGTTTTCAAAGTCTTGATCTGACCACCTGCACATCTTCATCTTTGTCCATACTATGGGCCAGGAAGCATTTCTGCATTGGAGACTGCCATCCTTATGTCCTTTGGACTGGAGATAGTGCTGATAGAGCAGGATGAGGGAACAGGAGATAAGAAACTAGAATAAACTGAAGCATATAAAGAAAACAGCTTCTTGATTCAAACCAGGAGTAAAATGTGCATGGATTTTGGTTTTAGCCCATGCTTAGTGTTTGTTTTTCACTCCTAATGAAACTTAAGAGGTGTGCACATAACCAAGAGTGTGTACGTTCCACGTCTTTTAGCTATGCTCTGAAATCCTGCAGATGTTGTGTTTGCTCCTGCAAGTACTTCTTTGGGTTATGAGAGATGCTAGTCTGTCTAGCTTAATTTCTTTTTCTGCTCTCTGACCAAAGCTGTTTACTTCTTTAGAAGAAGGGGGAAACCCTTTGCAGTGTGCAATTACATATGCCTTGCACCCGTTTTCTCCATAATACACTATTAGCTCATGGTTGGTTTGTTCCTTGAAAGATGAGAATTTATACCACTGCTTACATTTTCGTTTGTGGAGGATAGTTGTTACTATTGTAATATTTGGTATTTTAAGTAGCATATAAACATTCAGAAATCATTTTAAATCTGGATAAATTTCTAATCTTCCTGATATTTTGTGGCTAAGTTTTTCACGTGCAAATTGTGCGCTATTGGACAAATGTTTTCTGTGTGTAAAGTATAAAAGGGTTTACAAGAAGCATCAGGTCTTTTGGGTAGTAAACAAAGCAGAAAACTCTACAATGCTAAAAAATTAAGCTATTTAAACCATTAGCTGCTGAGCCTAATTGCACATTTTTGCCTTCTATAGCTTAGCAATGTATAGTTATTTTGCAAGATACCTCAGATATAGTTTGCATCAATAATCCTTTAACTTAATTCCCAATGCTATTTCATCTTCAAGCTAAATCTGTTTAATGCAATGCTGATTAATACATTCCCATTTTTTTGTAAGCTCTCCATTGTAAGTCTTCCATTGCTCACAATCAGTTGAATGGTACACCTAAACTTTTCTAATTTTACATTAAAAATGCATGTGGTATCACCTGTATTAGTACAGCTACTGCATTATGGGGCTATAGAATAAAGGCTGAGCTCTAACTTCTGCTGGGAATCTTTGGTTTCCAGTTAATACCTTAATAATTTCCTTTTTTTTTTTTTTAAGTCTCTTTATGCTCAAAATTTACCAACCCCAAAGATGAATTTATACTTCGATATTATTCTTATGATAGATTGCAGAAGTACATGATAAATTGCAAAGCCGTGGGAATAAAAGGTTTTACTCTGTACCTCCAGCAGCTTTACCTTCACTCTGTCCACTAAACTATTTCTGTGGTCGCTTTTGCTACATAATATAAACGTATGCCATTTTAAAGTTGAAGGGGAAAAGTACTTCAGCCACGTATCTTTTTACCTGAGGTTTACTCCAAGATTAATGCGACAAAAAGTCTACATCACTTTATGATCTAAGTCAGAAACAGGGTTGCTCCACTGAAAATGAAGGACAAATTAAGAATATTTTTTGGAGCTGGCTAGGGTGTGAAGTACTCCATCCTAAAATATCACTATGTGAAGGTGTGAAGAAACTGTTACAGATCTAGATCTTTCCAGAGTTTCAGAAACATATTAGTGCTATCGAGCTTTTTATTTTTATTTTTCAAAGGTCTGGACAGTTGACCTTATGTCTCTGAGGGAGACAGTTTTCAAAGCTGGAAGGATATGAAAATAGTATCAGTAAAATGTGTAGCATATATCAGATATGTGACGGTGTGTCAGTGGGTCTTATTAGCACTCATGTGAAAGAACCTGCAAAACCACTTGTGGCTTTGCCATCCACGATTGATGTAGCCAATGGTGGATCAATGTTGATTTTGATGTCTGATAACTTATAAAGCAAGTGGGCTGTTGTCCGGGACTTTTGCTTAGTGGGTTTTTGGGAATGCCTTTCCAAGCATCTGAAGCCTTTGTACCAGGTGACCACAGATTGCTAGGTAATGGTTCTAAAATCATAAGTTGCTTACTTATCAGAAGTTCATTTATTTTTATTTTACAAGGGATTATTTTGTTGTTATTAGTGCTAGGGTATCTTTTTGAGCTTGTAGAGAAAAGTGAAAAGTTTGGGATTGTTTTCTTTTTTTTATTTACAAGTTATGTGGTGGAAAGGGACAATATGCTTTGAAAATGTCTAATGTAGTTTACTGCCAAATGTGAGATGTTGATGAACCTTTGTGGTGGTCAGAAGGGTACTTGAACTATCAGTTGTGCTGTACCACCATGACACTGTGCTGTGGATCCCTTTCCTCTAGAGATTAGGCTGAGAAAATTATTCATTTCACTCAGTCCAATTACCAAACAGGGACTCTTATCCCAGAAATGAAAGCATGACTAAAGGGATCCTGTCCCTTGCAACAGATTATCTTTAACCTATGAAATTCAAAGAAGCTGCCAAACTGTTTCTGTGTAGTTTCTTTGTCTTTTCCTATTTGTAGGAGATATAGTTGTGTATAATCTGCTGATAACATTTGGCATGGAAAGGGTTATGTTCTAAAGTCATTAATCTTACATAGGTTGTCATATGATGGACATTAATATTAGTGGAGAGATGGAGGACAGATTTATGTTTCTTGAGCAAGCAGGGCCAAATTTCTCCTCTGATGTTGTGTTTTAGTAGCTGAGGGCAAAATTTGGATCTGGGATTTCATTTTTCCCTCCAGTTTGAGCAGAGAGAGTTCATTAATGATAATGGAAGTTCTGTCTGAAGTTGGTGTTCAAAGCAGGCTTGGGTTTCTAAACGACCATTTCAATATTAGCAGAAGGAAATCACTTTATGGCAGGATTGAAGTTTTAAAAGTCATGGGGAGACAGACAAATCATGAGGGAGCAGAAAAGTTATGAAAGAGGGAAGAAAACCCAGAGAATCCTAGGTAGACAACTCTAGTGTTCATTTTTCAATTTAGTTTATCGTTAAAATAAATTTATTTAGTTTATTTACCTCTAGAAACAACAGAAAAGTTTTCTGCTATGCATGCTATAAGCTTCTGTGGAAGAGTCCATCTAGTGATACAATGATTTACATATTATAATTCTGTCATTACATTTGATCAATACCTACATAATGTTTTAAAATAACCTATGTAGAATTTTATATTCTTGTTAATAGTTATATATATATAATTAAGCATAATTATAAAATTGTAATTTTAAATTATGGACCACGGGCAAATGGTATGTTATAACCACCATGAAAGGCAGAGGTGAACAAAAGTCTATTGTTGAAGTAGGAGATGATAATTTGTGCTTAGTACCGGGAAATGCTTTTTTTTCTGTTTTTGCTGGATTTTGACAAATTTGTGCTGCTACTGTGAACTGACGTCATGTATACTGATAACATAGGGTTGATTTTAAACAAAACTTCTTTCTGGTCCTTAATTGAGACAATTTGGAATCAAACTAAGGCAGAATCTCTAGCAGAGGCTAGGAATTTTCAGAGCACTGGAGTATCACTGTCCTGGGATTAGGATACATTACAAAACCTGTGAGTGTTTTTCCAAATTATTTTCACTATTTACTTTTCTCCCCTTGCTGGACAAATAGCATGCAAGATTTTTTTCACTGTATTTGGCAAGCAATGACCTTGAGCTACAAACTTTGATCCTAATATGAATTGACATTTTTTTTCACAGTTTGGCTTAGACCACTTTTAAGATTTGCTTTTCTGCAAAGTAAAACAGGAAAAATATTGCATAGTTTTTTAAGATTCTTAAGCTCTCCAGTTTTTCTAAATAGTTGATTAAGGCTCTTTATTTTTTTTCCTACAAGTTTGTTGATCCTTATTTTTGCCTAATTTTTCAGGTATTTATGTATGTAACATCCCATATGTACACTGACAGATTAAACAGTATTCCATGTTGCAGAATAAGCAACTAATCAGTTGCTACACTTAGCATTTTTAGAGTAACTGTATGTGCTTAAAAGAATTATCTCGGTGAATGAAGAAGTTAGGTGGGAGTTTGAGTAACAGTGAGGTATAGTTTTCTTTCATTAATCTGACCTGCTACTTCCTGCTTGACTTTGGAAAAGCTGAATTTATATTTAGAAGCCAGCAATTATTACAGTCTAATATTCATATCACAATAGCAACCACTGATAAAAACACTAACTTCTGTTATTGACAGAATACACTGCATCCTACCCAAACCTAAAAAAGATGCTCTGTGTCCAGCACTCAGGGCTTTCTCCTGTCATATGGTGTGAGTAAAATGCAGTTTCCCAATGCAGAACCAATATTTTTCTAAACTGTTATCATCTCCCTCTTTTTCTTAAGAGAATTCTGTTGAGATACTGTAAATTACACAGGGTTGGTAAGCAACTGTCTGCAATGAGGGGAGGTAGAGCGATGTGACCCATGGAGACTTTTGTGATGGGAAGGTACTGTTCTTCCCCAAAAAATCTGCTGTGGAGGCCACACTTTTGGCCTGGTGGGTAGAGAATGCATTTGCACACTGTCCTGGCTTATATCCCCTCCTCCTCACCCCACCCCATGTAGTAAATCCAAAATTGAAGTGTTTGTGGAGAATTACATAGTTGGCACACATTTGCTCACAGAATGTCTATGGGTCTCCTCTCATCTGGATGGTAATTCTGTTTAGGTAACAAACGCCACTTAACATTGCTAAATATTGTTCAGTACTTTCTTTTCATTGCTAAAATCCAATTTGTGGATACCTACTATTTAAAACATCTAACTCACTAATTGCAAAATCTATAGAAAAGTCCTTACAACATCAAAGGCTTACTTGATCCTCGGAGCTGTTATAAATGAAAAACTGTCTCTGCTACAACCAAATAAGGCACTTAATGCACTCTTTCTGTCTGTGATGCTATTTTTCCTGTGGGTTTTGAAAATGACCTTCCTGTAAGCATCAAGGACTGTAACTTTTCAGATAAAGAAACTTGTTCTTGTTTTAAGTCTATGCCAGGTTCATTCCCCTATAGCCCACAGTTTTCAAAAGCAGAAGAAAAAGTAATCCAGAATTAAAAAAATAAAAAACCCTCTGTTTCCAGAACGAAGTTACCCTGTCAGCTTGCCTTGGGCCTTAGGTGGAGAAGTGGAGATTAAAGAGTCAGTATTCCTTTTCATGTTTCATCTGCCAGTTTTGTGAATGTAGAAAGAGTACTTGTGGCTGCAGCTAAGTATCCGACTATGGTATTAAGTATGGCATTTTCATCCTCATGCAGTAAATTAAAAATATTCTTATAAGTTTATCACAGGGGGAATTCAGTATCAATACCATCCAGTCACTGATAAAGGTATTTCAAGGAGAAGGGTGAATAGCCCAGCAGATGTAACCTCGATATTTTCACCAATTACAAAGAGCCTCTTTGTGAAGCTGTGTGAATATGTAAGATGATCTCATCATTTCCTATTTACTCAATACTTACCTGAATACGCAATATAGTGTAGCTTTTAAATGCATATGCACATGAGTAAAATGTCCTTTTGTAAGAGATTTGCTAAAAGACTGCTTTTGATACACAATTTCTTCATCTTCTCTTCAAACTGAATTAAGCTACTTCCTTCTTTTAAAACACAACTCACTATTTAGAAGCTTTGGCTTTGATTTCTCAGAACAGCCTTACAGGAAGAAACTATGTTCTTTTTCTTTTTGTAACCATATTTCTGAAGACAAACTTGTACTGATTTATTTTGATTTTCTAACAGAAATAGGTTCCTGCAAAGAACACTGACTGTTTCTTCTTCTCCCCCTTCTTTCACTCCACTGCTACAAGAATATTGCTGTGCGCAAAGCTACCAAGGAAAACTGAAATCCCTCTGTTGGGAGCTGTGTACATAGCAATATATTCATACTTTAAGAAATAAGTGAGATTTTTTTTTTAGTTCTTAGCATGATATACTGTGTATTTCTTGCATGCTAATCACTGAATCCAAATTGAGCAACTGTGTAACATTTTCAGCAAATTTTAGTTAAGTTTAGCATCCACCATTTTAGGGAATATATCTGTGCATCTAACATAAAGTTCACTAGTTTTAAAACATTAACCCCTTTTGATTAAACAGTTTTTACATATATATGTGTGTATAGCTATATAATTATATGACATCCTATTCCTAATATTTAAGATTTGCTTCATTCTCCTATTTACAGTTAGACTCACTGTAAAGATTGTTCCTGACAGCTATTAAGCTGAAGTCCAGTGTTAGGATCCAGTGTTTGTGTATTTCCACACAATGTGGCTTAGTAACAAGGCCTTTTTTTCCTCTTTATTTTGGATGTGTAACTCCCATTAGCATTTTGGAGACTTATGGATTGGGTAGCAGAACAAACTAAGTCTGTAAGAGAATTCACCTCCCCTGCTATTCTTACAAATGGACTGCTAGACCCAGTCCTGCATAATCCTGTCAGTCACACGAGCCATCCCACCAATGCACCTTTCCCTGTACTGCATTGTCTGCCAGACTGGATACTCCATGTATAATACAAATAGAAAATTAAAACTCATTGCATTTTTTCAGTGTTCAAAAATACAGACCTGAACCCTGATCCTCAGTACAGGATTTGCCTTAAGTACAGCCTGAATAAGTTTAGTATGTGGTCCACATGGCATTACTTTTTAAAAGTTTATGCTGAACTGAAATGTGTGGTTTGTTGCTAGTAAAGAAAGATAACTTCACAAGCAGAGCTTAGCGTGCACTAATTCTTTACTTTCATTTCTTCTCCAAATAAGTAACTTTATTAATGGACTCCTTGTACCTGCAAAACCAATCTGGGTTTTACTTACTGAGTAAGGATAGGAAGTATTGATTAGGATAGCAATGTACCAGATTGTTTTCCCTTCCTGATGAGTCCTTCTAGGTGCTTGTTTTCTCAAAATTCTCATCTAATTTCTAAGTTTCAGCTTCGCGATACTGACAGTTAAAAAACACCATGAATTAGAAAACATTTCCATTTTTTTTCATTCTTTCTCTTTCATCACATTGAGAAATTTCTTCCCAAGCTATATTATGAGGTTTCAGAACTGGCTTGGGGGTGTCTAGTTCACTCTCAAAAGATGTAAGAACCAGATTTAGCAGCACAGCACAGCTGGTCTACCAGAGAATCTCTTTACAGAGAGAATTTTTATATTGAATCGTGGGACTTCCTTCAGAGCATGGTCCACAAATCTCTCATGTGAAACGTGCTTTAGACAGATGCAGGAAAGGAAATCCTGTGTATGTGATAATATATCTGAGCTGGACAAATAGAGAGTGGGAATTTGCAGGTAGATGAACTTCATGGAAAACTCATTTTCAAGACATTATTTCAAATAATTTTTGGATATATAGTAGTTTGGGAGCCTGAGGTGACTGTAGATGTTTGTATACAACTCTGATGTACTGAATTCTCTTTCTTGAAACAGCAAGTACCTTTTCCTTCAGAAATGTCTTATAAGGTCTTATTTTCATCCTTTTTTCCATAGTTCTGAAATTAATGTTCTCTTAAGCTCATGATATAGGCTTTTACAGTGTTGCAACAACCAATATAAAAGGTGCTGAAGGAGGAAGGATTTGTCTAGGATGAAATGGACTGAAAGAGCAGGAGGATCTGGGTCCTCATAGCTACCACTCTTCAGAATTGCAGTGTGCTCCTCATCACTAGCTAGTGACTCACCTGGTACCTTCACTTCCAAATGTGCATGTGGGCAGTTGTGAGGATTCATCCTTAGGTATTTGTATATCACATCAAACTCCTCAGATAAAAACTGTTATAAAGGAGACGACAGTATAATTAGTAGATAAAAGTGCAAATAGATTTTACTAGTTTCTGCACAAACCTCTGTGAGTTCACGTTACCAGAAAGGAGCCAATATCACTCCAGACTTCCAGGCATATCAGTTTTACTGTCAGCTGTAAGCAAAGTATTTTGAATGTCCAGATTTACGGAAATGGAAAAGTCTAACGCATTCAAAACTTGCAGCAGTATTTTTCTTCCCTTATTCTTCATAACTGATAAAGTTGGGCTAATTTATGTGAGATTGTTTTCTAAAGTGGCATACAACATTGGCTTGACAGAAATGCTGGGTAGTCAGTTGTTCATATTTTGTCTTTATTCTGCTGTATAATGAGGTTTTCAAGCCAATGAATTATCATAGCAGAATATTTAGAGCTTGAAATACAAAAGTAAAAATTTTGGGAAACACCACCTCTGCTACAAACAAACCTAGTTAACTAGAGGTTACTGAAATACAAAAAGACACAGATCACAAATATTTGTTCATATTGCAGCTGAACCTAACGTCCAGTTTATGTTCTTTTTACATTGCACTTTTTTACATGCATTTCTTTATTCAGTATTTGAAAAACTGGAGTGGGGATTGGGGGATCCCTCCAAAGTAAGAAAGCATCTGTGCTTGTATGGCTGCCTTTGTAAATATCATTTTCTGTAGATATCTGTTTTACAAGGATTTAGATATAGTTACATTCATATATATAATTAGGCATATAGACATTTGGCTAACTTGAAAGCTCCAAAGTGTCATTTGTCACATTTATTATAGGAACTTTAACTGCCTTAAATACCTATTCTTTTCCAAAGTGACTTTTTTCTTTTCCCTCTACAAAAAAAAAATCAAAATGTACTTCATGAAACTATTGTATATGAAGCACTTATTAGCCGTAATTAAATGGACAATATGAATTTACTACGTCTTTAGGACTCTGGCTTGTTCTGGTTTAGAGCAAGATGATTAATGCAAATACATATTACTTGAGATAACCATTTAGCAGCTAATTTAGCCAAATTTATTACAGCAGTTAGAGGTTTTTCATTTTAGCAGACGGAGACAAGGACATGACAAAAGCAGGAGGTGTATGTGAATGCACACTGCCCTCTAGTGCACAAAGCTTTATGGGATTAGCGAGAAGCGGAGAGAAGAGTAAGTTTCCAGTAACAACAGTACCCAGATTTCGTATAGTTTAGGTTTTCTTTAAAACCATGCTGCTCCCTTCCACTGAAAGATTTGCATTTCATCCCCTTCTCCTGACATAAAAACCTCAAGATACAAGCCAAATTTGCTTCAACTTGGCAATACTTTAGCTGAAGTATTACTTTAAACATCTGTATTTTTAAGCCTTCTTGCTGTGAGCATTTAATAACACCGTTTCACATTACTGATCGCTTTTACTTGTTTCTGTTTCCTAGCATATTCCAAACATCGGAGAGAGCTGTCGCTCTTTGGCTCTAACCAAGCCATTCTGTGCCTCCCTTTCTCAGTCTGTTGGTGGATTTACTTTGCTCTGCTATAAAGTAAATTCTCCCAAGACTTTTCCCCCACTGACCAGTGGAGATTTGGTTCATCTGAGAACTGTAAATTCTGTTTGACAAGATCAAAGAAACAGATGTATAAGTTCAGTGGTTGATATCGCCTGCAATAAGGAGAAATGATCAAAGCAGCAGGGGTAGAGTATCTTCCCAAACCTTTCAAATATCCAGAATCTCAAAGAGGTCTACCTAGGAGCTATGAATAAATCACATATAAATTTGCCTCTTTTTTTCTTTTTCTTTTTTTGCAGTTTGACATTGAGTGCATTGAAAACGTCCACACAGCAATAAGTATTCTGTGAACCAGAGATTTGTAGTTCTTTTTACTTTGCTTCTTCCACTAGAGTTTCAAAAATCAGATTCAATTTATACTTTAAAAACTTGTAAAACATACGGCTAGTTATACTGAACTTCAGATCCTGTTTGTCTTCTCACTGGCATTCTGCATTAAACCTAAAGGAAGCCAAATATCTTCTGCTTGTACCTGTGGCATATTGTACAATGAAAATCATTTTACCACAGTTCTAAAATGCACTGCATCATGCTTCTGTTTTGTTTGTATTTTTTTGCCAGTGCTGAATAAGGGTCAATGTGTAACAAAGTATTACCGCTGGATGCAGAAGAACGGAGGTTATATCTGGATACAGTCTAGTGCAACCATAGCTGTCAACGCCAAGAACGCAAGTGAGAAGAATATCATCTGGGTCAATTACCTTCTCAGGTAGGTCTTCCAGTCACTTCTCTCAGTTGAACTCCTGTCTCTGTTGCTTCTCTCTGTTGGTGAGAGTTTTAGAGAAAAAACAATTGCCTACTGGAGACAGTTAAAGAGAAGAAATCTTCATATGGTTCTCCTCAAAACCAGTGCCATTTGGTTGTATTTATTGAAATAACTGTCATGTCTCAGGACAATGGAATATTCTTGGATTGTTTTGCTGCCTTAGCCTTCAAATCCACTACCTTGAAATCTACTCAACCCAAGCTCAAAGATAAAAATGATCCATACCAACTTTCAGTAGTTGTGTTATAGAATCTGGTGTGAAGTGTTGGGCACTGGTTTATTTGGTTATTGAAAACGCATGGAAGCAAACTTCTGGGATGCTACAAAAATGTCTCTGTGAAAGGTGTTTTCCAGTTCACTGCAGAGCAGAGGGAGGAATTTTCTCAGGAGAAAAGCTTTCAACTACTGTGGTGCTCCTATAAATCATCAGACAGTATTCACACTGAAAAATGCAAAATGGGGTTTAAAAATAAAAGTAGTAATTAAAACTATTTTAAACCATTAGAACTATTTTAAACATAAATAGTAGTAATCTCTTGAATGAAAGGCTCTCCCCTGAGAAATTGTGCTTTACCAAAGCACAAGTATTTTTGAAGGATGGGTATCTGAGCTCAAGGAAGACCAAGAGTCAGTGAGAGACAGTGAATTATAAACCTGACCTTTCTCATCTGAAAGTACCTTTCAACGCATTCTGTTTTGAGAAAATGTTCAATAAGATTGGGGTTTTTCTGTCTCATTCCAGAGCAGAACAAACAAACAAATAAAATTTGAAACCTTGAGATTGTCATGAAATACAATTGTCATTTTCTGGCCTGTTCTCCTTTCAAGTTGCTTGTCATGGTTTGTTACATTCCCTTTGATGCCATGAGAGTTCAAAGTGATGTCTAGGGGTTAGATTGTGACTTATTATGCCAAGTCCAGCAAGCCCTGAAGAGACTGTGCCTGCCTCAACTTGCATTTTGAAATACTTTTGATTCTCCTTTTGGGGCAGAGGAGGAAGCAACCCCTGGCAGGAGACTATTGAGGGATACTGTGGGAAACCTTCCACAGCAGTGGAGTGTTTGTTTGGGCTTGCATAATTTTGTCCTGCTATGATTGAGCACGGGCATTTCTGAATATAACCTTATCCTGATACATTTCATCTCTTTTTGCAAGAGGGAGGCAGAAAGCAGCATTTCACCAGGACAACTTCAGTCTGCTAATTCTGAACTGGCAGCTTCACTGCCCCAGTCCAAGCAATAGGTTGACCTAGTCCATAAACACCCCACAAAAATTATTTTCTCTACCAACAGAATATACCTAATAAAAAAAAAAGAAAAGCAGTGGTCTTCCCAAAGTCTGCTTCCAGAACTTGATGTTTTCTGCTGCAGTCTGTTAGAGAAAGATTATCTTCTCCACTGAATTTGTATCTTTAATTTAGATTTCTCCTAGTACTGGAACCATGAAAGATCCAAACATCCAAATAATATTTTAATGACAGATCAAGGCATAATTAGGTCTAGTCTTAGCAGGAGTACTGGTCTGTATATATTTCCATGCATTAGAAAGTATGATTCAGCTGTCTGTAAAAGGATAGACTAATTATAGTGACAGGGAGGATTAATGCTGTTCTTGTTCTAGCAAGTTGTTATTCGCAGTGTGAAAGCCCTCAAACATCTTTTGCTTGGGGGGGGCAAATTTCGGGACTGCGCTGGGATGCAACAGAATAAAGTCACTTTGTCAGGACAAAACCATAAAGATGATAATCATAAGAATGGCATTTCAAAATGAACTGTGTGAACTCTGAATTTTCACAGCACACTGTAATAGGTTGAATATGGGCACACTGTCATTGTGATAGTGTGTCAGTCACCCCCAGTTCTGCCTCATATTGTTCTATGCAGGACTGTGGATTTTCTGCTCTATCACCAGGCTGTAATTTGAACTGCATAGAATTACTCACCTATTCAAAAATTATAAAAGACCTTGTTTGTTTTCAAGGTTCCTATGCCACTTAGGTCTAGTGTGTCTGCCTTTGCACAGATTTAGGAAAGGAATACATTTTAAAAGGTACAAATCAAGAAAAAGCATCAGGTTGGGTTTTTTTCAGTTTCTCTGGTAGTGTAGCTTTTTTACATTGCAGTCATGTTCATTGCTAACAAGTCACAGGTGAGCACCACATGAGCAGATGAAGATATGATTATAATGGGTGTGTTGACAGTTCTTTATCCCTAACATATGCATCTTAACATGCACATGTGCATCTGTCATATAGTTAGAGTGGTTGCTTTTGGTTTCTTGGGTGATGTGGATGCATGTGTGCAGTGTTTAAAAAATACATAACCTTTTTTATCTATTTTTGGCCAAATTCTTTTGAGCAGTGGTCATTTTCTCTAACCCTAACTGACTTCTTACTAACTTTATGTATGGTCTGCTTGATTAAAGCGTGGAAAACAGGAATGCTGAGAAAAACAGGTATTGAAAGGGCTCTGGCAAGGTTGATAGAGAACATTGTTACAGAGATAACTCTAACAGACATTGCCGGTGGGAGAGAAACAGATTGGAAAAGTTAAAACCCCCTCTCTGTTCTTCCAGGCACAGTAATGGGATCGAAATCGAGATATTTTGTTGTTGGATGATTGCACAGTGCAGCTTTACTGTTAGATATTGCACAAGCCGTGGTGTCCCACTTCAGTAAGAATGCTTTGATAGCTCTAAAACTTCACTAGAATCAAGCGAGTTTTAGTACATGGTCAATATAAGTATTTGACAGCAGTATTAAAATACACCTTCATAAAATCCCTGATGTGAAGCTCTGAGGAGCTGAAAACGTGTGTTTCTGTGTTTGCTCTGCTATTCTTCCTATTTATGTTCTTTGTTCCTGAACTTTGATATGAAAGAAGGAAAACCCATGAAGCTGCGAATCATCCAATTGTATTTATATTTGCTGTCTCCTCTTCAGTAATCCAGAGTACAAGGACACTCCAATGGATATTGCACAACTTCCTCATCTGCCAGAAAAAACCTCAGAATCCTCAGAGACCTCCGACTCTGAATCAGACTCAAAGGACAACTCAGGTAACACACACGGTGTGCCTTTACAGCCACAAAAGGTTCATGTCATGAGAGGCACGTGGTTGGCTTTCCAGTTGCTTCTACTTCTCAAGGATTGTTCCACTATAACAAAAACCAAAAATAGCAACAAAAGAAATACTGTAAAATTAGCAAAAATCTTTTCATGACTTCAACATTTCCACAGAATCTCCATTTCCTCTATATTTCTCTTCAATCTGTGCACGCATCTTTGCCTGAATTAAATATTTAATTTCACAGCTAAGTTTCATGTGCCTTGTGCAGGGGATCTGGGATTGTAACTGTTGAATATAATTCTAGTTCTTGTCTTTCCAGAGTATGCACATGTTCTGAAGATAAGTCCATTCAGTTGATCTTTATGACCTTTTTTCCTGTATAAATACATTTTTTAAGAGTCTCACTAGGGGGCAGTGAAGATTGCAAAATTTTAGGGTTTTCTTGGGTTATAAGAATTACATTTTACTAGAAAGTATGGGTTCAAGGACTTGTTTCTAAGCTCTCTAAGTCTGGGAGTTCATCTACTTTTTAAAAGCTAAATGCACTTGTCAAACTCAATGTGTAAATTAGTCCTGCAGATGGTCCAGTGCACAGATGGTTCACAGATTCTCCATTAGTTTTGGAAGTGGATACCTAGGCATAGGTACAGAGCATAAGGCTTTAAAAGGAGCATGGTTTCCTCTGGGCCAAGAACTAAGGGTGTTACTCTGCTGTAGTATGCAATATATATATATAATTTTTCTTTCATCTCTATAACAACCAAAAAAATATAGAGAAAATAGATCTCAGTGACATAAATCAAGCAAAAGCAAGAAGAGGATCAAGTCTTAATGCTATATTATATGATATGGCTGTTCCCTTTGATCTTTTGCCTTCATTTTTTTCTCCTTTAACAGCTTGGTTTGATGGCTGAAACCAACATTAGGCACACATACAGGCTTGTTGCCTACCATCATTGGGAAACTGCTCACCCATTCACAGAGCTTTATGCTGAATTGTTCCTAAATAGCCAAATAACACCCGTGGAGAACAGTTTGCATTTCCCATGTGCACTATAAGTTTCTCCAGGTGAGAAGTGCAGGTGCATTCATGACTCCTACAGCTGATAGAGTGCAAGAGGGCATCCTTCAAAGGTGGACTTCACAGAAGGAGACGTCTAGGAGGCTTGGAAGAGAGCAGAGGCAAGGGGTTATTTCTTAAAAAATAATTAAATAGAAATGCCACAGGACCTGAAATCAGAACAGCATCTTGGATTAAACCAACATGTTCATTTCAAGCTCTGATAAAATCCCAGGCAAATTTTGTGCAGCTTTAGAGTACCTCACCCTGAGCCTGCTCTTGACCAGGTAGAAACCATGGCCTTAAAAGAAAGCATCTTCAGCAAAATAAAATAATCTTTAAAAGTAAGAGAAATTCAGCCCTAGGTTGAACAAAAAGCTGCATGAGATTTAGAGGGTTATGGCTGTTAATGTTGCTTCTGTGGGTCTTACTTTTCAAAAGGGGGGGTTACTGCTGCTGCTGACTCAAGCAAAAGTTCCACTAAGTGACTTGGGCATTGCCCTGAATCCTCAGTCAGCTTCCTTGTCAAGCCCACCTTCTCCAGCACTTCTGGGAAACTGTTTGGTATTGACATGGCTCCAGGAGTAACCAATCTTTAGAGGAAAACTGGCCCTTCCCCTCTCCCCTTAAAATAAGTATATTGAAAAGGGTAGTACTTGGCTCTGATGAGTGAAAAAACATCTTTTCTTTCACAACAAAAGATTTCTGGCTGGTCTGTAAAAGACAGGGTGTCCTGAAGCCTTTCATGACCCTTTCAAACATAGTATGATAATGGAGAGTATTCATTCTCAAAGCTGCTTTGGCTGTCTGAGCCCAGTGGGCTAGAGTGTTTATCTCATCCATATTAGAATT
The DNA here is from genome assembly GCA_004320125.1 of Scolopax mira. Lineage (NCBI taxonomy): Eukaryota > Metazoa > Chordata > Aves > Charadriiformes > Scolopacidae > Scolopax > Scolopax mira. The sequence continues at coordinate 52,496 of BJBW01000865.1, forward strand.
AGGTAAAAATCTAAAACACAATTAAATGAATTCAGACAAGAAGAGTGACAGCTTCTCAGTGCTGTAAGCTGGGCTCTTTCAATGGCCCTGAGATGATTTGGATCAATCAAGAGTTTAATTCACTGCCTGAATTTTTTTTCTGGTTTGTTGGATTTGGGTTTTCTTTCATTTGTTGCCCTTCAGGGGGATATGAGAAGACAGTCTAGCAATGGAAAAAATTGCTATAACTGGTTTATTCATTCAGATTTATACATGTATGACCCACTTCTCCTCTTACACGGGAAGAAATCAGCAATAATGCCACTGAAGTCAGAGACACTATGCCACATCCAAAGTGGCAATGGTGAGAGGAAAATCAGATGAAAGGACTAGAGCCTTCATTAGTAAATAGCGCTACACCTGGATGCCTGCCCACTGTAGGAGAACATGGATGTGCAAGAACAATCACCAAAACATAATGGTTATAATGGGGTTGTTCGTCGACTCCTCTTTAGATGACAAAGCCACAGTGCTGCTGTGCTCACTGTTGTAAAAATGATTCTTATCCAGCAAACCAAAAGGTCCCCCTCAGTCAAGGTGCAGGCCATATGGCATAAGTTTTCAATGCCTTAACAATCCTCAGTCAGAGAGATTCATGGTGATCAAAACTCTCCCAACACAACATTGCAAAAATCTGTGGCCCTGCAGAAGAGAACGGCTTTTGCAAAAAGGAGTTTACAGCTATCGAATCTCATTGGTAGGTAGAAATCTGGACTTGGGTTATAACGTTATGTCCCTGTTGCTAATGATTTGTTTCATTTTCGTTTTGCTCCAGAGGACAATGAGAACTCAAAGTCAGATGAGAAAGGAAACCAGTCAGAAAACAGTGAAGACCCTGAATCCGACAGGAAAAAGTCAGGAAATCAGTCAGATAACGAAATGAACTGTAATGATGATGGGAACAGCTCCAGCAACCAGGACAGCAGGGACAGTGATGACAGCTTTGAAAACTCTGACTTCGAGAATCAAAAGGCCCCTGAGGACAGTTTTGGCACTCTTGGCTCTATGCAGATCAAGGTGGAGCGCTATGTTGAGAGTGAGTCAGACTTGCGGCTGCAGAACTGTGAATCACTGACCTCAGACAGTGCCAAGGACTCAGACAGTGCAGGGGAAGTAAATGCCCAGTCTTCCAGCAAACATCAAAAGAGGAAGAAGAGGAGAAAAAAGCAAAAGGGAGGCAGCATGACCCGGAGAAGGCTGTCAAGCACCTCAAGTCCAAATGGACTTGACTCAGCTTTGGTGGACCAGCCGCAGCTGCTCTCGTCGCCAAACAGTGCCTCAGTGCTCAAAATTAAGACAGAAATCTCAGAACCTATCAATTTTGATAATGATAGCAGTATTTGGAATTACCCACCCAACAGGGAAATCTCAAGGAATGAATCGCCCTACAGTATGACCAAGCCCCCCAGCTCCGAGCACTTCCCTTCCCCCCAAGCCAGCAGTAGTTTACATGTCTCCATTCCAGACTCCGTTCTCACCCCACCAGGGACTGAAAATACTGCCAGCCGTAAAACTCAGTTCAGCACCTCATCCAACTCGGCCTTGGCTCCTGTGTCCTCTGACCCTTTGTCACCCCCACTTTCAGCATCTCCGCGGGACAAACATCCAGGAGGTCCCACAACTTCCAACTCTTTGTTGTACACTGGGGACCTGGAAGCCCTTCAGAGGTTACAAGCAGGCAATGTGGTGCTTCCTTTGGTTCACAGGGTAACGGGAACCCTTGCTGCGACCAGCACTGCTGCTCAGAGGGTCTACACCACTGGCACTATTCGGTATGCTCCAGCTGAAGTTACTTTAGCCATGCAGGGCAACCTCCTCCCCAACACCCACGCTGTTAACTTTGTTGATGTTAACAGCCCCAGCTTTGGGCTGGATCCTAAAACACCGATGGAAATGCTCTACCACCACGTTCACCGACTCAATATGTCGGGACCGTTTGGAAGCGCTGTGAGCGGGGCCAGTCTGACCCAAATGCCTGCAGGGAATGTGTTCACAACTGCCGAAGGACTTTTTTCCACTCTTCCATTTCCTGTGTACAGCAATGGCATTCACACTACACAGACTCTGGAACGGAAAGAGGATTGAAATATGACCACATACTGTGTTCAGTGTTATACTCTGAGGCATAGACTATGTTTTAATTTAGACCTTTAATTCTAGCACTTTGAATTTGAGCAGGTCAGCTTATTCTCTCAATACGATCTCCCCATTTCATTCCCTTTCTCTTTAACTTGACTTATTCTTTAATGTAAAGATATTTTTTTATTTTTGCCTTCAGAGAGTCGAAGTACCAGTTGCCTGCCATTTTGTCTTCTTCTAAGATGTGTGTTTTTTCCTTTGCATCTTTATTAAGATGCCTTTAATATGTGTATGCCTCTGCCATAGAATACTCAGTGTTGTGGTAAAGAGATTTTAAAGTGACAACCATTGGTTTTACTTCAAAATGATCTTGATATGATCAAGATTAAAAGAGACAAGCATAAACAATGTGCCCTGTTTGACTAAGTCAAATGAAAAGGGGTTTTTGTTCCTAATTCCTTTAAAATAGGGGATAGTATTTTAGAATTTTATGCAGAGTTTAATTCTCTTTTTATGGTTAAGATTTTCTTACTTGCACATAAAATAATTTGGGTTCTTAAAAAGTTAATTTCTGGCCTGTGACTAGAATGTTAAAAAGTTGGACTAAATGTTAATTACTGAAACTTTAACTTAATTTCTAAAACCATGGTGCTATCATTTATTAATCTGTAATGTCTTCATACAATATGCAGCTTGTGGGCTGGGTTTTTTGGAAAGAATGTGTTCCGTACTGGTTTATAGTCGGGTGCTGCAGTCTCCTTGGTTAGTTAAGACAAAAGCCCTCATTAACATTTGCTGCAGGACTTAAAATTTTTACCTCCAAACTAACAAGCATAGCCTCACATCAAATTTTAATGGGTCAGGAAGCCTTTTTCAAAAAGTGCTTAAAAAAAAAAAACAATTTAATTGACGCGAGGAGCAGTTTCTTAGGTGCATATTGTTTTGCTTTATTTTTTCTCAGTGTAACTGAGGCTAATTTTACAACATCAAATAACACTTCGGAGTAAAAGAAAAAAAACCAGAAAAACTATTTAACATGTTTGTTTCGTTTTTCATTTAATATTATAGAGGGAAGGTTGTAAATTTCTTTTTGTTCTTTGATTTGGGTATTTTTTGTTATTTTTTCTTTATTTCTAGTGTTGAAACCAATATGTTTTAAAACTAAAGAATGGGTTAATAAGCTTGAAATAGATAACTACAACTGAAAACTGCACAGTAAGTAAAAGAAAAGAAATCTCCTATTTTGTCTTTGTTGCCAGAAATCACAGTGTAGTGTCAAACACTCCAAATGACTGTCAAATATAAATTCTTCTTCCACTCCATCTTTGGCAGCTGTTTGTTAAGGCATCTAATAACAGATGTGAGAACTGTAATGTGTACAATGTGTAAGTGTCCTTGGCTGTCAGTCCCATTGCAGTTTCAATGTGTGTTACTATATGCAGTATATACTAAGCTAATGTAGTTGTTTTGTCCTTTGTCTTCTCTGTGCTTTATCTCTAGTCCGGAGTGGTAAAGTCCCATTCCTGCAGTCCTAGTGAACCAGTGATTCTTGGGGGTTAGTGGTTTTTGTGTGGTGGCCTTCCTCTGTAATGTCACCTTATGCTGCTTCCACTGTCTGTATACCTTTTAATTTCTGCTGTTGCTTTGCTGTTGTGTATTCTCAAACCTCTCTCTCCTCCCGTTCCTCTCTCCCCTACACACACTTTTCCCTCTCTCTTTCTCTCGCTCTCTCGTTCTCTTTTCTTCACTCTCAGAGATAAAAGACTCTTAACTAGCTCAAGGTTAATGGAGCCATTTTTCCCACAGAGGAATTCTGGGTATGACTTACTCTTCCAGTGTACCCCACAATGCACTACGGAGTAATGCTCAGATATATTAAGCAAATTGATGCCATATAGCCTCAGTTGTTAACATTCCCAGAGTCCCTTGTGCTCGAACTGTAAGCAGAGGGTGCATTTCTTTGGTTTTCTCCTAGATAGGCTGGCGGAGTAATACGTAGAGCAATTACCAGTGAGAAAGGAAATGCTTTCAAAGGTCGACAAGCATTGTTTGAAAAGGAAACTGAGCGTAGGATTGTCATATATATTTGCTTATGTGTGCAATGCCAGGGTGTGAGCTCAGCTGTCCTTTGAATTTTTGATCACTCGCTGCATCGAGTCAATTCCTGCGGTAGCTTTGAATTTGAGAAGTAGATCCAAGCCACAGTGGAGTAATAGTGAAAAAGGAATTGGATGCCACAAATTTAATTAGTGATCTTTTACTGGTTCCAGTGGAAGGATTTAAGTGGGTCTAAAAAAGGCGAGAAAGCTGATTGGGAAATTCAAAGTTTAATTTTGGAAGCTCTACTCTAGCTATGGAACAATCAAAGGAGTGCACCTATCAGCTACAAAAAACAGCTAGACAGCTGTTGTTGTTTTGGGTTTTTTTTATAAATGTTTCTGTGTTGTGTCAAAATGATTTCTGGTGATTTAAACTAACAGATAATCACAGCTGCTGTCTAAATCCATAGTGTTTAAAATTACAAAATGAAAAAAAAACTTCATTACCTGTGAAGACTGTGTCTGTGTTTTTAACTATTTCTTGTACAAATATATGAAATCTTTTATGAGGAGACTGGTGCCAAGTAGCTGAATAATGGGGAAAGGGATTCTGTTCGTATAAATCTTAGCAGTGTTACCAACTCTACAATATAAAAAAAATTAAAATGTTAAAAAGTGACAGCTATGGTACATTTATTTTGTGTTAAGCTAACCGAATCTAACTTCTCGAGTGCCTGGCTTATTTGAAACATTTTTTTCATTGATCATTGATAATGCTGCAAATCAGAAATGTACATACTTCATTTACAACAGGGTTCTTTTTATACTTTTGTAGATTCTCATACATGTCATACATGGTTGTCTTTATGTAACTTAATTTTTTTTCATCCCGCAGGTGCCATTTTCATAATAAACTTCTCTTGGATTTGTTACTATCTGGCATCATTTCTTTTACATATAACCATCCTGACTAATGAATGCTGGTAGTATTTGTTTGAGCAGGTATTTTTTAATTGCTTTGTTTAAAGAAAAAGAAAAAAAAAAAGAAAAAAAATAACCAAAAATCAAAGAAGATAAAGCTAGATTTTATTAATGCTTGTGAAATGAAGAAAAGAAGCTGTCAAGATGTAGGCTAAGAATGCTAATCCAAATACTACAACAAACTTGCCACCATCCTAAATTCTCAGCTACCCCAACTCATTCTCATATTGAGCATTTTTATGCACATTATCAAAGCTGAATAATGGACCTGCAACATTAACCACTATAGGAAGTGTGCATTTTTTCTTGATTAATGCACACTGGAAGAGGTCAGCTTTTGTACATTAATCATTTAAAATGCACTTTATAATTTTCATTTTTGTATTCTACAACGTTACAGTGAAACTCTTCAGTCACATTATATCCTACCTATGCTGCTGATTCTTTTAAACGTGTACCTTCTTTCCCCAGACTGACAACGTGTTAGTTGTTGGTGTCGTGTGGCTAGACTTTCTGCCTTACAACCTGAGGACAGAAACCCATGTAGAAAAGGCAAGGAAAAAAAAACCCCTCCAGTAGAGTTTTGGTTACGCAGATGTCCACATACAGTGGCTGACCCTAAAAAGGGAACATTATACCTGCAATTACGTTCTGAAAAAAGGCCCAGAGCAACTGTGTTTGGTCTCTGCCGTGAAAAGCAGGGAGAATGGGTGCCCCAGGAGATGCCGCCCCAGTAGCCATGGCTGGGAGCTGGCTCTGGCTGCTGGGTGTGCGAGGAGAGGCTGGGTCCTCACAGGGCAGGGGAGCAGGAGCCTTCTTACCCACTGCTCATGCAGTCTCTGCATTTCTTCTTCATCCTTTCATTTTCTTTATGGTGCCTTCCTCCGCTGTAACAAAGATTTCCAGATTCCCCATGTTATTTTGTTATTGCTGTTAATTTGTTATTGCTCTTAGAATGCGGTTTTGGGCATTTAACTCGTGCAGCCCATAGCCAACATCAGCAAGCAAATTTGCATGCCCACATCTTTTCCCCTCTCTACGTCTACTAGAAATTAAAACTATTGGGCTAGTCATCCTGGATGAGATTTTGCTTGCTTTATTAATGCTGGGTAAAATTGTCTAATCAGTTACACGATTTTCAGCACATCTTTTTACAGCAGACAATCAGCTGAAGTAAGAAGAGCATGTGAACCTCCCTTGTTGGGCTGATAGCAAAAAAAAAGAAAAGAAAAAAAAAAACCCACAATAACTATATGCACAGTTGTAGTTTAGTGAGCCTGAAGTCTGGCTCTTTGAGTTTCTGAGCAGTTCAGGACTCCCACTTCCCAGGCTCCAAGGACTGAGTTTGATACGTCTCCAACTCGCAGGGGGTAGAAGGGAGCAGAGGTTAGTGGTGCTGCTTTCAGCTCTGCTCGCATGTTCCAGTTGGCAAAACATCTTGTTTATGAGGTAGCTGAGGGCACAGATGCCAGCCGAGAGGAAAACAGAATTTAAATGGAGACTGGAAGAATGACCAGAATAAAGCTTAATGGCAGACTGTTCCAAATAAGCGTTAACCAATATTAATAAAGCCACTAGTCCCAAGAAGGGGCTCAGGGGGGGGAGGCATTTCTTAGCACTTATAAAGGCTTTATAAACCTCAACCATACTGCCTAGACATTGCATCAGAGCATAGAGTTGATGGACAAAGTGAATAGACTGCTCTAAGAGTCTTAAAGAGCATTAAAGAAAATGATGGAAAGGCAGTTTTGTGGATTTTTTTTTTTTATAGTGAAGCATCAATATAGCTCTGGGGTATAGATTTGTAAATTATTATTTGTAGCAATTTTAAGAAACAAAAACGACTGCTCAAAAGGGTTTGATCCTTTGAAAAAGGTTCTTTGGGGTTGGTCTACTGTTATCTTTATAGTATTTGAAGGAAAAAGTGTTTGCCATGCAGGAAGTTGAGCAAACTTTGTCAAGTAATTTCATCTAAAAACATTTCCTAAAACGACTTACCTCTGGAAAGTCTGTTCCTGAACCACTTGTTTTGCAGGTATCTAAAAGCCACCTGAAGAGTTGCAAGGGGAAAAGGGCTCTTTCTAAGTCTCATCACCCTGAAAAGTTATAGTGATAGAAAAAATGTTTCAGGGGTACTTAGATAACTGGTTCTGACAGCTTGCACTGGTGCTATTGTGAGGTGGTCATGTCACAGGAGTAACTGTGATGCCCCTGACAGCCCATTTATTGTTATGATTCTAGGAATTGCATTAGTTTAAATGTGTCAGTGCTTGCAGAGGTATTTGCATAGTATTTTTCCTTCTTGCCATTGTAATTTCTTTATTTTCATTTTAGAGCTGGGGGTGGAGGGTGGAAAGGCTGGATGTGCATTGTCAACTAATTTAATGAACTGTCATCTATCCAGTAGTTTACTGAGGAGCCCACAGAAGTGTGAACAAATGGGATGTCACCAGAGCCACAGACACTCAGGTAAGATCAAACCATCTATAAAACACGCACATGCATGCACACAGACACAGATCTGCTACCTCTGAAAGCCACTTGGGCTGGCCAGGGTACTACTTATGTACTACCACAAGAAAGGTCCTTTCTTCCTCTCTTTCCTTCGTCTTTTCATCAGAAGGAGGGAGTACTGGAAGCTGTTCTTCTCTCTCTCTCTCTCTCAGAATAAGTACAGTTTGTTTCCTGTATGAACAGGTATGTTTTACTGGCTGAAAGAACACCCCAGGATTCCTCTAATAGTTTTGAAATTTGTAAATAGCACTCAAGACCCAATTTTTATAAAACATATTCAGTCACATCAACACTTTCTTTTACCAAATAAAACAGGATCTTTCTGAAAGCAATAGGACTTGAGATAATATAAGGATGCAGAGTTTTGCTTTTAATTGAACTGAATCAGCATGGGTATTCTCCACCATGGTTTTGTTCCGAGTCCTAAATTCAACAACAGAGAGTGGAAGAACAGCTTTTGTTTCCATAATCACATTGAGGTGGGTCTTTTGGCAAAACAAAAGGCCAGAATAGTTCATATAAATAACCACATTTCTAGAATTATCCCACTCTAGAAATAAAACCAGGAAGCCTACTGACTCAGGTCCAAAGCCAAACAAATGAAGTCAATAATTAGGAGTTTTTTAACTTCATACAAATGTAATAAATCTTTACCATCTTTTAGGAGTTGTGTAGATGCAATGCAGAAAATAAGGGATCTTTTAATAGACATCAAGAGAACGTTGCATTACTGACTTAATGTCCAGGCAAAAAGATCCTTAGGACCCAGTAAAGGCTTATGGGAAGTCAGTGGGAGGTTTGCATTGCTTTGCAGATAGAGGACTTTATTGCCCAGTACTTTGTCTCTATTTACCTTTCACTGACTCTAGAAACATGGAAAATATTGAGATCACCTTTCCCATTACAAGTTTTCCTGACAAAAAAAAAAAAAAGTCTTGTTTGTAATAAAAGGGGACATAATATTTTCTTGCAAAAGGAAAGGAATCACGTTTTCCTTTCGCTTTAAAAGCATTCACAGATTTATAGCGGAAATGACAGGAACAGGATGTATTAAACATTCGACCCCAGCAGAATGAGTCTACACCCTTGATTGATTTAAAAGTTTATCTGTGTCCTCTGAATAGCCACAAAGGGTCAAGTCTTGGTCCTGCTCAAATCAATGAGAACTTGATTAATGACTTTAATGGCTTCAGGAACAGCACCGAAGTTTTGAGCCAATACTCATAAGCAAATAACAAAGCAGAGCCTACAGCAGGCACTGCAGACAAACCAGTCAGGCTAATTGGTACAGTGCATCGAGTTTTCTTTGTAATCCTGTAAACACCACTCACATGCTAAGAGAGCAGCTCTCTTGTTTTAATTAAAAGTCTTTCCCAGGCTTCACAAACTGCATGGTCTGATCCTGCTAGAGATTCCTGCCTTTAAAATAGGTGGGGAGTGAGGCAGAGGCACAGGTAGGACTGGGAAGACTCTGCCTTCTCCCACATGCTCTGTGGGAGTGCGCTTAGCTACCTGGGTCTTGAATATGAAAGCAAAGAAATCTGAGATGGAAACTCTGCTGGACATCAAAGCTTGTATTTTCTTGAACTACCAGCAATACTACCTGATGGCAGCACCAATATCACAGACCCTCTTTGAATATCATCCAAGAGATGGGAAGGTTCATTACATGGTAAGGAAGTGAGTATTCCCTGAAACCCATTTCCAGTTTCTGTTCAGTTCTGTGAAAATCTGAGGCCTCTTAGCATCCTTGCAGGCTCTCCTGTGCCTACATTAAAGTGTCATTTCTTTCATCTAGACAGTTCTCTGCTTTAATACAGCATCTTGCAGGATAGTGATAAAGCCGATTTCAGTTCAGGAAGACCAGTCTCCTTAGATTATAGCAAATGGAAAGAACTAGGAAACTCAAAAGATTTACTTTGAGCTGAAAACACACCCTAAATGCTGTGATTCATCCCCATAGCAAGGACCTGGGGATCTTAGACTTTGCAGGGTAAGATCAGTTTCTGAGAACATGCATTCCACTTATTGCTCATTGGCACTTCGACCGAGCTTTGATAATTTGCTTCACTGACAGTTATTAACTGCATGTTCACGTGATCATTTGCTTCCCAGGAGGCTGTAGCCTTTGTGTTTTCTGTGTGGCATCATTTTTCCACCACCTTTGTTTTTGGCTTTCCCTATACTTTTACCTTCACAATATCTTCAAACACAGACCCCTGGGTGCATAGCACTTCCCCAGCATGATCTATAACTATTACTGCCACTCCCTGGCCCCTGTTACCAAGCCAATTTTATATCCAATCGAGTATTTTACCATCAGTCCCGTACTTGCTAACCTTATAAATTAATCTGTTATGTGGCACTGTATTGAGAGCCTTTTCAAGTCCAAGTAAATTATGTCTCCTTCTTCACCCCTGTCCACTCTCATTGTCACTTCCTCAGAGAAATGAATCAAGATTGTTAAGCATGACCTCCCTTTTGTAAATCCATGCTGACTATCTCTAACCAATCTATATTAGATTGATATTAAATCAGGACACAGACTTAAAGGGGGCCTGCTATATAAATGCAACCCAAGGTTGCTTCATGTGGAGATGAGAGATGGGAATCGCTGATACACTGAAGATAAGATAGCAGTACCAGGTCTGATGGTTTGCCAATAACTTATTAGTGGACAGATCCCTCCCCAGGGTTGCAACCAGAACTCCTCCAGAGAAAACAAAACCTTTTGTCTGCATTTGCTTAGTGTGTTTCTGTTGCAGAAGTGAATGTTCTGCTTATCATAGAATCATAGAATTGTCTAGGTTGGAAGAG
>BJBW01000865.1:63183-143545 GCA_004320125.1 Scolopax mira
GTCTCCCCTCAGCCTCCTCTTCCTCATACTAAACAGTCTATGGTTAAGTCAAAATCACAGAGACATTGCGAAAAACTCATTCTCAACAGAGTGTTGTCCCACAACTTCTGAGAAGAACTGCATCTGCATTGCCTTAGGCACACGTCAAAAGGCAGCATGGGCATTTGCTTCTCCCCCCTTGGCCTAGGTGCTGGAGAGCATGGGTGCTACATCAACTGCAACAATTTTCCTTATATCCCATTAAGACTTCTGGCATCTTGCTTCCCCTTGAGGCATGTGCCTGCTGTGAGCACCTGATGACTGATGCCAGAGAAGCAACTTTTTCCATGAAAACTAACAACAGTAAGAAGTAGGCTCAGGGACTGCAAAGTACAGCTGAGTGAATCACGCAATGCCACATCCCCTTGCCTGCTTGCTGGGGTACGAAGGTGGCAGCCTGCACAAGCAGGGTGAGGAAAGAGGCTCTCAGCAGTGAACACTGGCAGCAGTTTTAGGTGTATTTTCCTAAGTTTTCTACCTCTGCTACTGGAAATATCTCCTTCAATGCTGTAAGCATAGTTGACATCTCTTTAGTTTGGGGGGGAGAAATTGATCCCAAATTGATCTGTCTTGATCTTGTTTGACAACATATGCCTCAAGAACACTGAGATCCAGAGGAGATCAAAGACATCCCTTGGGAAACTAACCTTTGGACTCCTGCCTCGTAGCACAACCAAGTTATACATGGGGAGCTTTCTAATCTCTACCTGGTGGAGGCTTATTGCTTATATATATACACGTTTGGTCCCCTTGCACCTTCAAATCAGAAATGCAGTAGTCCACATATGGTGGGAGACGTGTTGCTCTGGGAGAGTTCAGCCCAGTCCGTGCTGCTGCAGGACCTAGATATTCTGGCAAACATCCACTGAAACAAAGGAAAGAGGCCCCCAGAACAGTTTGGCTTGCTTTCAAGGCCTTGACCGTGTAACACTCAGTATAGACATGCTCAAAAAAATAACTGGCAAAAACACTAGGTCAGTCCAGAGAAGCATAGCTTAAAGATAAGGATAATAAGGGTATAAAGAAATAGCTGGAGCTTGTCTTCCCTGTTCAGAAGAAAAGATTGTTCACCTGCTTTATAATGAAAGAGTTCTGAAGAGGAAGTAAAACTATCATGTATTTTTTTAGGCAAATAGAAAACAGAAAAGCAAAAAAGCAAATCAAAGCTATGTTCAAGTTGCTAGAGTTATCAATCTCATTGCTAGTATCTGCAGCTAAAACATGTAGTCTTGTCATTGGCATAAAGATACATCACAGCTATATAGAGTTCCACAGTCAAGAAATATGGTTTAATATCAAGTGATATTAATATCAAGTAATATCACATGAAATTATACAAACAATACAAGTTACCAAACAAGGCATCAGCTATTGGCTGGGTATATACCCTAGAAAGTTCCATCAGCCAGCAAGATATGTACTGTACTCTTCAAGCAGAAATTGTATAGATATTTTTCTGATTATGGGTGACAGCTCAGATGATGATAACCATCCCTTCTGACCATAAGACCCCATTGAAACAGTGACTTTGCTGACACTAGTAAGAAATCTGCTCTCTAAATGTGTAATTTGGAGAGTTAAGGATTAAACAAATTAGGAACAATAAAAAGCGAACAAAAAATGTGAAACAAAACCAGCATAAAATTGTCATAACTATAAATTTTTGCCTATGATTTCCAACATATTTTTGTGCACATAGTGAAGTTTTGTGAAGGATCAAAAGTATCTTTTCATTATTATGTTGGGTGCATGTTCTCCTGCAGCAGGTGAGTTCTACTTGCAGGAATCAGAGTGCACTTCAGAGAAAGCATCTGTGGGACAAGAGGGTGGGAACTGAAATTTGAAATAGATAGGAGATAACTTTTAACTTCAATATTAAGTGTCTGCAGGGCATTTGCCCTCTCTGCTTCTTTGGTTCACGGCTCAAAGGTCTCCATGCACTGAAACTGAATTGGCTCCCCAACCCAAGCAGGGACTTGCACAGCTGGACAGCTCGGGCACCATGCAGCAGGGTGACAGCCTCCCCGTCACATTCTGCACACTGTTCCTCCTAGGGGCTCACTCTGGGGGGGGGGGGGGGGGGGGGGGGGCACAGCCCAGAATGTCTAAAGACACTTGAAACCCTCTAAATTAAAACCAAATTGCTTAGAATATCAAAACTCATACAATTGGAAAGCACATCATGAAAACAAATTTCCCAAACCTCTTAAATATTAACTTCACCAGTGTTACACAAGAAGAGTAATAAAAAGCTCAAAAATTCTTCCATTGCTTTAATGGCATGGTGCTGAGGTGTGCATCATCTCAGCTATACGCCACGTCAGCATCATGATGGTGCAATGAGATACCAACTTTGTCACCTAGTTAGGCATTTATTCCCATTACTTAAATTAATTTTACAATACAGACAATTTACTTTGAAAGAAAACCCTTAAGTCACTGCAATACCCTAGATCCTTACCTAGACCATGAACACAAACCTTCCTTACTCATAGCAACGCTCTGAAACTGAGCCACTACTGCAGATGGAAAGATGTCTCCCTGGAGTCCACACAAGCCCCTTAAAATTGGAAAAACCCATATGCCTCCTTTGAAAGATTCTGGCTTCCGTTTAAAATCTCCTCTGTTATTTTGGACAAGTCCAAAAGAAGAAAAATCATTGGCGAGAGTGATGGATCTAAGAAAGCAGTCACTTCTAAGGAACTAGAAATGTGTAGAGATAGTCCTTAATAGTGCTACTTAGTAATGATAGTGCTGCTGTTAGCAGTACTAGTTGCCTTAGCATCAGTAGTAGTGCTGCTGTACTGTACTAGTAGTATCGCATCTACTATCCCATAGTAATGATGGCACTGGAGATTAATAGCTGAGGGGTTACTAAGATAAGCTTTGTATTTGAAAATACAAGCTGGATATTCGTGTGAAAGTGTGCTTAACTAGGAACGTTTGCATCCAGCTTCCTTGACCCTGTGCTTGCTTCTGCCCTTCTCAGTCATTGATAGACTCATTTTTTCATTTGTGTACAAGATTACAGATGGTCAGAGGTTAGCAAAGCAGGCAATTTGGAGACTTCATTTTGGAATATTATTTGTCTGTTGACCTTGTAATACTATCATTTCATAACTGCATATGATACCAGCATTTTAATACTCTGTCTGGGCTGATAGATAAAATTCAAGGCACAAATCAGTAACTATCCAAAGACCTGACCACCATGAAGATGGCCTGCCTTCCCACCCAAACTAATAGTGTCTAAAGAAATCTGCATAAGGAATTGGTTAATCAGATGTGGGCCACTGGCTCCTAAAACGATTCTCTTTATAAATTTGCTATGGTGGGAACTTGGCAGTCTTGCAAGGGGCATGCAAGGAGCTTTCCTTTAGTTGCTTAAAATGGCTAATAAACGCTCTGCTGTTTTAAGTAACAAATAACAATTTATTTGATGATATGGGTGAGTTTGAGGGCCTGCAAAGCAATCCTCTGCTCCACATTATATGAAGATGTTACAGACCAGGGCTCAAAGAGTACCAAAATGCTGACCACTATCTCAATACCGTATAATAATGATAATAATAATATTTTTAAACAGGCTTATTCATAAATGTTAGCTAGAACTGAAATCTGATTAGATCTCCATACACATCCCATCTGCATACCTGACAGCCCTCTGCTGAGAAATAAAGGTGAGTGGCACGTGCTCAGTGAAGCTGACCCATACAGTAAAATGGTTTATGAGAAATGACGATATATGATGAGAATACAAAACTTGATAATGGGTTTATTTATTGATTGAGAATAAAATTCATGAACTGTGAAGCTAAAAACTGCACCAGAGGGAGTCTATCCAAGAGGACATTGAGGGGGGGAGAGAGACAGAGAGAGAAAGAGAGAGAGTGTGTGTGTGTGCGCGCGCGTGTGTGTATTACACGCAAACTAAGTTAAGGGTTGCCTAAAGGCTTCTGATTCCACAAGAATCCTATCCACAGAGCCTCTGAGGATAGGATCTGAAAGCCTTTAATGCTACTAAGGCTTTGTCAGTAAGATATTTGCATATTTTGCCTACAAACCCAAAACGCTGTATTAATTCATTTTTATTTACCTTTCTGCTGCTTCCAAAAGAAACCTCGCAGGAAGCCATTAATGACACCGTTTCATAAGAGATAATTTTCAGAGAGGTTTTGCAGGTAGTGACTGAAGGGGGAAAAAAATGTGTGTCAAATTTAGGTTATTAACAACATAATCCTTAAACAGACGGTATCTCTGAGACTAATTCATCTTCAAATTTGACTGTAAAAACTGCATGATCCTTCTCTCTGTGTGCGTGTGAATTTATATTGCAAGTCTTTTTTTCCTCATGTTTACTAGAAAGGGAAGCAGGAGAGTTTTGAAGCATTGGGCTGGAGGCTGGAAAACACAATTTCATCTTCATGCTCTCACACCTTCCATTCAAATTCACCAGCAAAACCACGGGGCAGCTTTTTCCCACAGCCCACGTGAAACACTGGGCAGCACCTGGACCCATTGCCAAGAGCGGCTGCCTGGGAGGGGGCTGTTGGGGCAGGCTGGGTCAGTGGGGAGCTCTCTGCAAGACACCCCGGGTCCCCACCAAGTGACAGCCCAAAGGCTCTGCTCACTTGGGGCACATTTGCCACCTCTGGCATCACACATAGGAAGTCTGGATTGCTACAACTCACTGCAAGCTGAATCATGCTGGTATCTAAATCATTGCCTGGGTTCCCCCACACGAAGTTGGGCCTGGTGACTCTGATTTGGCCACAACTCACAGCATTTGGGAAGAGACTGATGTATTTTGCCACAATTTAAACTTTGCTATAACTTAAACTATACCTTTTTGTTTAATTTAGTGCCAGGTTCTCGGCACAAACAGACAATCTCAGCAGACAAACCGAACAAGAAGCAATTGCCCTGGAATCTGTGCAGGATTTTCCTGCAGGAAAGCACAATTTTAACAGCATGATTTGTTAATCTCAATATAGCAAAACTGGTTTCAACCTTTTCCCCACTTCAACATAAAGTACCCAAACTTTTGTGTTTTCCCACACTGAGACAAGTAAAATCCCTTTTTCTCAAGTGAATTTATATTATTCAGTATAAGCTTCTTTTAAAATTTCCTGTTGTTGGAAGTACGTTTTCCCTTCTCTCTGCTTGGATCCTCTTAAGTTATATGATTTATTAGCGTTTTCCTCTTTCTTCCTGTACTTTTCTTCCCTGGATGATCTATTTATAGTCTTTGTCCTTTCAAAATTATCTCTGAGGAAAAACAGAGAATCATATATGCACACAATGTAAATGGGCCCAAGTCCACTGCCCAGTCCAGCACCTTTGCAAGGCCTTTGTCCTTTAAACAGAGGAACCATTTTTCCTGATTTATCTACATTTAAGTATGTTTAATCATTTTACTGACATCAAATTTATCTCCATACAGTAGCCCTTGTCTCCTCACTGCTTCATAGACCCAGTCTCCCATTGCATCCCTTGTTGGGCTGGCACATACATTGTGTCCCTGTGTACCAGCGCTTGCCTGTCGTGGATGGAGTGTTGTGTTCCTTCCTGTTGCAGCAAGGAATCTCTCAGTATTGAGAAGTAACCTTGAGAAGCATCCCTACTCAAGGGGAGATCCTGGTGAGCCAGGAAATTGGGTGTGTGGAAAGCGGGGTAGTTTCCAATGCACACATTTTCACTGAGTGTACGGCTAGAGCACAGAAAGGGCTCTTTGTGCTCATGTTCATGCCATGTAATTCTAATAGGACAATTATTTCATAATCCTTTAATATAGTTCTAACTAATTCAAACTTCAGAGCTGACAGCAACCATATAGCTCAATTATTTAAATGCTTAAACCTTTACTAACATGCCCACTCCATTCAAAAAAATGTACTTGAAGTTTTGGGGTTTTCTTTGTTTTGGTTTGGTTTTTTCTGGTTTTGTCAAAGCAGTACAGCACAGTATTCACTAGAGGTTTAACACCCTCAATGCAGTCACTGTTAAGCCCATAAGCAGAAGGAGAGACAACTAGAAATCTTCCTGGCCCTTGTAAAGTTTCAATAAAAATAAGATGGTTCTACATAGTCATCTAATACCTTGTTTAAAACTGTTCTTTGTCGATGGACAGAGTTTTAGTGAAATCAAAGAAAGTTGTCCAATGACTCCTCATATTTCATTTCAATATGATTTTATGATACTTTCTACATATGTTTCTACGTCTTCAGTAAGATAAATAATTTAACAGAGTGGGAAAAAAGTATATATTCTGCTTACAAACTCAGGTGTGCTAGATATACAACAGACCTAACCATGTACAAACAACAGTGCCATAAAAGATTTGGCCTCTTCCACCTGCAAAACCTCACCGGAAAATTAAGAAAACCTAACTGTTCTATAATAATTTCCAAAATAATTACTTCAGCTGCTAATGATTTTATTTTATCAAATAGTCTGCTTGATTTATCTGTGTTAATTATTTTTTAAAGGAATAATAATAAAAATAAGAAGAGGAAGAATTGTATGCAAATTTGATATCTAAAGAGCAGTCATCATATTGGAAAAGAATTAGCTATTCATAAACGGTCAAGTTAAACTTATTCACTATAATAGAGTAAAACATAAGACATTTCAGGCAAGTTCCCCTGCTCCTGATATGATATATTTGAAATACATCTGATACCCTGATTATAATCTTCTCCCTCTGGGTAACAATACTAGGTGTTGTTCAGGTTAACATCCCCCTTTACATTTATTTTCTTTATAATGTGAAAAAAGAAAATTAAAATGTATTCACATGCACACTTGTAAGAGCTTTGGAAGTTACACAGCCAGATTTGGAGACCTTTTCTCCTGTCAGGTTTCACGAAGGCATACGTTTGCCAATTCCCTTCTAGGTAGGGTTTCCTTTTAGGGGATCAGCTGCATTAATTTAACTCCTCTGCTGTGAATGATCATTAACAGTGACTAAACCTGGGATAAAAGGAGCTTGGTGCCTCCTTCTGCTTTTGCCATCATTTCCTTGGTCTGAAGATAATGGGCAACACTGACAACATTTAAAAAAAAAAGAGGAGTACTTCAGGCTTTCACTAAGAAACAAAAGGCAATTATCCAAAGACAAAGGGAGCCATTGCTGAAAGAAAGCTAAGCAGCAGTGTCTGCTGAGAAAAAATATATCAGCTTTGAAAAAAGCATCTTTTTGACCTAAATCTTTCCTGTTGGACTCCTGTTCCAGATGTTCAATTTATGGATGTAGCCAAGTACTGGCCAAGTAGGCCCAGTACTACACTGCCACTACCTGAGAGCCCACCTCAATCACCAGCTCTCCAGGCTCCTGCACCATCCACACCTTTCCACCCACCGTAGGAAATCACCATTCAGCTGGTGGTTTCACTGGTGCCAGCAGCCACATGGCATAGGAGGCAGAGGGTGTGAGCCCTGCAGACCCTCCATACCCCCAGATTCTTTTTTTTGTTTGTTTGTTTTTCTTTTTTGCATTTTTTTTTAAACGTAGGCTTTCTAAACAACAGGGAAGAAAAGGGCATTTTTTTAGCTTCTGTGTGATAAAGAAAAACACATGGATGAAGTACAGGGTACTTAGTACTTTGGCAGAAAAACTAAACACCTTAACACATGTGTGTCATTAAAAACCTCTGCTAAATGCCGGGGTGGGCTGGGGCATCGCTTGGCCAGTGGCCGGGGCTGGGGACACGTTTCCTGTGGGACCACTCGCTCCACCCCCAAGGTGAGGTTGGGGAGGGAGGGATACGCTGCACCCCGACGAGCCAGGGGACTGCACTGGAGACACACTGAACCCTCCATACACCACAAAGACCCTTTGCCTCTCCACTCCTGGCACCTCCAGAAGAAGCTGAAAGAGGCTTGTAATACACCCCGTGACTGCATGGAGATGACTGGTAGTATGATCCGTTAACACCATGGGAAGTAAAACGCAACACAAAAGGAAAAGGATAGCTAAACAAAGCAAAAAATGAATCTTTTCATAAATACCTCAGGGTGTCTCAGATTCATCACTGTGTTCTATAAATTATGAGCCATTGCCTAACACAGCTTGTACCACTTGGTGGCAACACTTCCATGTTTGATTTATTGAACCTTACTCGTAATCCTTCTTCTGATACTTGAAAGGACAAGTGTGAGCCCTGATTTGTGCAATTAATTACGGCAGAGAATAAAAATAAAAGTTTTGAATGGCTTTGCTACTGTCCAGGAGGCATACTAAATAATTTACAAGAGCATGTTGCTTTAGGTCCTGAGACACGTCTAATAGGAAACTTTCACACGTCACAGAAACACCCCTGAGCAGCCTTTTACAGCAAGGTCATCTTCAATACTGGCAGAAAACAGTTTCTTCCACTGTGCAACCAGAACCATGAAAGGAAGTCTTGACCAGCTGCTTGCAGAGCATCAGGTGCTCTGAGAAGACAGGATAGATGGCTACCACTGCCCAAGGTTTTCCATCACAGCTGTGGTTTAAGAACTGCAGGTATGCATGCAAATGACATTCAAACTGACAGTCCTGAAAGCTGCAATCTGGCATAGTGCCCAAGCGAGAGCCATGCCGAGGGTCTTTCCTGAAACTTAAGTTTGATCTGCAAGACTCAGTCTTCAAGCAACAATCACTCAGTGTCCCTCCCTGATCACTTTCACACCTCACCACTAAACCTGATAAGTAACGTCAGGGAGTTGGACTAGATGATCTCTACAGTCCCTTCCAATTCTAAAAATTCAGTGAAATTCAGTAATGTCAATAATTTCCAGAATTGCAAGATAGGCAAAGGAAAACTCCTCATTTAGTTAAAGAGAAAGAGGAAGAGCCAGCAAACCCACCAGCAGTGGGCCTATACATCCCATCTGTGGCAGCCACTTCTGCCACATGGCCCCAAAGCTATCAGGGAGCAGGCAAGCAGGCTAGCTCTGGAAAGAGCCCAGGGATGAGAATGGGGATCTCCTGGCTTTCTGTTCACTGCCATAAGCAGATTCTGGGTAGCAAAGTGGTTCACAGGCAATAGCTTGCAGGAGTGTGCTCTCCATCCCACACCACCATAGCCTCAGGCAGCACAGGGGCCACGCAAAAAGCATCAGTATTTACCTATTCCTCACCTTTAAGGAGACAAAGCACAAATTTAACAGTCCAAAGTCCCTGAGATCAGCAGGTGACACAGCAAATGGAGACATCATTTGAGTCAGGACCACAGAGGAAAAGTCGCCTAGATACTTCCTACCCTTAGCGCCTGCTGCAGGAGGTGATGCGGGTCAGGGTGCTGGCATGGGTGTTCTCTTTGGTAGGGATGGCAATAGTGGAGTCCACCCCCTCCAAAGAGTTCAGCTGCTATGGAGAGGACATGCTATCTGCAGAGGCTGGGGAAGACCCCACCTCCTCCAAAATGGCCTCCTCTACACCTGGCCATGATTTGCTGACGAGGGGAATGAAAGGAAGCTGAGACAATTTTCATGTGTTCCCTGGCCACATTTGCAGAGACTAAGCACAGGAAATACACTAACAATAAGGGGGGAAATGTTTGGCTTATGATATTAACATATTTATAGCAGCAAGAATACTATAAGTCCCAACTTTATATAAAATGTTGATGGACTGCCAGTTTTAAAAGTGAAAGAAAAGTTTGCAAGAACTACCCATGGTATTTAATATCAATAACAAACACAGCTAGGTTCAAGTACTTGCATTCCAAGTGTTTGAATTTACAATCACATTAGTTAACTGAAGTTCTTTCAGACATGTTGAAAGAATGAATGACTTAACTGAGAATTTACTTACACTATATTCAGAAATCAACACAGCTTTGGAAAGAAGAGGAAATGTTCAACGGTGGTAGAAAATGCTGACTTTCAGATAGACACATGCACATTCTCTTTAACCAGGACATGAACTGGGGGAGGGAGCAGAGGTTCCTGCCTTCAAAACCCTGTATGTTCACAAAGGATAACTTCTGATATCCCACTGTATATTTCTTCCTCATTCCCTTGTTTTTCCCCCAGTATTATTTCCATTTGTAATGAATGATTTGAAGATAATCTATAATTCAACATTTCCTAGAAAACAGAGAGCCTAAGCAGCTGCACAGCTCCTCCAGATTGGAGGGAAAGCAGGATGTGCTCCCTGCTCTAAATCTGTTCCTGGCTCTACCTTGGGGCTAGATCCAAAGGGGCATCAGGCTCAGAACTGTGATTCCTGATTTTTAGACAGGAAGAAGAGGAGGAGACTCCACAGCCTTAGGCACTATATCAAAAGGTTTGGGTATCAATTATAAGATATAATTAATATTAATATATTATATATAAATATAAATAATAAGATAACCTGCATGACGTATCAGACAGGGAGCGGGTACAAAAGGAGTTACCACCAGCTTGTTGCTATGGAAAACATGAGTTCAGCTCTTTGCTGTGTGAGAAGAGAAGCACTGCCCTCCTGAGGTGTGTGATCACCATGCTCCACCTGCTCAAGTGGATCAGGCAGGAGAGGAGAGGATAATTGCTCACAGCAGTGTCAGGCTGATTATGCTCCTCAGGAAGGGGAGCCCTGGCCTAGTTCCTCACCAGTTAGTGTTTGTGGTCCTCATAACCATTCACTGGAATAGGACAACCCCAGAACCTCTACCCTTCCATGGAGTATCTCAACCACTTAGGTGCCAAAATCAGACAACATTACCATGACAGGATATGTCATTGAGTCTGGTCAGTCCCTACTTACTACTCCAAAAAAAAAATCACCTGTATTGTTCCTGGCAGACATTTCTCCAACCACATCTCTGGTAATGGCAACGCCACAACTTCTTCAAGTGCTCCAATGGTTCAGTGTCCCAGCCATAAGCAAGCTCTTCCTCACAGCTAACTGGCAACTTCCTTGCTGCAATTTTAGCCCATTATTTGTGTTATCCATCACAGGTAGAGAGAACAAACTACTTCCTAATTCTTTGCAATAACCTTTCCTGAATTTTAAAACTCTTATTGTGCTTTTACTTCCTCCTTCACTCCCCTCCCCACTGTCCTTACCCCTGTAACAAACAGCCCTAGCCTGTCCTCATAGGTCATGTTTTCTAGGTCTCTGATCATACTCATTTTTTCCAGTCGACTGATAGAAAATTTTTTTCACATCTTTCTTGAAGACACCTGAGCCACAATAGTCCATTCAGATAAAATTTCCTCTTCAATTCATGAAAATGTATTTATTCCCTCACAAATGAAACAACTTCAATTGGGTTAATCAAAAAGGTCACATTCCTTCACCACAAGAACACACACCTTACAGCCCAATACCCAGCATCTTCTCCTGGTAGGTGAATGAAGCCACCTTGGGTGGCTTCTTGAGTAAGCCTGGTGTCAGCCTTCAGCATCCTGCCTTTGTGCCAGAGAAGGGCATAGAGGCAGCTCCCTTCCCCCCTGCCATGGTCCACATGGGACCCAGGCTCAGAAGAATGATGTCTGCTCAGCACTGTCAAGATTGAGACAGCTCTTGATCAACTAGAAGGAGGTCTGCTGGTGTTCTGGGAACTTTGCTAAAATAAATGTAGATGGTGGTGGTGGTAGGCAGGAGGATAGTAAGCTCCAAATGTAGGTCTCTGGCATGCAGAGTAGCACTTGGGCACTCAGGGCCATGTGTATGCCAATTAGTTATTACAGTTTAATAAGCTGAGCTGCTCAACTAATGGTGGTTCAGAGTCCTCCATCTCCCTGGCCATGGGGGGAAATCACACCCCAAGCACTGTGTTCATACCATGGATCACAGCACCAGTTTGGCTCTAGCCCTGTCACATCCATGTACTGGGACTGGAGCACAAGGATTTGCAAATAATCAGCCTTTCCCAAATCAAGGAAAGATATTGCAGGTGAGGCCCAAGAGTGGGAGCTAAGTGGAAGGGGAAATACAGCATTTGAAGAAAGAGAAATCAAAACAACTTTCTGTATTGACACTTGTTTTTAAACTAAAGACATAATTATGCTGTTGCAAGCCTTGGCTACAGAGAAAAAACATCTTGTTGGGAACTAATTAAAGAATTAGCCAGTGTTTAGCTTCTCACAGATAAAGGAGCATAAGCTTTGAAACAGAAGTGTTTGCAGTGAGCTTTCGAAAACTCTCTGAAGACAGCCGAGCTTAAGTCTGTTAAGCCTCTTCCTTCACCTATTAAATGTCTGTTCAGATGTCTTTTTTTTTTTTTCCTTTCTTTTTTTCTTCTTATAAAAGAAGAAAACAGGCATTTTCTCCCTTGCTTGGAACCTGGGGTGATGTGCTACCATATATCACAGTGATGAACACAGAGGATTCACTGAACCACTATAAAGGTGGGACAAGTGTCAAAGCTGGCACAGAGTGTTTAGTTAATAAAAAGCAACCTGCTGTCACTGCATGCCACAACATCCCTCTGAGGTTACATTCTATCCAGACCTTTCCCAGGCACAGCCACCTTGTCTGGTTCGCCTGAATTGGCACCGTGTCCTTGACAGAGACAACCTCTGGGTCCTATAGGGGATGCCCACTCCCTTTTAAGAAGCTGACCAACATCTTGGTCATCTGCCGAGCAATACTCATTCAGGTTTCCCTAACTATGACCTCTTTTTCCTTGCTAGGTTATCTTTGATCAGTGAAAATTAAAACTTTGCTTATGTGGGTGGAGAAGCCAAATGTTTTGCAACCCAGTTCCAACTACCAGTACTTTTCTGACTAGAAAGTCAGAAAGGCAATTGGTGGGCAATCGGTGAACTTGGCTGTATCCCCTATGCTCCACTGTATGTTCCAGAGAATGGTGGTATTAAAATATGTAGCTCAACAAGGAGCCCCTGAAATCACTCTGCCAGTTGCCCCCTAACTTAACACCATGAGAACCCTTATTTTCTAAGAACTTGGTTCAGGCACTGGATCTGCATATCTCCTGATGCCTCCACTGCCTGTGTCTTGGCAGGGCCCAGCAGCTGACATCTGACTGAGCCCCTGGGAATATGGTTTTGGAGGTGTATTTTTCAGAACTATGAGGCCCATCACAAGCAGCCTCTGTAAAAGAGCCTGGGCTGAGCTTTGCCCCACAGAGGCATTTGATGAGCGATGAGATGCAGCGGAGTTAAACAAACCCAGAGATGGCAGCAACACCGGTTCTGTTCCCCATTTTGCCTTCTCCTGGGAGACATGCAGTAATGCCACGCTGCAGAACATCTGGCAGAGGGCTGGGCAGGAGGGCTGGGGGCTGCCCTGGGCTACCACAGTGCTGCACACCAGCCTAAGCCTGCTCCCTCCTGAGAACAGCGCTAGTAAGTTTTAGTTACACCACGAGCAGATGCTATGATTCTATGCTTGTCGAACTGCCTCTCCTTCAGTTTATTTCAAAGAGAAAGAAAAAAGACAACTTCAAAGACGCACCTTTCAGGAACAGTAAATATTTTAAGTATAGATCCATTCCCATGTCAGTCCTGACAAAGGGAATGAGTCCCTTCTGTACACTGAGAAATGCAGCATATCTTTTCTCCAGTAACAGTAGCGAGGGAATGAGCCTGATAGGTTAGCTGAGCCAGAGCAAAGGCTTGATGGTAAAATTACTGCTGTCTAAAATATGCCACTTTCAAAATTATGCTACGTGGTTTCATTTTTGCAGTCCTTTCAGGAAGAAGAACTGGTTTATATTACCAAGACGAGCAGGTAAAAGAGGAGTGACTTTCAGTTTTCTCAAATTAATTCCCCTTGGAAATCAGGCCTCCCTCTGGCCACACGGGGAAACAAACACACACTCACACACTTACACACACACACAGATGCTCAGTGCCTTTTATCCTCCCACTTCCCACAGGCAGTGGCTGCTGAGCCTCCACTCCAGCACCGCAGAGATGTACCTGGATCCGAGTACCAGTGTCGGAGCAAACTTTAATAGCTCCACGTCCTCCACCAGGGAAGGAACGACCCAGCTGCAGAGGAGGGTCCCTGTGGCACTGTGTGTGCTCTTCTGGGCAGTGCCACCTCTTCTACTCCTTCTTCACTATAGTGGATGATGATTGCTCAGTTGAGAAATCTTCTGGACTGCACACAGCATTATGCTGTTTTAAAGATCATGCAGCAGCAATGCTTCGTAGATCATGGGACATCAGGGACCATGAAAATGCTTTAAGTCCAGAGCTCTGGAAGTTACTAAACAGGAAAAAGCTGCATCAGAGAGCCAAGGCTTGTAAGGGGGGGATAGTATTTTTTATTAACCAGACTGACACAGTTGGGAAAAAAGGGACACATACAGGCACAAAAACCCTTCTGTTTAAATGCATCAGCTTTACTGTTTCAAGATCTCTTTCCCCTCAAGTGCTCTACTATTCTGAGGTGATTTAGCACAGGACACTCCACAACTACAAGCTGAGAAAATGTTAAAATTAAAGGAACTAAGAATAGTTGCATGTATTCACAAGCTCCGTTATCCTGGACTACTCTTTCCATACCTCCATGGCATATGGTTAAGCCTACCATATATGAGATTTTAAAGAGGCAGCCAGATTAACACTTTCCCAAAATTTTAGGACTAGGCAGCCATGCTCTGACTTCCCTCCTGCTCAGTCCCCCAGGGCATTGTCTAATATTGGGGACCACAAACTGTCTCCTCTCTCTACTCAAGCTGGAAGATTTACCACTATGGGTGTCCAGCAAAGGAGCAGACCACATGAGAATTGCTTTTGACTGCAGTTGGCCTACTGCAGTTTCTTTAGCATCTCCAGCATTGTTTAAAATAAGCACACGTGCAGATGAAATTATCCCCTCTTTCCACAAGACAGATTGAAAAAAAAGAAAAAGAAAATATTACATCTACACTTTGTGAAAGAGAGTGGGTTTTACTAAGCCTCTGAAGTGGAAATACTCCAGAGAGACAAAATTACGTGGGAAAAGGGAATCAATTTTTACTAACCTCTCTTCCCCTGTCATGCAAAGTAGCAACCTCTGCTTTCAGATGCATTCTTAAGAGTCATGGGAATTGTCAGTACAAGTATATTTAGCCATATCCCTTTGGGTAGGTGGGGGAGGAAAGAGACCCCTAAATAGCTATAAGATAACAATTACTGCAAGCATATTTGGTTAGAGAAAGTTTAGTCAGAGTTCAGAGAAAAGACAAGTCCTTGGCAGCTGGATGGCCAATGGCCAGCTTCTTCTCATGCTGTTTCTACAAAGCTTTACTTGGTGAGGAACATGCCCAGAAGAGAAACCCCTCTTTCTTAGGTCTTTTCTATGAGCTCTAAGCACTCCTCACTGTAAAAGAAAAGCTTAAAGTGGCAAATCATTTAGAATTCTCTCTCCCCTTTAACCAAAAGTCAAATCCAAGCCCTCCGAAACACAAAGTCTTTTACATGGGGAAGGGGCAGGGAAGGGAGGGGAAAATTCACACTATTCACAATATTGAAAAAAAAATCAAAAAAAGTTTACAGTACTTTAACTGAGGAGTGAAAATGTCCTGGCTTTCATTCAGCTGCAATGTTAGTGGGAGTGGGGAAAAACATACTCGTGGCTGCAGGAGAAAACTGTGGGACTCGGGCTGGAAAATAGCAGGGGGAGGATGTGAACACTGTTAAAAATAAAACTTATCAGATGACAATTGAATCGTGAGAATGTTATCTGGTTTAAAAGGAGTGTGAAAACAAATAGGCATTTCAAGAAGAGGGTCACTAGCAAGGTAAATAACTTCAAAATAGCAGGAAGTGACCAAGGAAACATGGCAAACTGATAACTACAAACAGCTCTCCCTGACAGCAGACAGTGGCAGCCACGGATTACAGTGTCACCTCCGGTGCCACCATCCTTCACCCAGCCACGTGGCACTGCACCCACCTTGCCATAACCCTGGCCACGGTAAGACACAAGATTGAAGAGATTATCACAGGACAAGATTTAACATGACCCAGTGTTTATTGACTCCTGCCACATTTTTATTATTTTTTTAAATAGTAACAGGAACGCAAAGAGTGATGTATGGTAAGATACTACTAGGGGTTTCTATATCAACCAGATGCAAAGTGCCAGCATTGTTGACCAGCATACAACCTGACAAGAGATGTAGTCGTAACTCACTCTCAGATATCTGCTGGGAGTACAGCACACTCAAAGTAGAACGAGTTATTTGCCTGCAAATAGACAGATTTTCTTCTAGATGCAAGTGGTGTTAGAGCCAGCTATTTTGCAACAACAACAAATACAGATTATATTTTCCAACATTTTAAAAAACGCAATAGGAAAGGACTAAAACTGTTTAAAGAGAGAAGGAAAACGAGTGGATCTTTTTAAACGCTACTTTGCAGGCGCCATTCCTCACAGAACCAGACGTAATCATCTAGTGAAAATAAGATTTATTAGAGGCTATTTTGCTCAAAAGGCCAGTGGTTACAGGCTTAAGAATAAAAATATTCTCTTTATTTTCAGTACTGTCACCTGGCCTTTTTCCTCCCTGCACAACAAAAACCACCTGTTGGAAATTGTGCCTTAGTGGGTCTGCATATTTTTCCAATGCAATTGTATTTGGAAAGGCAACAATATTTCTTGAAGACGCATGAAAATCTTGTATGACGCACATGTAGCATGTAACATCTTCACAGATATGCATGATGAAGGCACATTACCTAAAGATTGAAGAGACCAAATAAAACTTTTGGAGGATTAAAAATGAAATGCCTTAGAGCAAACACTCTTTTCCCAACTGGATGACAGATGTTGCAAACAGTTTGCCATGACAACAAAACTCAAGGGAAGAGTCTCCTTGAAACACTGCCCCTTCTGCAGCAGCCTGCTTCCCCCAAAGTTCTTCAGACAATTTCATTCTTGCAGAGCAGTTTGCAACAATTTCAGAGACGGGCAAGAGAAATATTTGTAGAAAACATTGAGCTTGCAATGACCGCACCTAGTTACCACCCACACCCCCAGTTAAACTACAGCATCTTCAAGGAGATGATCCCACTTATCTGGAAACAGGGTGAAAGTCTGGAACAGGACTGAGGAATTGGTTTCAAAATCTCATCTTCTCAACTTTTTTTTTTTAACTTAATTGTAAGTGTTAATAAAGAAAAACATAATGCTCTCTGCCACGGAATAATTACCCTCTCCTCTATCTGGATCAGGAAGATATTGGCTAAAAATTAAAATATGTACTTTATTTACAATAAATGCATCTATACTGCTCCATCCACCACACATGTGCTGACCACTGCTGAAGCCCAGTGGCAGCAATAGTGGTAACTGAAGTACCTTTCTTTTTCAACCTTTATACAAAGACTTTCCCCTCCCACCTCATCGTTTTTCCACTATTCCAGGCTCCAGTGAGATGTGTACTACCACCTCTTTCTAGTGCATTTTTTAAGGTTACAGTTTCTAAAAGCAAAGCAAGGCTTGCTCTGTTCTGTTTTAGCTATCTTTGCCCTCTTAAAAATCATGTAGGAGTTTCAAATTTACGTGCCATTATCAGCTTTGCATAGCAATACAACAGGTTGGGTTCCTCCCCCCACAATAATCCTGTGCCCCTCCTTTTTCAACACCCACCATCTTTCAAAGGGTGACCTCTCACTCTCAGGGAAAAGCTCTCTTTCTCCTCCCACATGAACATTGCAGAATAAGAATTTCAAGTTATTCTTAAGTAAGTTTCCTTCAAGTCTACGTTGTGCTACTTAGAAGCAACTGTAGAGGAATAATGTTTTTCCTAACATTAAAGGATATTTATCAGATTATTTGCCTTTTTCTAGTCTTGATTTATAAGAATATTTGTCACATGTTCCCTCATATTCCTCTCTTAAGGTGCACAGTGGTCGGACTGAACAAAGTCCAGCCCATAAGACCACAGCTGGATCTCTGGGAGAAGCCAGAGACAATGAGGGGTTTCTTAGCACTACCGTATTTACATTCAGAATTCAAGGACAGGCTGAAGGATGCCCAGTGGGGTTGTTTGTTTTTTTTCTTTCCCTACTGCTTAAAAAAAAATACTCCATTTCTATTACCATTTTTAATGCCATGAAAGTTACTTTTTTTTTTCCCTGTCCTATGCAGCTGTCACCCTTCTGTCAGCGGTGCTTAATAGCGGCCATTGCTCGCTCCCCACTCACTCCCCAGCACGAGCGTGACAGAGATGGCATCCAGACCCACAGTTACCACACCAAGGCCAGGTGTTAAAACATGGGACACTGAAGGGAACACCGAGTAGGGTGTGACAGACACCCTGACAACGTCAGAACACAAGTGAGTGTATTAGGTCAAGAGCAATTAGTCCGAGTGTTAAATAAATCCGCCGGCAGCTCCCCGCTTCACTAAGAGCTGTTCTGAACTGCATAGTAAGTGCTGGTTGTAGAAGCTTAGGCAGATTGGAGATAGCTCACCACTTAATCGTTGAGCCTAGTAAGTTTTTAAAAAAAATAATGGAGGAAAAAAAAAAAAACAACAAAATGTGCTTTTCCATTCGAAGAAGTCTGATCTCGGGCAGTGCAGCAGCAGTTACCTGGCATAACAGAACAATTGAAACCGAATCGCTCTTTCATTCAAATTACATACGCATGCAAAAGTTAAACAAGTGTGTTAACTAAGGATAAGCAGCAGAGAAATCAAGTCTAAGTAACCCATTATTTATCATACATTTGTCAGGCTGCCAGACATAGCTTTTCCTTTCAGATTCATATCTGTCATACAAAATATAGTAGATGGAGAAGTCACGAAAATAACAGTTAACTCTACATATCATAGGCCTTTAGCGCCAATGCACTGTGTGCCATCAACCTTCAAAGTATACCAGACTTTTGGGAGAAAACAGCTGCTTTACCAAACCGTGAAAATATAAAACATACAACCCATCCTGCTCAGAACAGAAGGGAAATGGTTTTACAGATTTGTGGACAGATGCATAACGACTCCCCCCTCAGTTCTGGGACAGAAAGGGCAGCACAACTGCACAGCTAGAACTTAATTCTTGAAAAGCAAACAAAATCCAGGAAATGTGATGACTGCGTAGACAAAAAAAACATCTGTTTGGAAGGTCATACTATAGAAGAGCTGAGCCGATGCTCTGCATAGCAAAGTGATGAACAATACATCAACAGGCCCGTGTGGGACAGACCATAAGATGACGCTCTACAAAAATCCAGTTTGATTTCACATTTCCAATAGCTCTCCTTGTCCGTTAGCAGTCTGCCACACATTTTAAACTTGTAAAGCTCTTTCCCATTGAGCTAGATTATTTCCCCCCCCATAAAGTGCAAATAAGACTCAGGTTTTTACCACTAGTTCCAATGATCATTATCTCAGTTATGAGAGTGATCAAAAGCCAGTTGGCTGAGCCACTACCACTAGGCTTAATGATACTCTCTTTTTTTTCTTTTCTTTTTTTTTTTTAACCCTGGTTACTTTTTCCAGCAAGAGGCAAAGAGAAAACAAGTGTTTCTTCTGCCAGATGCAGGCATGACAGGAGGCTGCCTTAAGTACCATCAATATAAGATGCACATGCTAGACACAACCAGTGCGCTCTTGTGCATAACAATGATTTGCCCTTGTTTGCTGGAAATGGAAGTCATCTTTGGGATCTTATTTCTTCACAAAGAGTCCAGGAACAGTTGACTAGTCTTCATTAAGAGGTGCTTCTCTCTTCCTTGCATCTACATGGAAAAGATGAAAAGAGGAGAGGCAGTTAAACCAGAGGGTTCTGGCAGCATTCATCTGAAAACTTAGAAACAGAATAAAGTTCGTTTGTTTTCAATAGACCACACTTTCTATGTGTGAATTCCACATGAATTCACTACATGGACTGAAATGTTGTATGAATGCACGTTAAGCATGAGCATGTTAAGGACATACTTATACCAAGGTTTTGTATGTTCCATACATTTGCCCTCTTGAAACAGAAGACAACTCTTTTAAGTCTTTAAGTATCCCAAAAACCTTTCAGATCTGTGATCATTTTCTCCCCACTCTTGGCCCCTTGCTCATGATCCCCTTTAAGGGTGAAGCCCCTATTTGCATTGCATACTAGCTATGTAGATGACAATAGTCTGTTCTCAAAAGCATTTGACTAATCACAACTTTGCTGGTCTTCAGCTGCATACAACACATTTTTAAAAAGATGAATGCTCTCCACAACATATTTTGACAAACTGCCCGAGGTAGTCTCTGAAAACCAGGTCTTAAACTGCTCCAAACAGCAAATCTTAAGAGCATAGTCCCAGGTGGGTATCGGAACACATTTGGACAACTCGGTCCATCACTTGCATGCCATTACTACAGTAGTAGGAGGTGTGGCTGCAGTTAAGAAAGCTGGGGTCATCTCTTCCTGGGACTCTGAATTGACTAATCTATCTGTGAGACCCAGCTGAATGTAGGTAGCTCTTGAAGTGCACCATAATCACAACTACTCTATCCACTGCCTGCCAAAATATGCACATATATATTTCTAAATTTACTTTCTTCCCAACTCATGATCTATACATTCCAAGGTCATTATGAATATCCCCACTCAGAAATTACTTGTAAATTGAAGATAGATTCTTTTTGCATTACTGCAGGCCTCAACTGCCCTTTTATTAATATATAAGGCAGGCCAGAACATTTAAAGAACTTACACAAACAGTTTCAGTAAGTCCCGTGACTTACTGCTAAACAAAGTTTGGAGAGGAAAAAAATATACTTCCCAAATAACAAAAGAGGACCTTAGAAATTCCCAGTGACTGGAGCAGTCGCCTGGGGTGGGGAAAAATCTCAGCAGCCATTTGGGAGAGAAATCAAAAACTGTCTCTCCCATGTCCCCCATCATGCTTCATCAGGGATACTGACACCAGGCCTGAATCTTCTGTCACAACTTCTCCACTTTGCATAAAACTGACTAGTGACTAGAGATGAAAGAGCTTTCTAAAAATTAATGTCATACCCATCTAGCTACAGAGCTATTCCCAGACTGTCTCTGATTTTGGAAATATCAAAATGCATTAAATCCGTTCTAGCCAACACTTATAGAAGAATCATACCAGTTAAGTTCCTGAACTTTTTTTTGGCTTCTGCTCTTTCTTCGGCATCAAAATACCACACAGTCATGGCATATCTATAAAAGAATGAAAAACTTGTGTTTGTCTCAACTTTTGCTGTTAAAATAGAGGCCTGCATTTTTATGTACATTGAGAAAGCAAACAACAAAACTGGACTAGTAGATAAAAAAACAGGATGCAAATGTCACATCTTTATAGATAAATATAGGTACCATTTCAAATGTGTATTTTATCAAGTCAGATAGAAATATAGGTGAGAATTTCTGCTTAGAGAAGAGTGCACAGCCCCTGGCAGAGGGCAAAAGTAGCTTACAGACCTTAGCATGTTTTTCTGTTCTGGGATGCCCACAGGCAGTTTGGGGGTTGCCCTGCATCATATCAGCTTTTCGTAGCCTGTTGACAGATGGTAGCCCCAAGAATCCCTACAATGTTATAAGGGCAAAAGTATAACCCAGCATCTCCCAGCTAAATAGCTATGCCTGGCTTGGATGATTTCTCCAGTCAATAGTAAAAGGCTTTTTTTGGTATCACCCAAGGAATTTTATCAGTCAAGCTTGTTCTTCCTCATCTGATGAGAGAATTCCCAGTGACTCAAAAACGTAAAATCCACTCAAAATCCAGCCATCTATTTTTTATGCACATGTGCATTTAAACAAATACATAATGGCCATAATTTTAGATACAAATATTGGCAGAAGGGATGCTTTGCTTTTTCCTTACCAAGTATCAATACAAAATATGCTACTTACCTGGTTGCATAAGAAGGCTGGACTTCATGTGGATTCCTTCGATCTGACCAAAAAAAGAGTAATCGGTCAAAAATCGGCTCAACATCTGCTACATAGGACTTTCCTTCTGGGAATATCCGAAGAATTCCACCATGCAGCTGAAAGAAAAGGAAAGGTTGCTTTTTTAAACATATAAACACCCACATATTCATGCAAACAATGACTTATTTCACCCTCCTCAGCGCTCAACAAATAGGGAATAAACATCTAATGATAGCCAAGCCAGTTAGATGACAACACCAGAAAATCATACACTGAATCTCTTGGCCACCTTGATTTTCGCAAACAGTTTGTCATGTTTCAGCATAAACATCTGGCAAAAGTAAATGAACCAAGATAAAGACAACACTGGCCCTGTAACAAACACTGGGAAACTTCTGAGCTCCCAGTCACATCTCTAGAACCGGTGAATACCACAAGGCAAGAAAGGGGTGCTCCACTGGACCAGTCTGAGATTAGACTCTCCTCCCAGTAATTACTAGATAATGCTTGTGGTGTTTCAGAACCTGCACCTGAACATGTAGAAGTTAACATTTACACCCTGGGGAAGAGTAAAGTCTGTTCTATTGTGGGATTTGTAATAAACTTCTAATAAATGTATTATCTCTCCCAGTCTTTCCCCTACTTATGACATAGCCTGGTTTCTCTACCGCATCATTTCTTGCTTTCCATGTGCCACAAATTTCAGGTAAAAAAATCTGGTGATCTGCACACACTGTAGAACAGATGCACATGAGCTCTGCGTCCTCCTTGCTGCTGTTAGAGGGCTCTTTGGAGGCTTTTATGGTGCACCACAGAAAGCAGAGCAGATGCTGTCAACCCAGCACTGACCTGACTTAGTACCTCCATACGGCATACAAACCCCAGTAAGAAACTAACAGGTCAGGATTAAAGCAACACGGCTGCTTTCAAAAGCCAGCATTTCAAAGGCTATATTGCACCTCCTCCAGCTTACATTTGCATAAAATTACCATCACACTCACATAATACTCTCCATCAGTTTCCTGAATTTCAGTTCGCTTTCTTAGTGTCCACTTGGGTGCTTCACTATCAGAATAAGAGTGCAGCGCGCAAAATAAATTGGATATTTGCATTTCCTCCCACATCTCCTCCTTCATTTTATTACATTGAGATGTCTCACTGCCATACTCTCCATGAAGGACTGTGCTTTTCTCCAGCAGTGCATTTTTCAGTGGCATTGCCTCTAAATCTGAACTCGCTTTTGGGGGTTCGTAGTACTTACATGTGCTTAAACAGCATCCACCTGAAGTGGCCAAGCCAAGTTTGAGAGACAAAAAACACTGGGCAGTTTTCAACACATAATCCATGAGAATTGTTTGTGCCACATTATGACAACAGAAGGGTAAACAGAGATCCGCAATTTTACAAACCATTATTTTGTTTCTAACCTAAAGGTACGGTAAATTCAGAGCTGATTTTAACACCTTACAGTAATACTGGCAGAAACAAGAGCACCATGCTGGCAAGAGACCCACTGGTGAGTCAAAAATGGAGAGGACAAACCAAGCCATGTTCTCATTCCTCTTACTAAGACCCATCACGTCATAAATAAGAAAACCCCAAAGGCTTCCACAAGAGATCTTCCGCAAGTTAGCCTGAAGGAACAGTATTAAGAACACTAGAGTCCCAAATTTGGGCCATCATTTTACTCTGCTCCCAGAATCTACTTATTCCATAGTGGATTGAGTTTTTCTTTCTAGTGCTTCATTGCTCTCTCCTCTAAACAAAGCGCAAGAGCCAGCAGCCCAGTGCTTAGAAGCTTTATTCTATAGCAACAAAACAGTATGTGTGTGGGATGGAAGAAGAGAACAAGGAAACAGTTCAGATTCTTACTTCCAAAGAGTTGCCATAAACACAAAGAAAATAAATGTAGAGATGAAGAATGGACCAGCTGTTTAAAAGTTCACCAGAGTTCACAGAAGCAACTTTGCCAGCTCCAAAGTTCTGTTTCTTAAGCAGTTTTTCCTTCATGTTCTGACTCAACCCTGTGGCTTACTCACCTTGGAGTCCCAGTTCTTATTCAAGTAATAAATACAGGTGATGCAGCGCCCATCGCCATTTGGATTGTCCACATGACGAACATACCCAGTTCCATTTCCAGGATAGCAAGCGACCATAGCCTGAATGAAAGATAAAGACTGTTAACAAATGAGATGTCCACCTTCAGGGTTTTTTTTCTGCTAAACACCCTCCCACCACCAATTTGGCTCAGCATTTTTCAGATAATCAATCCAAAACCTACAGCAGACACCATCAGAAGGTATCTTTGCACAAACTTTTTTCACTGGGTGAGCCAGTGTGTGAAATTCCAAACTGGAAATAAGTACCATTCATATTTCACAATATATACACTAAAGGAGGAGAGGGGAAAAAAATGAATTAACCTAAAACACTGGTGTGTATGGTACAAGTTTGTTGTTCTCTACAAGCTACGTGACTTTGAGGCTGTTTCAGCTAAAGTTTGCTTGGGTTTCTAAAGATGAGCAGTCATTGCAAAACTGATTTGCCTGTCATAATGAAAGTAGAAAGGGATCCCAGGATGTCATGCCTTACTGCCACCATCCTCCTCCATTCATAACTTCCAGTTCCTGTCATATACATCCCTATGGTCCAATACAAAGCGAGGGTTCCCAGGAGGACTGGGTAAAAGTCCGTAGAGCAAAGTCTGCAAAAGTCTGCAACTCCTTTGTGCTATGTTTGCACTGGGCTGTGCATGTTTGCTTTCACAGACTGAGCCACAGAACTAACCAAACAGCTTTCAGAAGCATACTTCTCTCTTTGATCATCTCCAGACTTGCTGATACAATCGCTTAATTTACAGTTTGTTTAAATTGCACCTTGAATGATGAGATAAGACTAACACGAGTAACTCCAAACCACACAACAGTCAGCAGGTCTTAAAAGGGTTTTTGCCACAAAAATTTATCAGACTTGAGTTGACACCATTAGCAGCCTAAGCAGGATGCAGGGAAGAGCGGGTGAAACTGCTGGGAGGGTACCAGCTCTTTGCCTCAGGGTCACTTCTTCACCACTGGGAATACTTGGTAGCGATACCAGTCACCTACCATGGAGTTTAGTCCAGGAAAGCTGTGGCAACAGAGTCTTGTTCCCACTCTTGATATCTCCTCTCATTTCCTGCCAGTATTAGCAGCAAGAGTGACGGGAGACACTGGGCTAAATTTGGTTGGAAAACTGGACGCAGTATCCAGATGTGCTGTCCCCAGGGCAGAGGAGAAGGCAATAATCTCTCCCCTCAATCTACTGGCTGTGCTCCTGTGACTGTTGCCCTGGATGCTGTTGTGCAGAGGCACACTGCAGGCTCACACTCACCCTGCAGGCTCACCCTGATGCCACCAAGACCATCAGGGTCCCCAGGCTGCTCCCTAGCCTGTCCTGCTGCAAGCAAGGGGTTCTGCCTTCCCAGAGGCTGGACTTCACATTTGTCCATTTTCAATTTCATAGAGGTTGCCACTGGCTTGTTTCTCCAGCCCACCTGCGTCCCTTTAGGTGGCAGCCCATCCCTCAAGTGCATCAACTGGTCCCCCTCAGTTTGGTGTCATCTCCACACTCGAGAGTACACTCTGCCATCTGCTTCAGGTTACTGATAAAGGTAGTCAACAGGTCAGGTCCTGCGACAGAGCCCCGCAGTGCTCCATTTGTTAGCAGCTTCTGGGTATAACACAACTGATTAACCATCCAAGCCCAGCCATCCAGACAGTTTTTTAACCCATCCAGTTTTCCATCCATCCATCTAGACCATAACATCCTAAGTTGGGATACAACATGTACATGCCCATCCCACAGAATAGGGATGTGATAGTGCACCATTTACATGAGCTGTCCCCAGTTACCTGCCAAGCCCACTTGAAGACTGAAGACTGACAGTATAGGCTTTACCAAGAGCAACTGAAATTTTTATCCAGGAACAGAGGTCTTCTTTTCTAGTTCCTAGCACATACTGAAGCCATGCTGTTCTCACGGACCACACGACCAGCCATGGTATAGCACACACTGCTTTAATCACAAAGGTGATTTTACCATGCCAACAAACACTGGCACAGAAGTGACTGCCAGCCAGCACGACAGATCCCCTGGACCAAGAATGAAAGGCTATTCACAGGAGTCAGCCAGTGAGGACAGGTGTACACAGCTGCAAAAATACTGCTCTGCATTTCAAGCCACATACAAATCAATTTTCCTTCCTCCCCACAAGCACCAGCACAAGAGTAGCTGCAGGCAGCAGGAGGTTGCCAGAGCCCGCTCCTCGCCCCGACACCTCAGGCCACAGCTGCTCTGGGGCTGGTGGCCCGCCGGGACAGGACATTATGCTGAACAAGAGTGCATACCTTTAATTCCCACTAATAAGCCCTCTTCCATCACAGTTGGCAGTTGGCTAGATGCCTTACCATAGGTCCTGTCTGCTCTGTTGTCATTCTGCTGCCACAAACAGCTCCGCATCTGAACTCACATGTCCCCAGCAGCCTGAGAGCAGCAGTCAGGGCCACTCTACAGCCTAGCACTGGAACAAGTGCTCAGGGGCACAAGCCTGGTGGAAACCACAAGCCAGCTATTAATCACAATGTAGGAATGGTCCAAGGGAGCTGGGGAGGGAGCTCACACGGGTGCACCCTTCACCCACCCCACGCACAGGGAGATGGATTAGGTTGAACAATTAAAATAGTAACCCTTTGCTAAACTTGATCCTCAAATGCTGGGGAACGTGACCCTAGGAGCTGAGAGGAGAGGGGGCAGCAGACGGGCAGGGAGGAGGGTTGCACTGGGGGCTCACCTCTGGAGCCAGCGGAGCTGCTGCCCAGGGGATGGATGTGTGCCTACACCAACAGCACCAGCCCTGCTTCAGCAGAGCTCTGCTACTCGTACCAGAGGGATGATGCACGGTGGGCATAAAGCTTTATTGACTGATAATACCTCATTTTTAAGTCAATGTACAACACAAATTTATGGAAGTCTCTCTTTGGAGGGCAGACATTACTCCTAGAGCACTGAAATGCCTAAAAATCAATCCAATATCACTACTATTTTTTAATGCCACAATCAAAAAGCTGCTGAAGAATAACAGACTGCTAGGCCAGATCCTTAAGGGGATTTAGGTGCTTTACTTACTGCCGAAATCTGGGCAAAAGGCCAAAGTTCTCCCTGGCCTCCCTCACTTAATATGTTCTCTTAGCAGAACATGTGCTTTGACTCCAAGACATTGATGTATTATTTATTTATTTACAGCATGCACCTTTTGCAACTGCAACGCATGGAGTCCCTGGGGATGAAGAAGTAGAACAATTCCCACAGAATCCAAAAGCACTGGCCACATTCTAGCTTAACTTTAAGAAAAGAGAGGGGAAAAAAAAGTTTTCTAGCAGCAGCAGCGATGGGAGAAAAGCAGAAGTGAAATATCCTTTTTCCTGGCATGGTGAATATTTGAATGAAACCTCAAACAATGAAGGGAAATCATTCTGGTCCTCCTAGAGCCTGTTGAAACGATATCAAGCTTTATCAGAGCACTGGCTGGAGCCACTCCAGAGCAGATCAAGCTGGCCTCAGTAGGGATTCCAGCTGTTAGCACTGCTTTTGGATTCATTCAAAGCAAACAAGAAACAGGAGATGAGATGTGTGACCCAGACTTAATTTAGGTAATTGGTGAACACTGGTACTGGCCAATTTAGTGCACGGGCTAGCTACAAAAGCCGGAGGCTGGATCATAATAATCAAACCATTTACCAGGTGAGCAAGTGGAGAGTCAGTAAAAAACATTTCCTATACCTTTTCAGCTGTTGTGTCCAGATGAGCACACTCCATTTTCGGAAACATCTCCCTTCATTAACCAGCTCCGAACCTAAACTAACTGTAGCAGGCAGTAATGAACAGGAACATACATAGCTTTATCTTTTTTTTTTTTGCAATACAATCCATTACAATGGCTGTTAGTTGGCTTACCTTCCCCATGTTAAGTAAATTTCAGCAACACTCTCCGTTAAAATAGAAGAGTTTGTCTTAACAGCTGAGCAGTGAAAAACTCCAATATACAGACACATGCCTTTGCAGTCGCACACACACACACCCCCCCCCCATAGTTTAAGGGCCAATGCTCTGGTGGTGTCGCTGACAGGCATAAATTAAAGCCTAAAAAAACTTGGAAAATTAAAATCAAATCATCCAGACTGCAGTTTCTGCACTGTCATTTTCAGAGATGTTAGGTTTCCCAAGAGGGTGCAAACCAACCACCAGTTAAACAAGCAGTAATTACCAGCTTTAGTAAGGAGCCAGGAATCATCAGTAAAACTCTACATTGCACAGAAGCTTGCAAAAATAAGTTATTCATCATTCAGTTTTTAAGTATTACACTCAAGTCAACCAGACAAATCTGCAAGTCAAACTTCAAGACACCAGCAAAGTTTGGAGGCAGATTAAGAAACAAGGGTTCCATAGAGAGGATTTTCCTCTGCCTCCCTGTGATTCTAGTAAGGGGAAAAACAAATTCTCTTAGCTGGTAGCCAGGACCATGCTGTGAGGGATGTGAGGTCCCTTCCGGCCCAGATGATTCTATGATTCTGCTAACATTTCATAAAATAAGCAGCAGTGGAGTGGAGTGATACTTGAAATGAAAAGCTTCAGAGAACACCTCAGATAGGAGATGCTCGTAAGGGGAAACGGACGCTGTCTAATAGGAAGCAGTGATGACAGCAGGTCAGAAGGAGATGCTCTCTGTGCCTGCCAGCACTAAGCCCGGTGTACTGCTAGTGCAGACTGTATAGGTGGTATCATAACCCTATACTGATCCTCTATTTTCCTCTCAGAACTCATATGACCTTTCAACCAGCAGAGAAATTTCTGACCTGCGTAACTCTATCCTGCCAACACCAACCACCCTGGCAGACTAAGCTAAGACTCCACAATATGCTTTTCCATTTTCTGCAACAGATTTGTCCTGTCTATTGTTGCACAGCTGCTACTTTTGATCTCTAGCATAGGGCATCTCTGCATGCAGCCTGTACATCAAATAGTTAAATTCAGAAATTACTTGTATGGTCTATTTAGATGAAGGTACTATATAGACACAAAGCAATACTCATCTTCAACATCACTACGAGGATTGTCTAGAAAACCAAGGTATTAATAGGAATTAACAGTGCTGTAGCCACTGCAGCTTTCAGATACATTTTCATTTGGCTGCATACATATAAACTTCCCAAATTTCAGTCTGCTATGTGGTTCTCAGTCCTGAACCCGAGTGCAACCAAAAATCACTTGACCGGAGCTTGGGAAATGAGGACTACCAGGATTCATTTGATTGACTTAGGTCTGAGCCCATGTTGTACTCAACCTGATTTTAGTGTGCAGATGCGCACAGGCTGTACAGCCAGAAAGGGAAAGGCACACAGCACGCTCTCCATTAAAAGAACATGAGTAGTCTGACATTTCATGATCAAAGACAAGAG
Organism: Scolopax mira; assembly: GCA_004320125.1. NCBI lineage: Eukaryota > Metazoa > Chordata > Aves > Charadriiformes > Scolopacidae > Scolopax > Scolopax mira. The sequence continues at coordinate 92,483 of BJBW01000865.1, forward strand.
ATACTCAGTTGAGGGTTGTCTGACACACAGGCACAACGGGGTGTTTCTTAAGTACTTTCTTGTTGCACCCAATTGTGCCCAAGTGTTTTCTACCGTGTAGCTTATAATGGTTAAGTATAAAATATTCATGAACATTATTAAATATTAGTTTGTTTGAATTTATGAAAGTTAAAACACTCAACTGCTATACTGAAGCATGAACTAGGAAAATTGGTCTAATTTAATACTCTGTAGAGATGGGAGGAAACAGAGGGAAGAAAATTATGTTAAAACACACACACCAAAAAAAAAATCAGAGACATCAGCTTCATGCCTGTTGGAAAGGGAATCACCACTCTTCACACTAGAGGGGGTGAAACTCTGCTCTCTTCAGACATGCAAAACATGAAACGGGCTTCAGTGGCAGTACTGCATGAGAAACCAGTACCTCATTTCCTCACCCATCACTTGATTAATCAGTCCTCAGGCAAGCATCTGTTGGATTTACAAGCTGATCACCTCCTTGTTGATCAGCTTCTTGCTCAGAGGTGGAGGCATGACAAGGGAAAGGTCGTGAGAGGAAGGAGACTATTTTTAGAAATTAAGAAACACTGAGGAAAGTGCTAGGGCTTGGCACAGAGACACCCACTTGACCAAAGCCATATGGAAGACATCTAAAGCAAAAAAGCCAACAGAATTAATAAAAACTGTGGGGCAGTTACCTTCTTTGATGAAACACAAAGCAGATCAAACTCCACACTTTCAGCTACAAGCACTATTTGCGGAATACCTCCTTCTTTAGCTTGCAGAAGTGGTCCTACACAATGAAAAGACTTTGGATGGAGGTGAGAAGCGTCTACCGAAGGACCAAACAAGCCATAGCAAACAAGATATGAAAGACTGATAGGACCCTGTACGAGTAGATGACTCATCTTAGGAGCACAATGCTGCTGTCATGATGCTCATCACCATCTCCTTTTTTCTTTTTTTTTTTTTTTTAAATAATACCTTCCTTCTGGGCAATTACTTGCAAGTGTACAAAAATCCTGTTTCCATGGAGAGTGTTTTAGCCAGGTGGTCTGGTTCTTGCTTCTCCCTGCATGTGTGCAACCTCAAACATCAGATTTTCCAAGAAGCGGAAACCTCATCTCTCCCTTTTTATTCTATAGGGGTTTTTTGTATGCACTATTGTAGCTTAATTATTGTTTCCAGGTGCATAGAAGCACATTTTGGAAACTTTGGTGAGGAACTGCCTGAGGGGGGGAATTTGTGGAAAGGCTACTGCTATTATCTACAGAAAAAAGATGCAAAGATACTGGTTTATCTTTGCTTATCAACCAAAAGGCTATTATTTCTTGATATCATTCTAACTACCCTAAGATGAAAAACTGTTCCTGATTATTAAATTTCTTCTGGAACTAAGGGTAGAAACAAAGAACTACCCATGAAAGGTCTGTTCGTGGATTATCTCCATGGCACACAGCCGTTGATAACTGGCATGTTATCTAGTGGTAGTGTAACGAACCTCTAATAAGCTTTCAAATCTTATGGAATCTGTCTGTAAGGAAGCTAAACCACAGACTGATGCTGCTTTTAAAATGAGCTCCCTATTAACGTAATCTGTGATGGGGTTTAGGAAGCTTTTCTAGTGATTTGCAACAAAATTTCTTCCTCACGGCCTGTAGAGTCCTATTAATGTGAAAAAGAGTTTCAGCTTGTGACTATTTTTCATTTCTTTTCTTAGCAGAACAACCACTTCGAGATAAATCTGGACCCCCTTCAAGTTCAAGCTGGCTGCCAGGACAGTGCCACTGTGAAGTGGGAAGGCATGGAACATTTGCAAAACAAGTTTTGGAGACAGTGGTGAGTTTTGTTGAGCTGTCCCTGTAGCTGGATAATCCCTGAGATTCTAAAGTGAAGAGGCAATTCAGGAAACTGAGAAAAGAGCTGAGCGAGGGAGAAGTTCTCTAGGGTTCCAAGGAGAGAAATCCAACTTGTGGTTTCCTGAGAAAGAGAGTCCCAGACACTCATCTTCCTCTGTATACTGCATTGCTTTTGTATTTTTTAATTATTTTTTAAAGCCAAGTCAAATAATTTTTTGCTTCCAGACCACCACACCACCCAAATGTTCTGCCTTCAGCCCCTGGGCATGGCAAGGAGATAGCAGAATACTGAAATTTAAGGAAATAGATCTAAAACTGCCGTAGGATCACAACTGTCCTTGCAGCCAGCATCTCTGTCTCTTCTAATAATTAAAAGGATTAGCCTCCTTCCTTGTACGTTCAATGAATCCACGTATTTTTGCATGTCAATTAACACTTCTCTCCAGTTCCCCAGTGCTTCTCCCACCTTCTGCAGCGGTAAGAGTGGGGTAGGATTTTTATTTTGCATCCTCCTCTGACCTAAAACTACACTTCAGGCTGGGTGGTTGTGCCACACACACACCCCCCCACACACAGTTTCCAAAGGGATGCGGGTGTTAGGAAGAGGGGGACACACACCCACCCAGTTAAAGCCCACTGCCCGTGAGTCAGCGCAGCCAAGGGTATCCGGATGGAGCCTCCAATTAGCAGCTGTAGCCACGTGCGGTGCATCAACGTGTGGATGATAAAAGGCTGCGGGAGGGGGGGGGGGCGGCCCTACGCGGCGGAGGCCTGGCCCGGGGCCAGCGGGGTGATGGCTTAACGACAGCGCTACGTGCGGAGCGTGAGGCCACCGCCCGCCCCAAACTTCACTCCGGAGAACGCTGCGCCCAGAGGCTGCGGGGGGGAGCGGGGGGGAAACCCGCGCTCTCAGCACACAGGCGCTCACGGCGCTTCTTCTGCTGCGGACTGGCCTCCCTCCCCCCTTCCTGCGCGCACACGCTGATTTCTCACACTTTAAAAAAAAAAAAAAAAAAAACACCCCCCATACTCTGCTTAACTGAATTTTAGGATTATTTTTTGCCTGTTCTTGAAGGCCTCTTTCATCACCCAGAAAACTCTTTCGGTCCCGTCCCCTCCTCTTCCCCCAAGAGCCAAACCTGGACCAGCTGAACTATGGAGAAAGCATCACAAGCAATCAATGCGGAGAGAGAAAGCGTCCCCTGTAATGAGTCCCAGGGGACACGATGACAAGCGCCACCCCCGCAGAAAAGCAAATTCGTGAGTAAGTGCAGGCTCATTAAGGAAATCTGTAAGGACCATCCCTGTACATTCAGGTTCTCAGCAGGGAATCAAAGGCATGGTAACCAGCACAGCCATCCTCTGCGGAATATCCTCAGCTGTGTGGCAGAAAGATAATTTCATAGTTCCTTAAATATTCCAGCCTTTCATTCTTTGTCAGCACTTAAGACCTTTTCAATTCTGCCAGTAATCACCCAGAACATTACACCACCTTTTTATTTTTTTCCTGCAACACTTAAAGTAGTCCACGTATTTTGATGCTCTTGCGGGTGCGCTAATAAAGGTCAGGAGGGATGGCCACAACACAGGCAAGCTGTGTTTTGCTGGTTCTCAGGCAACTCCGACCTGGCCAACATCTCTTTTTTACCATTATTTATTTTTAGCCCATGGGCCTAGGGCAAATGAGCAACGCTGCCCACAAAACTTACCATCTCACACATGATCTGCAGCATCCCTAACGCTTCCCATGAGCATTTCCCTTTGGGGGCTTCCTGGGGGCACCCCAGGCAGAGGAGATGACAAGCCAACACCTCAAAGCAGATGTGCCAAGGGGACAGAGAAGGCCCAGCTGCACAGCATGGTTCCTCCTTGGGAGACCTCACATGCTCCTGCTGTGGCAGAGGCAGCACCACACCAAGGGAGACATTTGGGGGTGTTTTTTGTCCCCTTTGGTTCATTGGAAGTCTCTCCACTGCCAGAGAGGAAGGCAGGGCTCAAAACAGTGCCGTCAAACTTGGCGAGTACCCCCAATATGTCTCAAGGGTCCTCCCAAAACCGTCAGGGCCATCTGGACTTCTGAGGCTGCTGAGCCATTACCATGCTAGATAAACAGAGAGACAAACAGTTCCCAAATGTTTGTTATCACAGCAGTAGCACCAAATTAAGGCCCATTGATGAGACCAGTTATCTCCTATGTTAACTTTGGAAGGAAGCAGCCTCACTCATCCCCCACCACCTTTCCAGGGGACCTTGCCTATCTAACTGCATTCACTGCTGCATAAGGGTTTGTGTACATTAAAATTACCTACAGTAAATTACCCTCAGAAATAATTTCTGCTGTGCTTAAAGAACACCTGCAGTCTTTAAGGCTCTGCCTGCCCATGAAGCTGTACTGCTCTGACCACTGTGTCCATTGCAACAGCACAATCTCTCCCGTGCGGGTGCGACTGAAGGGGATACAGTGACAGAGCATCTTCCCATACAGGAAAGGAAACAAGTTATTTAGATTGAAGGCAATTTTGTAATAATAAAGTGACACACCTGTTCCAAGGTTAGGCAATAAAAAATTAGAAAAAAAAAAATCCTTCTAACTGTTGTAGTGCCTGCGCTCCCCACCATCTACACCGCTGGGACTTGCAGCTGTAAGGTTCCTGCAGACAGGAACCAGGCAACTCACTCTAAACTAAGAGAGTGGGCATTAACAGACACACACACACCCCAAATGGAGCTCCAGCCTTACATTTGCACACCTTGCACAGCCAGTTACAAAGGCTCTCAGCCCACAGACAAGGAAGCCTGGTCCTAAACTCAGCAGCAGGGCAGGCAACATCAGACTCTGCATTTGAACATGGGCTGCTGAGTTCCCACTTCTCCCTTCCCACTGGTCAAGCCTCTCCCATGGATTTATGCTGCCACCACCTGACAGAAGAGACCAACCCTCCAAGCTGGCTGTCTTGTGGCCACTGCCACAGGCTTTGACTCACAGCCATGTCTGAAGAGCTCCCTCCCCAGCTTCTACCAGCCCCTTCGTGCCTGTTGTCTCTGCTTCCCTGCAGCCTCCTCCGGAGCCTAACCCAGCCATTCCCACCAGCAACTTAACATTCCCACAGCCCTCGGGAGGTTTCTCAAGACCCAGCTCAGGACTGGGTCTTAAAGTAATAATGTTCTTCGGCATTTAAGGTAGTTTTTGCAGGAAGCACAGCAACTGTTGAGCAGGGAGGTAGCCTCTGCGGTGTGGGTTCAGGATGTTTCCTGAGGATGCAGAAAGCCTGGAGTGGTCTTTCTGGCTCTGTTCCCTCCTTTTTCCTCTTCCTCTTCAAAACCTTTCCTCTTTGGCAGCCAGTGTGACGAGAGCAGCATGTACTCAGAGCCACCACAGGGGCGGCTGGGGGTGAGCCAAGTGGGAGGTTGTCTGGGGGCTGCTCCCCCAGGATGCCAGCTGCTTGGGCAGCCAGAGGAAGCAGCCTTCATCCCCCACCCTCCTGTTCCCTGGGATGGAGATGAGATATGGTGGCTGCAGAGGCACATCAGGCTGTGGTTGGAGTGGGGTAAGAGACCCCTCAGAGAGGGGCCACAGCTGGCTTTGCTAGAGGTGTGTGGCACAAGTGCTTCTCTGCAGCAGGAAACGCAGAGGGGGAAGGCAGCACAGATACATGGTGGCAAGTCAGAGCTGCAGGGGTATACATGTGTATTTAGGCGTGGGGGTGAAGTAGGCACTAATTCTGCTCATAGCTATGGTCGCCGTTGGCACGCCTGGTGCCAAGACATTGTACTAATACAGCTCATAATTAGCAGCAACAGCTTCTGTGGACGGTAAGCAGTGAGGCTTTTAACCAAGTGCCACCAGAAGTAAACAAAGAAAAAATATATATATTTGTTTCAGTTGCAGACAATTTAGATAACTGTAAAGAAACAAATGAAAAAAGTCAACTACAGTTTCATCCTTGCCAAGAAATGATCACTGTGAGTTTCAGACTGGCACTGAACCTTTAGGTCACCAGTCAGACATCGAGTTGTATACTGAGAAATGGAAAGGTGAAATGCACAGCCTTGGCACTTCAGTCTTTGACCACCATCAAATGTTGAATTATTGTAAGTTTGGCAACGGGGACCGGCATTCACAAATCCTGTCATTGCTTCTCCATGAGGAGGAAGTTTGTAGAACAGTTAACCAGGCAGTGACCCTTCCTGTTGGGCTGCTTCAGAGACACCATGCACATGCTCTACAGACAACGGAAGACAGAGGACAAGTTAATTTAGGGAAGCGGAAAGATCGGTGAATACTGTAAGGAACAGCGTTACCGATACATCCTGGGGAACCTTGTTCTGTTTGTGCACATCTAGTCATGTGCCATGGTTTATATGCCTTAAGAACAGGACATTTTACAGCATTTACATTGAAGCTTCTCTTTTTCTTCTACTTCTCAAACAACTTCTACCAGATTCCCTATGGGAAATCAGAAGGAAAAGGTGACATATAGTCTTCATCAGCAGGCACAATCTAGGAACAGGCAAATTGAGGACTAATTGACACTCCCTCCCCCCCCCCCCCCTTTTTTTTTAAAAATCTCCTGCCCAAATTCTACTTTTTTTTTTCCTACCTGCATGGGCAGGTCTCCGTTCAAGAGACTTTCATCACTCCCCGGAGCCTCAGGGCAGGTGGGAGGCTCCATGCTGGCATCCACCACCTCAGAGCCCAACTGTCCAACAGTGCCCTGTATCCTAGGCTTTTCCCATCCAGGGTGGTGTTCCCCAGCCTGCACTGACCAGCACCTACCTCCCTGCATCCATTACTGGAATAACTTCTACACTTAATGGTGTAAGACAGGTTTGCTGTAAGACAGGTTTGCCGCAAGACACTCAATTGCAAAGGTCAGACAAAAATCATAATTGATATCTACAACTTCCATCAAGTAAGACTCCTTGCTTCCTTCCAAGACACCATGTAAAAGATGCCCCATATTTCAAATCTAAGAGAAAACAGCCAACGACCAGGAGCGGCACAAGGAATGACTGCAAGTTTTCCTGAAGCTTTCTAAACATACTCATACACAGTCTAAGCCAAGCACCAAAGGATGTGCTTCAGACTCATTGATTTAAAAAAGCCTTTAAAAGAAGTATGTAAGTGAATTGCTGAACTAGGGCCAAAACTTTAAAAACATTTGCCTTATCAATTTGTATAAAAAATTACAGTGCAAGAAGACATAAGCAATGATTAATTATTATTATTATGACATACAAACAAGAAAAATGCAAGCATTTCTTGTTTGGATTTTCAGGTCCAAAAAGAAAGCACAGAAAACAGTCTGTTGTAGCCAAGGAATTCATATGAACAAGATATATACAAATGGTTATCTTGAAAATGGTTATCTTTTTGCTACAAACTGAGATGCAATTCCCTGACATTCCACAAAAGACACCCTGCCATTTCCAGCTGACAGGGCTTTGGGCAAACTGTTTCCAGTCTGTGCAGGTACTGTGACACGCTGTACTCATGCAATTTATACTATTCATTTCAAACTGGGTGGCTGGTGGCATGAACATCTAGTAAGCTTGCATGAAACCATTATGGTCAGCAAAATCTACTGCATTACTTTATTTGTGAAAAATCAGAGCATCAAGTAGCTTGTTTAATCAAGTGCTTTCTATTGAGTGCTTTACATGGTGGCACTAAATTTCTTTGTCTACTAATCTTATCAAAACACAATGACAAGAGAAAAATGATTGTAAGGAAAAGCTCTTTTCTGTCACCGAGACAGGAGATGCATATGTCTGAGTGAGCGATGGAGGGGAAATGGGCCTTGTGGCTCCCTCCAAATCACTCGCAGGAACGGCCAGGAATGGCGTGCTGATGGGATGACATGACAATGAATAGTTTAAACAGTAGGAGATAGATAGTCTGTTTGGCATGAGCCTCCTTCATCCGTTTTCTTCCTCTACCTCATTGCCTGAACAGCTAGGGAAACAACCTCCTTGCTTTTTGGACCAACTCCCTGTCATCTCTTTTCAAAGCAATAAAAGGTCTAAAACAAATTGCTATGTAATGCTATGCATCAATCAAAATCTTTTGTCAAGCCCCACCACGTTCTGTGCCAGTGCATTGGTTATTCACCGGGGAGCCCACCACAGGGGCCATCAGCTGCCCTAGGCACAGGTACCAGAAGCAGTTCCACCCAAGAGCTCCCCTACTAATCCAATAAAAGCTTTTCACAGAAGCTTAGGGAATCTTGTATTGCTGGAAGCTTTCTAACAGTGTCATTTCAGTCTTCAGCTTTGTGACAGAAGGATTACAGTCATGATAAATCCAACCCAGGGCTTCAAATTCCCTCAAGTTGGTATGCACACATCCTCCTTCTCCATAAATCTAAAACTGGCAACGCTTACTCACAGGCTTCCCTCCCTGACCCTCACTCTCATGAGGCATCCACTGCAAGATCAATGAGCACTCTGTGGCCTGCTGGTGCCAAACGACCACTTGCACCTGACCTATTGCACAAGGGGAAAAGGCAATCTGATTGAAACAAGAGAAGGAAAGAACTTTTTAAAAAGTGAATAACAAAAAAAAGATGTACTCTGACTTTGTAAGAGTCATCTTGAAACATTTGATAAAAGTATTGATTTCTTCCAAGTGTATCCAGCCTGTTCAGCAAACATCAAGATTTCATCTGATTAAAATTGCATTCATCTTTGGGTCATTGTGGTTTTAACTTCTTCTTCTATCCCACCTCTTCCACATACAGAAAGGAATTGCTGAGGGAGTACAGACACCGTTGAACATCCCCACCAACCCAGGGGAAAAAAAAATAAATTATCTGTACAGCACAGGAGAAAGAGGAGGGAGAAGACACTTCCACTAAATCAGGCAAATTGCTCAGGAAGCAACATGCAGGGTAAGGCTGTGTTACATTGAACCACCATCCAGGTAATTGTGGAAGTCAGAAAAAGAAGAGTGTACTGTGAAATCAAAAAAAAAAGCTGGGATTAAACATAGACAGCTGGAATCCTTAATGCAAAGAAACAAGTTCATTTTTACCAATTATCTGGTGCCCTGCATCAGTGTTATAAACATCAGTGCATCTCCATTTAAACATATACTGTTATCAGCAGTGAGCTGTAATGAACTGAATTATTCATTAATAATTACCTTAGGAAAAGGCTGTGCACCAATATTAACAGCAAGGACCAGCTCCCCTCCCTCACAAAACGCCACCTCAGTGTGAGGGGGCACTGAACTCTGAATCTTGCTGTTTTCCCCAGTGGCTCTCCCAAGGATCCTGAGCCTTGCTGTGCCAAACATACCCCCGCCAGTCCAAAGGACAAACACTCCCACACCCAGAGCCATTAATGTCACCTGTATTGCAGTGCCCTTCCCCACACAGCTTGGGAGCTTTACTCTGACATTTAATGAGCAATGAGCCCTCATACAAAAACTGAGAGGCACATATTTACTTAGGGATTACAAGTAATAGGGATATTGGCATATGCACCAGTAAAGCTACCACTGCAAGTCTCTGGCTTTAAGAGCAGACGTAGTGGCACTGGGAAGGACTGGTACCAGAGCCATCATGGCAATGGATAAGAAAGTACTGAGGAAAAAGCACTACTGGTATGGGATAGACTGTGGAAAACCACTGTTCTGCCATCATTGTGCAACTCCAGAATCTAATGAGATTCATGAAGTGCTGCTTGACTGCAAAACTACAGACAAAAAAAAAAAAAAAAATCAAGTAACCTGCCCTGATGCCACAAACACATGCACAAATTCAGGATAAACAGAGTGCTCTGCTCTTCACATTGCCCGAGAGCTCGGGCTCATTTCCCTTCTCTTACAGGATTACCCACCTTCCGCCTTCCTCTGCGACTACAGCTGCAGAGCACAGGGACAGGCTCCCAACATGGTGTGAGAAAGGTCACTGGGTGGTTACAGGTTTCTCCACGAGAGAGAAAGGAGGACCAACAGCAACCACCTGGTTGCCAAAGGCTCTAGTGTAACACACGCTGAAGACAGCACATTTTTTTCCACTGCCTACCATGGACTAAGTCAACCGGTGCACAGATTCTTAAGGGTGATGATACATAACAGCTTCTTCAAGCTGCTTCTAATTTCAAAACCCAACTATGAGCTCAAACACCATTCCATAGAGGCTTCCCAAGCTTCTGAACCCACTTACAGCTATGTGCATCGCTGTCTGTAAAATACTGACCCCTTTCTTCAATACCCTGCCTCTGCTGAGCAAAGAAGCAATCTGAAAGATTCTCCAAGTGGGCCTTTCAGAGAAGGATTATCTTTTTAAAGTTTCAACAAGTTATTGAGAAAAATTTGATGAAGAACAAAACCAAGAGCTAATATGCCCAGGTTTATACTCATTTAATGCTGTGATTGTCAAGTAAAAATTATACATTCCTGTGTATAATTAACTAGGCTAACTAATCTTGCTTGACAAACACAGATATAAACATCAGCTTTGACACCAAGCCAAAGCAACCACTCTAGGATCTGTGCCAGTGCTGAATTCCTCAGTCTGATATCATAAAACGACTTGTGTGTTGTATTTACAGTTCCAGTGGCTCTGGACTCTGCCGGCAGCTGGCCAGAAGAACAGATTTGAACTTACCCATTATGCCAGAACATGTGCATCTGATTAGAAGAAAGGGAAATTATGCATATTTCTTCTGGTGGTGGTATTCATCAGACCTCCCATTGTAAACTAATTGCAAGGCACACTGCTCTGCAAGTATCAAAAATCATTTGTAACATAATAAACCAGTATATTTCTATAGGCAGTACTGTTCTTCAGCTCTGTAGCCAGCCTTCTGTCATCCTGCTCCTTACATCTGCACCTCAAATTGGAAAAGGCAGCATTTGACTCTGTTTTAATTGCAAAGAATAGAATTTGAATGCTATACAACAGAACTTTTCTTTCTTCATTCATAAATGCAAAAATATCTCACCTCCTTACCCAAGTTATGAGGGGTCTCTCAAAACTCAGGTTTTGTGTGAAACCTCTCAACCCAAGCCTGTGACATTTTCATGCGTATCTTCAGTCCTCTGGAAGAGAAACCTTGGGAACAACCTGCTAGACAGACCACGTTTCAAAGCCTACCTAAGAACACCCCTTCATGTGGTAGGCCAAAGGACACGCTCTAGTTTTCAGCAGACACACACTAGCCATGAAGTGCCACCACAAAAGACCTGCTTCTCCTGTGGCAGTGAGAGAGGGCCCACCAGGGTGGGGTGAACAGGGAGGTGTTGTGGCTACAACAAGAGGATGCAGAAAACATCCCACAAAACAGTGAAAGGCCCATGGAGATTTTGAAGCAAGTTTTCAAGAGGGTTGACATCCCACAGGGACTTCTAAATTAATCTCTTATTGAAAACACTGAAAACACATTTTTTCAAACTTCAGGCCACGTACTTGACACTGAGTGCAAGCAGTGGGTTCTGGGCTAAAAAACATCAGTCATGGGGCTTCCTTCAACACGGGTCAGCTCTTTGGATTATAACTTCTTGCTTTATTTTCTAACCAGCAGGGCTCACTGGTGTCCAGCAGGCACGAGATGAGCTCAAGGTCCCCAAAGGCAGCCCTGACATAGATTTCAACCCATGACGGCATGCAAGAGGGTACCAGTGACTCGCAGTGGGACACGCTGCTGTCAGGACTGGGGTGCAGAGTCCACGCAGAGCACAACCACACCAGTTCAAAGTACCTTCCACCCCTCATCCATGAGGACCAACACAGGCTGCTGGCAGCACGTCAAGCGCTGACGCAGCCGAGGTGGCCCTGGGCAGCAGGCACCGATGGCATCACTCTGGGACCCTGCCTGACCACAGGGAGAGTTGCTTTTCTCCAGCAGAGGCAAAATGTGAAAGGAGGAATAGCCACAGCCTCTCAGCAGCAGCAGGCATCCAGCTGCAAACACAGATTTTATATTTCCACACACTGGCCAGCCCACTCCGTTCCTGCCAGCCCCTGTCCCCTGCCTCCCCACAGGAGGGACTTCCAGGACTCAGGATTCCCCAGCATCTGAGACTGCCAAAGGGACCGATATCCCAAACCCCACAGCACCCAGCACACCTTCAGCTTCTAACTTAAAAAAAAAAAAAGAAAAAATTAATTTCTTAAGTCTTGAAAGAAAAATTTCTCAAATGTGTTCTCTTTTGGATTATTTTCCTGCCTTGTTTATGTAATGTTATGTACATTATGGGGAAGTTATGTAATGTTGTTGCTTTGATTCATTTCTTTATAATATAGGGATTACTTTTCTACAGGGCAGACATTTCAGCACCTACAAAGTTTTATAATTGCCTCCCCCTGGAAAATTTTGCCTGCACCCAAGCAAAATCATTTGCAAGTAGCCTCAAACCTTTTACAGGCAGCACCATCTCCTCAAGCCCCAATTGGGGCTTTGCAACCTAAGGAGTCAGAGAAGCTGCAGCACATCACCTTTTTGCCCACAGTCAGTCCCCAGAGCACCACCTGACCTGGGGGCACTCCAGGTGACTGGCCACTGGAGACCAAGTTGTGGCCTCACTTCCCAGACCAAATGACCTAGTCAGCTTTTTCCTCCAGCAAGCATCAGAGCTTCAGCAGAGCAGAGACAGGTCCTCAAAATCAGAGTGACCTCTGTCCATGGGCCAGAGCATCCCTCTGCACAAGGATGTGAATCTACTCATGCTGAGGAGAGGACTCAACCTGGGTCAATGATGTCTACGTGAGATCCTTAGCTATTTATCTACTACAAAAGAGGAATCATGGTTTTATTTTATTAGGAAAGGAAAACTCCAGTTGAGAAGAACGCAGAAGCCAACAAGCAGGACATTGGGTCTGTCAACAGAAGAGACCTTTAGAAGAATGTTATCTGGTTATTTTGACTTAACCATGTCAGCTAGTACTTTAAAATATGACAATCTAAAGATAGATTTGGATCACTGGTCTGCAAAGATGAAAGGTTACATTTCATTATCAGCCTTCAAATGTCAACCAACAGCTCTAAGAGTATCCAGTACCCTTGTAAAATTTTACTTCCATGTGTTCTCTTTGATGCAATCTTAACTTTCTTTTAATGTTGTTGGGAGTCATTTGTAAATGGCAAAATCCTGACTCATTTCTCTCATGTAGCTACAAGGATAGCTTCCTTTATTGGAAAAAAGTCATTCTTGTCCTCGTATGTTTGTATAGCTACGAAAATAAAAAAGCCACAAAGCACATCACACTAAGCAGACAGTAAGTGGACAGAAGTTCATTTACAAAGCAAATCTCTCCTTCTCTTCCAACAGTTAGGCCAAAGATTAAAGTGATACTATTGTTTTAAAAGTATAAACCTCTAAGGAATCACAAGGCTGATATTACATAGATTTATTTCCGTGACAAGAGGAATTGCCATGTAGCCAAAGGCTTCCACTTCCAACAAATTGCTCTGGACTCTTAGCCCCATCTAATACCTATATGCCTATAAATACCTATAAAACAATAAATTATAATAGCATATGTCCAGCTAAGAAGTTCTGGGAAGTTTTCTGGGCATCCCATTACGTATATAAATTTGAGATTTGGGGTATGCATTCACAACATTTTAGAAGAAAAGCAAACTCTGCAGTGGTTTTAATGGTGGAAGGGAAGTGTCTATAGGTGACGTGGAAACCTGCATGCACTGCAGAAGTCAGTAGATTAGTCACAGGAATAATCTTCCTGCTGAAGGCGTCCCACATCTCAGTTACAGGTGGCAGCTGCTATTCCAGGGCCTCGCATATCCGTGGTACTTATTATAATAACAAGGGGGCTGGTCACTATTAATTTCTGATGGAAATTCCTCTGCATTTAGTTTTACAAACAATATTGGGTCCCTTTCAGTCCTGGCCTGTTGTGTAGCACTTCCATGAGCTCTTTGGAGTCTGACACTTTCCACGCTAAAGCGCAAGGGCCAAAAGTCTCTCTTTACAGCAAGTAGCTTGGTATCTATTTATAAAACGAGTTCTATCCTGTCTGCTATTACTACTTGTACAAAAATTACTGCAAGAACACCACAGCTTGGCTTTAAAATCGTCTCTACCACCCAAGGTCACTCCCCAAAAGACCTTTCGCCCCAGCAGGTGCCACCAGCCTTCAGGCATCCAACTGACTCTTTCTCCAAGTACCTTGTACAAGTGCTGGACCACTTCCTCTCACTCCAGTCCAATATAAGCGTTAACACGAGCCCCTGGTTTTTAGCCCTACAGGTGAATAGCAATGCACTTTCAGCAGTAATCAGGCAAGCAGAAGTCACCCAGAGAAAGAACTAGGATGACCTTAAAAGCATGCCAAAGCAGAATGGTTATTTATACCTCCTAATGCCAGGCTCCCACCAGGAATAAGTGAAATCCAGGCTATTCACATTTTAAATCAAATCTACTCAAGCTTTAACTGAACTGATGATCAGTAGTTCAATGGAGCTATGCACAGGAGCAACATTTCAACCTTTTATTATTCCCACCACTGTGTGGAAGTGTGCAGGGGGGAAGCACACACAGGTTCTAAGGTGATCCCAAGCAAATAGTAAACATTACCATACTGTTTTCTTCATTTTCTGTTAAAAAAAAAAAAACTCAGCACCACTCACATCCCCTTAATTCAGTGCAAGTAAGAGCCAAAAGAAATGCCTAACTTTTTACTTTTGTATTTTGTTTTTAAATTTGTTTTTAAAGTTTCACCAGTTCTATTTCTGGCATACCTCTAACAGAAGTTGATGTTTTGAAAGTGCGCTACATATTGTAGAACTCAAGTCAGAAATAAAGAAACAGGGACGTTTTCACAGCATTCAGGACAGTGAAGCAAACTTAGTTCCAAGTCCACTTTGCCCCAGCACAACAGACAAGGAAAGAAAAACCAAGTTACCCCAAACTGGAGTAATGACATTGGAGATGTGGAAATACACTTTATCGGGGAAGGGACCTACAATGCCCACATCCTACAATATATATCAAGTTTGCTGTGCTCAAACTGAGCATCCCTCAGTTTGTGCCGCACAAAACCCCAGTGCGGTAACCAAAACCTCTTCGGCCGCAGGACGCTGGTATGAGCGGGACCATCGAAACTACTCTGGATAACGCGACCACACGGGCGCCAGCAACCAACCGATCGGACCCGCGCCGCGTACGTGTGCGGGGAGGGGGTAAGGAGCTCTTCCCTCCACCCGAAACAATCCTCCCAAGGAAAGTCACGGTCAAGGCGGTCCCCGCTCCCCGCAGCCGGGGCGAGGGGCAGCCACCCGCGGGGGGGGAACCCGGGCTCCCAGGTGCCGCCTGCAGCCCCCCGGTGGGCTGCGAAGCGACGCCCGGTGGCAGAGGCCAGGCCCGGCCGGGGTTCGGCAACCGAGGAGGCCGGCGAAGACCCCGCAGGGGGCACGGCGCTGAGCCGCCCCGCAACGCTGCCGGCACCGGCGGGGCGAGGGACTGACTGCCCGCCGCGGGCATCCCCGGGGCAGCCCGCCGTGCCTCCGCCACCCGGAGCCGCGCTGCGGGGACAGCCCAGCGGGGCTGCCTTGTGCCACAGCCACCGGCGGAGAGCGAGGAGGCGACACGGGGGCCGGGGGAGCCCGTGGAAACTTTTCCACTGGGTACCACCGGCAGCCGCCAGGCGGGTCGGTCCGGACGGGAGCCGGCGCCGAGGGGGCGGGCGAGCCCCCTTACCTTAGATCGCTCCTTCACGTAGTACTTGCCGAGCCGGCTCCCGCAGTACATCACCAGCCGGTCTATCAGCGTGAGGAGGAAGTTGATGGCCTCGCAGCCCTCCTCCGTGCCCCCGATCCACTTGATCTGATCGCCGCGGAGGTGCCGCTTGGCGACGCCGCGGCTGGGGCCGGCCAGCTGCCCGTCGGCCAGCTCCCCGTCCCGGTGCATCCGCTTCACCCGCTCCAGCACGCAGTCCCCCACCACCTCCCCCAGGAAGTTGTCCAGGTAGCAGAAGCCGATGTCGTGCAGGCAGGGCACGATGTACTCCAGGGCGATCCTCTCCAGGTCCAGCCTCATGATGTGCCCCAGCGGCATGGCTCCGCGGGGACGGGCAGCGACGCTGTCCTGCCGGCCCCCGCGTCGGGAGGCGATGCCGGCCGGGCCGTCGCCGGCTCCAGGCCGAGCCGGGCAAGGGCTCCGCGGGGCTGCGGGGCCAGGCGAGGCGAGGCAAAACTTTGGGTTAGACTGCGCGGCGGCGCTACCCGGAGCCCCGCGGTGCTGCTGCTGCTTGCCGCAGACCCGAGCGACGTGCGGGAACCGCGCCCGACAACCGCCGCCCGTTGAATGGGCCGCGGCAGCAGATGGCCCCGCCGCGATTATCACGCCGGCTACGTGCGGGATGTGTGCTCGCGCCGCGCCGCCGCACGTGGGAGGAGCCCGCCCGCCGCGCGCCTTTCACCGCCTACTCTCCGCCCACCGCGGCCCGCGCAGCCAATGGAACGCCGCGGGAGGCGGGGCCAGCCCGGGGTGGGGTGGGGAGGAACGAGCGGCCGGGGGCTTCCACACGTGCGCGCGGGGGGCGGGGCCTAGGGTCCCCGCCAGCCCCACCCCCCAGGGGAGTGGGCGTGGCCAGCGCCATTGAGGAGTTCTCCCCTCGCATGTCGGCGGCGGTGCCGTGTGTCGTGTCCCCCGCCCCGCCCCGCCCCGCCCCGCCCCGCAGGGCCGGGAGTACCCGCACCCCGCACCTGGGGCTGCTGGTCTGGGCCAAGGGGGGTTTGGAAATGCCCGCCCCCCGGGCTGTCTCCCCCCGCAGCGGGTGTTTGAGCACCGGGCAGAAGTGTCTCACCGGGCGGCAGGTACAGCTCTTCCAGGCGAGGGATGCGCCAGGTGTTTATGTTTGGGTTTTTTTTAAATAAAAAGTCTTATATAGTAAAATATCTAGTTCTAGCAAAATATGTATTCTCCTGGTTATTTACCCCCCAGGGCCCGGCGGGCTGGGTGGCTCTGCTGGCAGGAAACACCCCCCGGGCTGTCCACTGCCCGGGACAACGGGAGAGACAGACCGTGACAAACCCCGTTCCTCACTTCCCAGCGAAAACGCGCCTTTTCCCCGGCGTTTTTCGGTGACACCGGGCGGCCGCGAAATGCCCCCCCGCTGCCGCCCTTCGGTCTGTCCCCGCCTGGACGGCTCGCCTCCTCTTAAAGGTGCTTCATAAGAAGAAAGAAGTAAATAATCCGCTCACAACACGCAACGCGCCCGCGATTCGCTGAATAAACAACGAAAGTCTCCAAAGAAACCAAAACTGAAGCAAAAACGCACCGGGGGGGGGGTGGGGGGAGGAGGGTCTGCGGCCAAGCCGGGCTGGGAACCCTGCGGGACAGGGCGTCCGTGACCAACTCGGTGTCGCTGAAGTTACCGGCATCACGCCCCGCTCCGCAGCCGCCCGTGTGACGCGGGCATCCGTCCCGCACGGCGGCCACCGGTGGTGTCCCACCCCCGCCGTGGCACCGATACGCGAGTGTCCCCCGACAGCACCGCTGTCACCGGCAACGCAGGCTCGGGATCCCCGCAGGACGCGGGATGCGTGCGCCCCTCGGGAGCCCGTCCCAGCGCTGCGGCGGGTGCCGGCGGGGGAGGCACACGCGTTTCATGCTGGAACCCGGCACGTTTCACACCCAAAAAAGGCAAAATCCACGCTGGGCTATTTTCTTCCCCGCCGGGATTACGAGCAGCCCGCGTTCGCTGCTGCTGCCGGAGCTGCGGACGCCAGGCCCCCGCACAGGCGGGAGCGGGTCACGTATCCCACGTTTGTTCTCCGGGGCTCCGGCAGCATCTCCCGGCAGCGCCCAGCCCCGGTCTCCCCCGCCGGAGTTCCCGCCCGGCAGCTCTGCCGAGGGACAAGCAACACTTTGGCATCAGATAAACTCGTACGCGGCGAGATACGGATCGGCAAAGGACTTTATTTGATTCAGGGACGCACTTCACATGAAACTGCGGTTGGAATCATTAATAAAATGCAGTTCCGAACCTTGTTAATCCCTTAATGCTTATCTGAAAAATCAGTCAGGCACGGGAAGCCAAGAGCAGCTGTAATAGGCAGCAAGGGACGCAAGATTAATTCAACTGCAAAATGTCGATGTTATGAAATTTAGACACACAAGGAAATATTATTACTGCGTTGTTGTACCGTTCACACGTTTTTGTCGTGTAAAAGCCATTATGTGGCAAAATCCTTTGATTTTTCTTGGATTTTTCCCCCCCTCCCCCTTTTTCTTGTTTACACACACGTGTGTGCATATGGTCCTGTGCCCAATTCAGGGATCTGTAGACCTGAACATTTAGTCTTTTTAATCGAGTGTAATGCTGGACTTTGACAAGTCGAGGGCTGAGAGGGATATCTTCTGGCTGTAGCTGAATCTGGTCTGAATACAGCTTTATTTTTCTCCTTTCAAGAGTTTGAAATCAAGTTAGGCAAATCTGCATCAGAGAAAAAAAGCGCCTTAGAGAGTTAGAGATGTGTCTTAGAAAGCTGACTCTGTGGACACAGACGGATGCAGATGGATGTTCCCTGAGTTGTAAATACCTTTATTCCACAAGCATTGATAAGTTGTGCCTTCCCCAGGAGGGCATTTGCTGCCCTTCATTGGCAAATGAAGTTTTCTCTTGGACAGCACGCTTGTTCCCTTGAAGCATGATGGTTTTTTTCACATCTCGCATTCTCCACGTGAAGATAAAACACCAGGAGAAAGAAGATTTTATTTATTTTTATTTAATGGTTCTATTTTGCTTCACCTGTTTGCCCCTGGCTTTTGTGGGAAGCATGATGATGATAATGATGATGATGATGATAAGTGTGTGGTAGACATTTTGATTGTTTGGGTTAGAAACTCTTTCCCCACGCATACAGGTTGCACCCAGCAATAGTTTCCATATCATTACACTGGAATGAGTTTGTAACCTAAACAATCACAATCTCGATCACACACCTTTGTCACTCACCAAGGAAGGGCAAGTTCCTGGTGGCCCAGGGGCACTCTGCAAGAGCTCTCTCGTTCCCCTCCGGGGTACCAAAGCTGAGTGGAGAGACATTGGTCTGCAATTGCAGTAACTCCCAATCTAAGCCATGAACTTGCCAGCACAAGAGGCAGGGTAGTCCTCAATGTACACTGTCCTGCAGAAGGACCACTCAGAGGAAGAGAAGAGCTGGAGCAGGACCAGACACTGACACATTCCCGAGGTCTTTTTGTCACCTCTCCATAACTCCCCATTGTACGTGGTCGCACGTACAACATAACAGTGTTGCACAGGTCACAAAAAAAGGCGTGAAATAAAGCAATTCACAATGTCCATCTTTGGGCACGCACAAAGTTTGTTTACCATCCTGTGTATCACAGACATGAAAGGCGTCACCACAGTTTAATTAAAAATCCTGCATCATTCAATTACATATGAGTTATCCCTCTGTCACGTAAAAGCTCGGTTTATCCTTACACTGTAGAAACTTATTTTCCCTTCTAAAATTAAAGCTGTATTTTCTTATTTTCCATTCTAGAATCTAATTTTCAAAACTTTTGAGTCCTGTGTGTCTGCTGCTTACAACTGCCTCCATGGTACACACTAATAGAGTTCAGCAGACTAAACCGGGACATTGTCGTGCTGGCAGAATGATTTTCAGGAGATTTATTTTAGAGGATGAGAATAATTGGTAAGTGTCTGTAAAGCTTGGGTACTTTGTAACTTACTAACACATTTTTTTGACAGCAGAGTTCACAGATGAACCACTTCACAGGTTTATAGCGCAGAGAGTTTTAAACATTTTGAGTCTTGTTTTCAGATTCTCCCATTTGGAAAGCCAGACCCTCTCAGTGCTAAGAGCTGAACTTTAAAGGCCCCAGAAAGAGAAAGGCAAGAGGGGAACTTGATATCAGCGAGAAATGGAAAAATACTATTTTTAATACCTCACAATGTGATATGTAAAGCTGATAGTTAGACATGGATTGAAGCCCTGCCTACAGAAGGATGTTTTCTGATGGTGTTGGTATGGTTATACAACCCTCTCCGAGGGACAGGCAGTGTTTGTGCAGAGGTGACACACCAGGGCTAGCACACCTGCCATGGCTGCTGGAGAGGTCAGTAGCCCCAGCTGCCCTTCCCACCTCTCTGTGGGAGGTTTCAACCTCTCTTCCCCAGGGTTGACAGAGGGGGATATGTAGTTTTGCACTTCAGAAGTACAAAGTCCAGAGCCTTAAACCCACCTTCACTGGGGCTTGGTTTTACACAGAAGCAGCTGAGGCACCAGTACCTGCCCCGTTCCCCTGCATGCTGTACAGGCAGCAACTCCTGGTGGAAGAGCTGTATTTTGGTGTGGTGGCTCCTCCAACTGCAACAGCGAGACTTGCTGGAGCTCCTTTGTCAGCACCCTTAATATTATGTCATACTGAAAGCAGGTGTGAGGGCAAAGGTATATGTTACAGCTTGAGCTGATCTGGCAACGTGTTCAGCGCCTTTTCCCCCACGCCCCCTTTTGCACTTGCTTTGGCACACTTTGGACTCCTCCACGGCCCATCCCGTTTGCTAAGGTGGCAGAAAAGAAATCCTGAGCAAAACAATAAAGAAAGAGTCGTTGTCTACAAGGCCGGTGAGTTGAATTGTCTCAGGCCCGGTCCCACGAGAGCCACTGGAAGCAGGAGAACCATCGGGACTGACCCCTTTGGGCAGGGCTGAAGGTTGGGTGGCTCAGTCCTGGCTGGTACCTTTCCTTCCTTGCCACAGTCACCTGGCCTGCACCAGGGGTCAGAGTCAGTTAACCTGTGATAAAACCTCAAGGTAGGCTTTGGTGCAAGATGTCCTTCTTTACAGCAGGCTGTTAACGCGTGTCAACTGATGCAGCAGTAAGTATTCTCCAAATCCTAGTCTTGGGAAAAACCAACACTTTATATGTTGCCAGTGCTAAGTAAGGGAGGTCAGCCAGCATCGCTGACAACGGGCTGTTTTCTTGAAGTTTTTCTAAAGTTTTCTAGTGTAAAAACAGCCCTTTGGGGAGCAAGATTCCCAGCTTCCTGATGGGATTAAGTGCCCCTATCCCGTTCCAGCATTCCCTGAGATATGCCAAACCTTAAACTTGCAGCTTTTACTGGCCTATCCTGCGTCTCTCCTGGAGGACTGGATGTTTGTGGCATGCTGTCAGCTGTTTGAAGAGCCATGGGGTCTTCAAAACTGTCCTGCAGGGAGTTAGCAAGTGAGCAGAATGCATGTAGGGCAGTCAAAGTTGCACAGGAAATGCAATTAGTGCACAGTCTGACAATACAGGACTTGGCAGTTAATTTTATGTTTATCAGCTATGATACTATCTAGAATTATAGCTATCAACTATAACTGTAAAGAACGTTGAAGTAAGTACAGCTATAAGGAAAAAAAAACTATTGAGAACCTCTATTATGTAAACAGAGAAGTTCAATGTGATAAGTAAATAGCACAAACAAGGGAAAGCAGTAAAATTTGTTAGTTTAATATTTTTGTAAAACATAGATTCAATTATTTTTAAATTGTTAACATCTTTTCAGAATCTGACTGTACAGACATTCACATATATATATTTCCATGTTTAAGAGAGGTTTGTCTTACCTTTTTGCTTTGGAGTGATAAGAACTACATCTAGGGCAAGTACTTACATTTGAAATAAATTAGAAAATTCACGTAAGTAACACTATGATTACTTTAAAACTGATTTCCTTTTTTAAATAGGGACTCCTCCCCAGAAACCATATCATTTGCTACCAAGTGTATCTCTGTGTTTCTGAGATTAAACAGTAAATCCTGATGACAGAGAAATGTCTGCCCTAAATGGTGCATTGTAACAAAATAGAGAATCTGTCCAGAAAAGCAATAACCCACTGGTGAGAAGGCTGGAGCATAGCTGAGTTGGCTGCATTGCGAAGGATCCCAAGACAGAGAACCCTCAGAAACATAAATTTTGACAAACCAGAAATCAAAGTTCTAAATGTTAAAGAGATTTCTACTCAAAGGACCAGGCTTTGAAATCTTTTATATGTCTTTTCTTTCTCAGACACTAATTTAATATCAGCATAGGTGCAGAATAAGAAAGCCAGAAATAAAGTGTTTAAGATCTCTACCCTGCTGGTTTGCAGTTGTTGAGTTTTCACATTTCTAGTTCTGCCACACCTTCCAAGGAAATCAAGAAAAAAGTATATGATGTAAACAAAAATCCCCTTTCTCAAAAAAAAAAAGGATCTTTGGTGATGGACAATTTTAGGGATCAGAGTTTCCACTTTTCCAGCTCTATTAGTCAATGAATGAGCAGTAGTTTGTTATCTGGATTTTATAATTAAAGCCTCCACTGTGTAATTGTCAGTACAGGCAAACTTCATTTCTGGGAAATCTCTAGCTGGCAATGAAAATTACAGCTGGCTTTCAGCACTTAGTGTCCTGCTGAAATACCAGTAAGATAGTAGAGTTGTCTGGGTTGGTTTGTTGTCGAGTATTTCCTTTGTAGGTTTGGTTTTTTTAAGTCACTGAAAACAAGAGAACAGCAAAAGACCATATAAGGGAAGAAAATCAGAATTATGGTTCTTCTTACATCTTTCTGATCAATATGGCTACAAAAACATTGTCTTCAGTATGAGTGAGTGATGATACTGCTTTACCTTATTTCATCTCCTAGGTTTTTTATTTAGGAAGTCTCTATGTACTACTGGAAAATTTTTGAGGGGCTCAGTGAGTATACATTTTAACTCTCATGCCTTATCTCTCAAGAATTATGGTCTTCCACTTTGTCTTTAGAACGTGGTATGATCCAAGTTAAACAAACAAGCAGAAACAAGATTATTTTTTTTAAACCGCATGAGTGAGAAGTCAAAATGCCTTCCTCTAGATTACTTCAGATAATTATAGCAGTGTATTTCTGCTCTTTCTTTTCTATCCTACAAGCATTGGTACATTCATATTCCTACAAAGGTGCTTTATACTAGTATATGGACTTCCTTTGCATTGGAAGGAGAATAACTCCTATAAAATATAAGGCACATTCATATTGCTATAATTATATCCACACCAGTAGTTGTAACAATACAATTATTCTGTCAAAAAATTCTAACAAATACTGATTATACATGTTGTGTACAGCCAGACAATAAATAATGTAGTATCTGTATCATAAAGATATTTTTCATTA
Organism: Scolopax mira; assembly: GCA_004320125.1. Lineage (NCBI taxonomy): Eukaryota > Metazoa > Chordata > Aves > Charadriiformes > Scolopacidae > Scolopax > Scolopax mira. The sequence goes on from BJBW01000865.1 coordinate 115,465, forward strand.
TGTTAATGAAAATATGGCACATACATTGCCTTTTTTTATTTTATTAAAAATAGAGTTGACATTTTTGCATAAAGATCACAATAAAATATTTTGGATTGGGTTTTTGTGATACAAAATTAATACAAATGCAAGCTGTTTCTATATTTTGAGTTTGATGATTAGGAACAGATGTTCACGGACTTGGACATCTTATTGTACATATAATGACTAGAGCTGTCTTCCTAATCATAGCATGCAGAATTGATCACTTACCATATCTAATTAAAGCAATTTTTTCTCCTAATGCAGAACCATGAAAGTACTGTTCCCTAAATTCTCTTCTGAATGGCTTGCTAATAAAACTTATATCAAAGATTTGTTTTCCTCTCTTAAATTACGGTTTCTAATAAAATTCATCTATTTTGTCGGATGCTTGCCAGATGTTACTCTGAACAAGAACTGCCTAAGTATTTCTTTGGTTACATAAAATGTAAAATACATGTTCATATCAAGTTATAAAATTAATAATTTACACATATAAATAGCTGTAGTGCCACCCTTAAAACAAAGCTACAGTCAGTTTGTCCTGTACACAGTTCCAAACACCCTTATTGCAGGACATACGCTTTGTTCAATTTAAAATACTATTTGCTTTTTTTTTTGTAAATAAAGTTTAATTAAGATCTTGAAACTCAAGTGCTTCTGAGATTCTGGTTGGTGGCTCGTTCACACATTTGTTTTTCTGATAAGCAATTTTTTTTTTCTTCTTTTAATTTTTTTCTGCCTCAAGAGCTGATAGCAAGCTATCCAGCCACATAATAACAACAAAAATCAATGATATAAGGTGCTTACTGTAAGTTAAAAGTTAACAGCAGAATTTACAGTAACTATCAATCATACTTGCACAGCTTCTGTCTCATGTTGGGCAAATGATGCATTATTCCTTTTAAACCTCAAAGGGCTTGTCCTGGTGTTTGAATACGGTGGAGACGGCTTAACCATCTCTGACACGGGGCTCCCACTCTCTTTGCTGGCCAAATGACATCACATTTCACAAAACACATGCAGCTCAATAAAAAAACACTACTTGTAATTAAAACCTGGCTTTTCAAACATACTTTGCTGTTCCCAACTAGACAGTAGTATTTTCCCCCAGTGAACCTTTTGGAAGGCAACACAGAAAAGAAAATCCAAGACTTCACATAGTGTGTAAAAACTTGAAGGAATTTTAAGTATTGTGGAAAAAAAGATACTGACAATATCTTTTCTCATAAGTGTTCAAATTATTTTTTTGTTGTGGTTTACAATGGTCTGCAGGAAAACTGAAAAGGAACCTGTGTGTTGCAGGAACCTTATGGTGACTTAACTTATAGATAAAGGGATTCAATGGAGAAAGACCTTGTGAAATGACTGCCTTGGTTAATTAGTTATAAAAGCACAAGAAGCGAAAAATATTATAACTATAGGAGGTCACCATTTATTTAAAATGTTGACTTTTTATTGTTGTTGTTGTTATTATTATTATTATTATTATTATTTAATTCATATATATTTAAAACATTAACTTATAGACAAGCCAATGTTCCTACAAGGTTCCAGTCACTCCTAATTCATTGTTACAATGGATTAATTGACCTTAATTCATGTTTTATATTTTTCATCATCTGTCCATAGAGGCTGGTGTTAAATTCTTTCTTTCACTGACTGTTTGACTATGAAAGTTAGTATATCGGTACGCTAGTGTGTCCAAATAGAATCCCTAGACTTGGTAACCATAATCTGCTTTTGAAGAGAATGTGTATTATTAAATATTCTTGTCTCACAACATAAACTTTTTCCTTGAAGATTCTTTTGAGCTGCTTTCTGCACGGGAATTGCAGTAATTACGCTCAGTGCAAAATGTCATTCTTACTTAATAAACAGATTAGTCTCCCTTTGCAGTCCCTTCATTGCCTTTCTGCAGATTTACAAGTCAGAAGGTAAGTAGCCATTTACTGACAAAACCCCAGTGGTGGTTCAATAGTAACCTCGAGGGATGTCAAGCCTGGAGACCACAGAGCAACACCACTTCTGGGAATGTGAGTGCCCAATCCAGGTGGGAGCAGCTAATATCTTCAGTGAACACTTACCTTGACTTAAGATAATTTGAGCAGGTACCAGGCAATTGCCATATCCAGAGACTGAAGCAGCTAGGCACACATTCACGGCTTTATGAACTATTCTAATTAAGCCTCTACATGACTAATTCTTTGGCAATTTGCTGAGAAAAATATATATTTATTTTCTGAGAAAAATATATTATTTTTTCTGGGCGTATGGAAGGAAGAGAAAAATACTCCGAGAACACCCATGACTCAGTTTGTCTCCCCATTGTGTGGTAGTGAATGGAAACTTCATCTGAGCTCTTATCTGCACTGCTGTGGTCTGATGTTATGACCTGAGTAAGAAAAAAAAAAAAAAAAAGACTTAAAATTGTTCCTTTTCTCTCTTCCCTAAGGAAGAAAAACTTGTTTATGTTTTGCAAACACAGATTTTAGCAAATGACCACACCCTCACTTAATGAGGAATTACTACGTGATTATGCCTTCTGGCTTGGGGGTGAGGAATCACCTGGAGAGACCTGTGCCACATTGCGTTGTAATTTGAAAGGGTGATTACACAGACTTTTTTTAGGCTTGCTCTAGGTACGAGTCTATCCTGGGGGCCCAGGAGTCTGTCTTTGAGGCCATGTTATATCCCAGGAGCTACTCTGCTTTTGAAAAGTGAGAACAAACTGCCTCATGAAAAGCCTATTGAAATCTTGCATGTGACTTCAGTAAAGTCTCAGGGAAAACATATTTCTTCTGGCAAAGTCATTGCTTTTCTACAGGCCATAATCTTGATTGATTATAATATATTGATCATAGAATTGATTGATTGATGTTCATTTTTTCTTGACTTCTCTGTTAAAAATTCCTATGGCTTTTCCATTAAATACGGAAAAGATAAATTGACATTTTAAAGATCATCTTATAAGTAAGCTGCTGTTTCAGCAACAAGCTGAGTGTATGTGTGTTATTAAATATGTGACCAGGAGGAGTTACAGCATGGATGATAAGGATAGGCTGATTTCACAGAGAAAAGAGGATCATCCCAGTAATCCGTCTCACATCAACAACACGTTTTAGTGCAGGTGAATGTAAATTTATACACTAAGAAGCAAAGAACATATATAAGATTGGGGTTTCTGTGTGCATGTATATCAACACATAATAGCTAAACTATATATCATTTTGTGGTTTGGTATCCAAAGTGATTTTCATAGTGCCTGAAAGGTCAGGGAAAATAAGTTTGCTTTGCAGGGTCACAGCTGAGAAAGTGAAGAAATGTTGGTCTAAGCACAGGAATTACACCATGAGAATTTGCTTTGTTCTACTAAAGACACATGTGCACCATGCCCATATCTACCTGGCACTGACATATCCTCCTGATATTTTGGTATTCTCTTTTCTAGTAGTGCAAACCCTTCCCAGTCGGCCACTTCAGAGCAGTGGAAATGGTGACTTACATTGCTACAGCTATCTGAATGCAGGTCTTCTCACATTCAACTGTCCAGTGCCTGCTAAACTTTTCAAATGCTGCTGTCCATAATTCAAAGTCCCAAAGATTTTAAAGATTGTATTATAAGCTGCTACACTCCCACTTCTGTTCCCTATCAATGAACTACGTGGTCAGTAAGGTGCAGAGAGGAAGCCATGGATTGTCTTAAATGGAGAGGCAAAGAACAAGTACAATGAATTGTCTGAAAGCCCAGCATTGGTCCACGTCCAACCCTAACACAGAGACAGAGCTCAAAATCTCACTCAGATGCCTGAACTTTTATTACTGCACATGAAAGGAAACTCAGATAAACATTTGATACTCGTACTAATCTCTGTGAAGTTCCTGAACAACCTTCAATACAAAGTAGTGTTTACTGCACGTAAGTTTTGAGTGAGCATTTCTGAACACTACCTTCCCAGCTGATGAAGACAGGTATGAGTGAAAATGTGGGGACCCTGTCTGTCCTCCAGCTCATTCATATGCTCCAAAATCATCTTTCATTTCCTCTCTGGCAAGTGTTTTTTCTGATTCTCCACCACCTAAATAACCAATCAACTAAGCAAAAAAAAAAAAAAAAAACAAAAAAAACCAAACAAACCCCAAAGCAGTTTCCTGAAAATGAATCATAAGATTCCTCAAACTCACTAAATTCCTCTTTTCTAAAGTTCAGTAATTTCCAGCAAGTGGCCTCCTCTATCCTCACATAACCCCAAAAGGCACCTTTATTATTGACACAAGCATAGAGCAAAAGAGCAAAAGGCAGTGCTTGGGAATGGCAGCATTTTCACTTCAGTGATATAGTACACAATAATTTATTGGTCTTTTTAAAGCATGTGATTCAATCTGTTAATGAAACATAGTTAAACCATATGAAGTGTATTATGCAGTATTTGTATAACAAAAAAATTTACTGTAATGCTATCATACAGAAAGTAGAGGAGTAAATTATATGATAGTTGCACACAAAAACTCATAGAATATGTCACATGAATGAAGTGTGGTATGAAATATGATACACACATATAAGCTACTATGGGAAAGGACATCTAAGGTAGCTTATAGAAATTAAATTACATTATTCCACAGCTAATATATGTGGCTCTGATCCTATAACAGGATTTTTTTTTTATTTTCTTTTTGCCGCTACAAACTCAGACACTTGCCAGGTGTGTGTATCAGAAACCCACCTTTTTTGTTCACAGACTTGACTATGGTCTGCCTATCTTGCCACATGATAAAAGAAGAAGGTATGATAGCAGTATTTATTCGGGGGAAGCAGTGGCAACATCTAAACTGTAGTCTTACAGTGCTCTAAGGAGCTTGCCACAGCCACTGAGGGTCTGCTCTGGCTTCCCAGTGCAGACACACCATGGTAGGCCACCACTGGAGAGGCAGAGGAAGGAGCGAGTCAGAGAGGTCACTTGGCAGAAGCCTATAAAAACTCACTGGAGGTAGCCACATTCAGTCCCATGGCTTATAGCTGCAGAAACCTGTTCCATTCATATATTTAAAGGCAGCATTTTACAGGATGCTTAACGCTTTGCCAGCACAGCACAGAGGAAGAAACTAAATGTAGCAAGAAAGAAAAATGCTCTTTATACTATTCCACCAGCCCTTCTCACAAGGCTGTAAAAGATATTGGCTGCATTTTTTCCCAGCTTGTCTCCTGCCACTTAGGGATTCCTCTTAGATATTCCCTCAAGGATTCTCTCTGGAATAGTTTAACATCCTTCATTAAATACTTCCTCTGCTTAGCCCTCCCTACCCCTTTACTTCAGTATTCCCAGGAGAAGTTTTACAAGATGCTGATCTTGCACAGTAGGGAAAAAAATACTCAGCACCCAAGGCCTTAAATGGAGTGTTTTCTTCAAGACTCTAATTGAGGTTTAAATATATGTTTTTAAGTGGGGAAATAAAAAGACTAGAAACAATTATCTGTTCTTTGCTTTTTCAGTTCAGCTGTGACCTCAAGGAGTGAATTTCTGCAATACGTTTCCACACCTCCGCAAAATTTCTGGTAAATGTTTGAACCATAGGAAAAAAAAAACCAAAAGAGTGGTGACTGTTCTTTTTGTGAGCTTATGTCCAAAGGCCAACAAAACACTAACAGAAGCAGGAAATCCTATGGTGTTGACTGTGACAAGTTAGGATGGTATACCTGGGAAAGCATCCCTCCAAAAGTGTCTTATTATTATCAACATGCCTGAAGCATCTACTGCTGCCACAAGGAGGATGGTAAGTAACTGGACTTCTGCTCCAATCTAGCATGGCCACCCTTCTGGGAATAGGAAAGAAGTACTGAAAGACAGTGCAGATGGATGCAACCCAGACAATGAAACACAAGACAGAGCTACTGGAATCAATAGTAGGGAATATGCTGGCAACCACAGCAAATATAACCCAGAGCTACAGAGCTGAAGGCATGCAAGCCATTGCCACCAGCCCGTATACACCTCACATCCATCAAGTTGCCTCCTCCTCCCATGGAGCTCTCAATTGATTTCATCATCCCACAACAATACCTTGCTAATAAAGTTGAAATGTTTTGTATATCAATGTCCTTTTATTGTGATAACCATAACAATAGGCAGGAGATGAGCAATAGAGACAGCAGTGATAAGCACCAGGGTGCAGCCTTACAATCACTAGGAAAAGAAAATAATACATCACAATCACTTACTCTCAAAATTAGTTCTGCATTCCCCATCCCCACCCAAAATGGCAGTACCTCCACACGCTAAAAGTGAACTTCACAAATTTTATATACCAAAAACCAAACAGGAGAGGTAGTCTAGTGTAGTTTTCTTGTTGAGCTTAAGCCATATTATGAGACATTTCCACTTGCCTGTCAGCTCTCCACAGAATTAGTCCACACCCTCTGTGACTAGCTGCCACTTGTCACCTCCTTTAGCAGGAAGAGAACACTGCATTTCATCAGCCTGGAAAAGAAAAGATAGGTAGGGACAGCTAATATCTTGATTAACATCATGAATATAAACTAGGTGATTGGTGAAGGGAGAAGTCCTTACTAACAGCTTTGCCAAATGTTTCCTGAATTGCCTAATGCTCTTCTCCAGCTCGGGCTGACAGCACTGAGGTCACCCAGTGACCTGCTACAACATGAGAGTTATTAGCTCCCAGTTATTTCCTTAGAAGCTGAGTGAGGGTGACAAAAAATAGCACCCATGATCAATCAGGAACTTGGAACGAGTGCATATGGGGATTATAGTCTCCCTGTATGTTTTCTCCCTGAAAATCCACAGCTCCAAGGACATGACGCGCCCTGAGTTTTTAGTTTCATTGCTGGCCAATATAACAACCAGATTCACCAAATTGTGCGTCTGCCCTGCAAACACCACACTCAAAAGCAGCTATGCTTCTTTCCTCTCACGCATGTTCTCCGTCCTTGGGCACAGGCACTTCCAGCATCCTTCCCATTGCAGCAGAGTTTAGCCTCACTTAACAATGGGAAAGGGCTTAACTCCTCGGTCCTCATCCATGCAGGTGGTGATAGCCTCAGGAATGAGACAGCAAAATAAATTAACAGATTAAACAAAGCAAAAGTCATTATTTGAATCTCAGCTCCCTGTAGTATGATGAGAGCTGGTATGCTGACAGAGCCCCAAGACCATCCCTGCTCCCGGAGGTCTGGCTGCCGGGTTCAGGGTGCCTTTGGTGGCTGTGGGGAGAGGCTGCCCCTTCCTGTGGGAGTTACTCTGAGCTAAGCCTCAACCTTTTGTCCCTCACCTGAGCTTGACCAACCCCTCACTGGGCCTGATCCCAGCCTCCATCAACAGTCTGGCATCTCAGCTTGGCCATATCCCTGCCCACAGTGTTCCCCAGCCTGCCCTGCTCCCTGACCACGGGCAGTGGGATGGTCATGTCTGGGAGGCCCTGCCCTGCCTGCTCCAGGGGAGCCCCAGCTGCCTGCAGCAACCTGATGAGCAGTGTGGTCACACTCCTGATCTTTCTAGCAGTGCATGGCTGCAGCAAATAAGACTGAGGACATTAGTCATCCACATATGGAGCACTTTCCCACTGCCATGCGGAAAGAAGAGCTGGGACATGACAAGGGGGTTCAGAGTCAGATATCCCAACAACAACATCTTCTGGGTGAACAAAATAAACCACCTTGTACCTCAGTGGTTTGCAGTTTTAGCTAACTTCTGGGTAGATTCAGAAAGACAGAAGCATCAGTATGGGGCTCGTGTTAGTACAGGGGTAGATGATGCCACTGTGTGCAACAGCAAACAGACCATGGCTGGAATAGTATGGCCCAGTGTGCATATTCCAAAAGAAAATATTAAAAAACCCCAAAAGTTCCTAAAGAGAATTATAGAAATAGCAGAAAACCTGATTTACAGGGAGCCTGAGAAGACTGTATTATTCCAGTGATAAGTCTTTAATTTAGTACACAAGCATAAAAAAAACCCCAAAGGCTAGAAGCCAAAGCCTCAATTTTGGATTGGCAATGAGGGGCACAGCAAAGGGAATAATTTACGAAATGCAGAAACAAATTTTCCACCATTTGAATTACATAAATGATCATTAGAAACTTTCCAATGTCCTCTGTCTTGACCCAAGTTATTGAATAAATGAAGCATCACTGTGAAAGTTCAGTGGTTTCTGCAACACCTGTGGACAGGGAAGATACTTCCAATCTCTTCCAGATATCAATCTACAGCTATTAAAACATTTTTTTTTTTCCTAGGAGTTTGACAAGAAAAGATTTTATTTTTTCATAACATTAAATATATTTTACCAAATTGCAGTAAAGATGTTGGAAAGTATAATGCTCTTGATACTAGTTTAAGGAAGGAAACAGAAGAGAAAGCAGAAGAGAAGAGAAGGACATGATCCTGCCCCTCTACTCAACACTGATGCCACCTGCATCCAGTTTTGAGGTCCCCAAAAGAGAGACATGGATATACTGGAGATAATCCAATGAAGGATCACAAAGATGATGAAGGGACTGGAGCATCTCTCCTACAAGGAAAGGCTGAGAGTGCTGGAGCTGTTTAGCCTGAAGAAGAGAAGGCTCAGGGGGATCTCATCAATGTGCACAGATACCTCAAGGAATGATGCAAAGAAGATGGAGCTGGGATCTGTTCAGTGGTACCCAATGACAGCACCAGAGGCAATGCGCACAACGTGAAACACAGGAGGATATGTCCGAATACCAGTAAACACTTTTTTACTGTGTGGGTGACTGAGCACTGGCACATGTTGTCCAGAGAGATTGTGGAGTCTCCATCCTTAGGATATTCAAAACCCATGTGGACATGGTCCTGGGCAACCAGTTCTAGGCGGCCCTGCTTGAGCAGGAGGTTGGACCAGATGATATCAAGAGATCCCTTCCAACCTCAACCGTTGTGTGTTTCTGTGATTCTGAGAACTGACAAGACCAGGTCATGAAGTGGTAGAACAAACTTGTGGTAGCCACCGGCATTGCTTGCATATATTTGAAAAGTATATGACATGGCTATTTTTAACTTGTATTACAGATGTGTTTTTTCCCCTCTGGTTTGTGGAGCTAGGCTTTGCTCTGAGTTTTGTCAGTAGTCTGAAGCCAGATACCTCCAAAGAACCCACAATCTGCTGTCCTGCTAATCAAAGACCCACCTTTTGATACAGTGGCATTGGGCCCTGGGGACAGAATGAAATGGAGCCTATGTGAAAAGTTCAGCCAGTCTCGCCCAAACCTCTCACCAAGGGGAAAGTACTAATAACTTAAAATGGATGAAAACACTTAATGTAAAACATCAGACCCTTTTCTAACACTAAAAGGGTTAAGCCTTCTATTTTGTTAAATTAACAAAAATGCTGTTACTATTTCCTCCTTGCTTGCCAGTGTGGTTTCCTCTGCAGTAACATCTGTGACACCACAGAATTTTTCAAGACTTCGTGATGTTAGAAGAAAATACTAATTCACCCGGCAGTTTGGGGAATAATGTAATTTTTTATATATATATATATATATATATATATGTTTGTCAAGCATCTTGAATCTTCCTCATGTCCCCATGAATCTTGTGTGGTAGCAGCCCTGGAATGCAAAAATCATCTAGGGAATTCTGCATTGCTAAGTTTAGCACTGAAGAGCTAATGGCTTCAGTATGTTGTATTGTTTAGATGCGAGGTTATATTCAGAGATCAGACTCAGTTTCTTTTCTGGAAAACCAGTCTAAATACAGATAGGGTGTGCAAGTTCCATTTTTGACTGCCTTGCATTGGACCCTGGAGGCAGGACCCTGGAAAGTGCAGAACAATTTGTCTAGCAGGGCAGTAGCTTGGGTAAGAAAGAAAAAAGCATTAACTCAGTTTTTCATTTCTAATTATCCAATCACTAAAATATTATCCGCCACCAGAAGAAGGAGCAGTGTTAAAATGGACCACTGGCTTTATGGAAAAGTACATTCACTGAATGCTTCAGAAAAACAGAGCTTACATGTAAATTTCATTCCCACATCTTCAAAGAAGGCAGTTTATGTAAACTGGCTTATATAAATCAAAAGGTGCAAAGGATCTAGATCATTGTAGTTCCCAAATATGTCCCACTTTAATTTAGTTTTATAAATTGTTGTACCTAGAATTTACTTTCCAACCCATGTTAATGGCTTTCTGCCTTTGTCCAATATTTTTTGATCTCCTGACCTGTTTTCAATGGGTAAGAGATTGCCTTTTGGTCATATTCTCACATCACTGAAGTGACTGATGAGTTTGGCCAGAATTCTGTGCCTTTAGAATGCAAGAGCAGAAATCTGCTACTAATGGCTATACCTATGCCTAGAAAACTGTGAAGTAAAACCAGAGCTGTGCAATGTACTAGACTTAAAAAAATACATAAATTAATTACTGTTACTGGAAATAGCTGGCCACCACTGAGAAACAAAATGTAAAAATAATTATTTTCAGCTATATTTATGCAACCAGGGCAAAAGACAGTTAAATCAATAATTAAAAAAAAAAAAATAAATTACTCAAATACAGTCTTCTGTGACCCGTGCCAGATTCCAATAATGAAAACAGTTTATCAACAAATCTTGTAAATTCTGTGAATAATATAAACCTATATCTCTAATTGTTTTCTTTTACCCAGCCTGGGTAAATTCACCTGAATAGTCAAATATGATGAGATGGAGATAATCTGGGAGTCACAGAAAGTGGTTCTCATAATACAGCAGCACTAATCACTCTACACCTTTGCCAGACCAGGTGATACTTTAGATGTCTTCTCTTGGCTAATCTGAGAAGGTTCAGGAAACCTATTGGGTTTTGATATCTTTTGCAAGGCGTCATCATGATTTATATGTACGTAACATAACATCATAATATGCTAATGAACACTGGTGCAAAGGCACTTTCAAAAATAGCACTCTGTTCTCTGAACTGCAGGCAGATTCCTGTCCATAACATCCTCCTCTCTCCTGCTGGCTGGTGCCTGGCAATAGTCTCCTCTGTACAAAAAAACCACAGTCAATAGTGTGTCAGCCAAACCACTTCAATACTGAAGCCACCAAGGCTGGTGCTGGTCTTGCCTACTTGCTTTATCCCAGCTCCTTAGAGCAGGAGGGAGGGAGCAAAGGCATCCTCCGGTTTGAGATAACCACAGTACAGTGCTCCCATGCTTGAACATTTAGGCAGACTTTGTGATTCCCATAGGTTATTTATGATTTTGCTTTTGTGAGTCAAACAACATTGTTTTGGACACTTGAAAGGGTGCTGCTTACCTATCTTCTCCATTACTGTCCTCAGCTCCTGCCATAGCTTCTGCCATCAAGGGCAGCTCCTGCAGGTCCCCAGGGCTGGGATTCAACGCCATTGGACTTCTCATCCATTTGGACTGGGCAATAAAAAGAGAAGGGATTTTGCTCCTATATCTGAAGCCCTGCACTGAGCACTCAGCTAGAGCTAAGAATTGGGCTGAGATACCATTAATATCTGCAGATTTTAAAAGAGTTGAAGCAAAATGTCAATTGATAAAAAACATACATATATAACATTTCTCCACGCTGAACAAAAAGGACTGTATGGTTGAGAGAATCTTCATGACGATTCCATAGCAGATCATAAGATTTCCACAAGCTATTTTTAAAGTCCTATGTTTTTGAAGCTAGTGACATGCTTGTAAAAGTTGTATAGCATGGAATTAATATTATAGAGATATTAATAGATATATTAATAGATATTAATAGATCTGAAAAATCAGTATATATGAGAAAGGCAAGTTTTCCTACCGACACTATCTAATTTATGCTGAGAATGATTACAGTTAAGTAAGGAAGATGAGAAAATAATGTAGGTCTTCTAGTGTAATACACCTGCTTTATCATTCCTTCCTCTAAGCAGATTTAGATAGACATGTGCAGAATGTGGATTCTTACTGACAGCTAAGTAGAAGTATAATATGTCAGTGAAACTGGGAACTGAAGCTTTTCTAAAGAGATCACTTAATGTTTAATGCAGGATACAATAATGCAGGATAACAATCAAAGAAAAATCTATGCAAGTTCATTTTACTAAAGACATTGTCATTTTCTACTAGCAAGATATACTGCATTTTCCCATTTTATGGCCACTGCTTTATTCTATCATTCTGTAGAAAAAATAATGTTTACAGAATTGTCCATTTCTTTTTGTGGTAAAGACAAAATAAGCTTTCCACACTAAATTAAGATAGATTAAGATTGTACATTTAAAAAAAGAAGATTCTTTTCTGATGCTATCTGAAAACAGTAGCGGTCTGCACCAACCATTTCCATTCTTTTTGTACATTTAAAATATCATATGTATAGCAAAGGTAACTGACAATAGTAGTTTAAATTAGCTATGTTGTATACTGAAATGGGAAGTCAAAAGTATACAAAGGAACGGAAAACAAAACAAACAAAAAATCCATAACCTGCATCCTAATGTGACAAGAAAAGATTAGGCTTTATGATGATAAACACCAAGCAGAATATGAACACTAGCAACTTTTCTAGTAAAAGTGTGCTATGAATGCAGAGCTTTGGGCATAACACAAAAGTTGCTTTGTAATGACAAAATTTCTTTCACCCCAAGGTGAATTTGATGCTGAAATACATTTCTATGAAGAATACTGTGGTTCTTGTAAAACTGAGATAATCGTAATGACTCTTTAATTATTAGCCAAGACTCATGACAAAATATGTCTGCACCCAGTGTTGTAGGTCTTTGTTCCTTCCACACAGCTCAAGTCACATGAGGATAACATTGACCTTATTTCAAGGAAGAATTATTCATGTCACTTATTTTAGTTATAGAGGTTGTTCACCCAGTCACGCCTGACTGAAATAGAAAAGATGGATTTACAAATTCAGTGCCAGACACACTGAGTCGACAAAGTACTTTATTTAATCTGTAAAATTAGTTCCAGAGCTACAAAAGGCAGAGGAAGAGACAGATCCAGCACACCCGCTGGAGGAACTCTAATATCATTTAGGACCTCAAGCAGTCACCTGTCAACTTCTATAGTCTCTTCTCTGCAGACGTTTTCTCTCCATTCCTAATATAGTCCACATACTTGTCTAGCCACACAGCTCCATTAGGAATTTTTTTTGCTTTTCACTTCCACTAATATCTCTACAATGGCCTAGACTGTGAGCTTTCTCAGGTCTTTATTTTTCTTCCCCCAAAAAACCTCTGAACACCTGACAATCTTGAAGATGCTTTCATAGGATTGTTCTGAAAAGTACATTTATTCCCCACCCCACCCCCATAACCAATCCTTCTCTTTTCTTTAAACTCCAAGGAAAGGAAGAACACCATGTGTCAAGGTGATGAAGGAAAGCTATGTTTAAGCAGGATATCTACAGTCTTCACGAGAGGGCATCCTTCAAGCCTTTGAAGTCCCCTTCCCCTCTTCCTTAACTCCATTCTTACTGCTATTTGGAATTTAGACATGGCAAGTACTTGTAAAACAAATGGTCCAAACCATAAGGAGTCCAAATCTTTTCAGTCCTAAGTGTCAAATGAAAGATATCCCGGTCTGGCAGGTAATGCTCCTTACACTTGGGACACAGGCCTTATGATATCTCAGTCTATACACTCCTAAATCCCTATTTGAATCTAGCTCTAAGAGAAGAAATTATATTAACCTACTTTCATTCTAAGAGTGCTTATGCAGGAGGATAAATAACGTTCAATCACTGCACTGTTGAGCGTCATTCAGATTAGTCAAATACTCCCGTATGCAGGAGCTTTAATGGATTTTTCCATACACGTACTAGGCTGGTAAAGCCCCCTTCAGCATTAGAAGTGAGCCTTATATCATAAGACACCTTATTTTGCAGATATATTTCCTGTGTGGTAAGATATGCTTGTGGTAAGATATGCTCTGGGGCATAGCACTGGGTGCCATTATTAATAAATAATGTTTATTAAATGACTCATAAAGGTTAGCAAATGACAAGAATTGTTTGTTATGTCATACACCATCACTTGGATGGACGTTACAGTAGCCAGTGCTTCTACTCACATTTTAGTCCAATGTGACTGCTGTGTTCCGCAATGATACATAAGCAGTAATAGGTAATAACTGCCCCATGACAAGCTTATTTTGTAGAGCCTGAGAACCCAAGCAATGAAGGAATTAGCAGCGCTGCTTTTATAGACCATGTTCATAATGGTATGGTAAGTATCTAAACTGACAAAACAGCAGTATCTCACTCAAGTATCTTTCTATTCTCTCTCTTTTATGTAAGTGCATCCATTTCCATATTTATTCCATTATCATTCAGTAATACAGGAAATAATTGTGAGACTGAGATTTTCTTTCAAACAGAGCTCTGCATTGTTGACTTTATTTTAGTTTTGCTGTAGTTAAGCTAACAAAAACAAATATGTGAACTATGAATGGTCTTGTCACAGGCATTATCTTTCTCCTGATGGCTTTTTGAGTTCCACAGAGACTATTTACATGTAGCTTTTGGAATCAAAGAAATAAGGGCAGGAAAGGACCTCAGGAGGTCACCCATTGCCTCTCCCTGCTGCAGGGCAGAGCTGAACAGCTAAACCACACCTAAACAGATTTGAGCTCTCCCTTGCTGTTAACATCTGACCCATGTACACACAATAGCCACTGGTGGCTGTTTACCTCAGCTTTAAGATCTGATCTATTTATAGCTGCTGTGACTTTTAATAGATGATGTGATCCATACCATGCATTGCATGTATAGCTCTTTTCATTCCGTGCTCTTACTGTCTCCTTTCACAATGCTCTGTGTCCTCTGCAGGTCTGAAAATCTATATGTTGCAGTAGAAAGACGTTTCCACTGTCACTCTACTCAATGCTGTGATCTGCAAATAGTTTACATTAGCCTCTATGTTTGCTGATAAATCATCTGCTTTCACAACCCTGAGCAGTTATATTTTTCAAGGTAATCATATCTTGAAAAAACCACAAAAGTCCCCAAGAAACTGATTGCCCAACTGAAAACACAGTAAAAAGGGCAAAACTAACTATAATGCACCAGGTAAACAAAATGCCTGAGACTTTGTTTCCTGCTTGCTTTCATTTGCAAAACAGACACAATTGTCATTTCTAAAATGAAGACGTTCACTGAGGTTGTATGCCTCAAGGATTTTTCCTTGAAAATCCTTTTTCTCAGTGGGAACTCCACTGAGAGAATGTGGTTTGGATAATGAAGTGGTCTCAAATCTGGTGGACTGTGTTCTAGCAATACATTACATATCCCTATGTTGTTTTTTTTTTTATTTCCCTGAGGAAAAAAAAATCATCTTCATACTGCCAGGTATTGTTAATATTGCTATGCAAAGGCATGCATGTAATTATAGGAACTTGTATGCAACTATATAGAATTTATCCACAGCAAAATGTGCAGTAAATTCTACTTATAGTAAGAAAATTCTTACTGCCTTCCCTGCAGACAATGAGCAAATTGCTATGGCATTGTTGCTGAGTGGTAATAACTTTGTGTGGATTTTGGTTGGGTTTTTTTTTCCTTCTGTGTGGGAGTTATCTGGTGCAAGCTGCTTACATGATACAATCAACAGTGAACCCTAACGAGGGTGGTCCCAGGGAGAAGAGCCTGATGGCGTGGAACAAGTTTAGAATAAGCAAAATGGGCACAGATTTGAAGTGTCATGACTTATGTCAAGTGCCCCTAATACACAGGGTCTTTTAACCTATTAGAAATTAGAAATTAGAAACTAGAAATCAACCCACTGTGTAGTACGAAAAAAATAAACCATAGAGTCATAGAATCATTTAGGTTGGAAAAGACTTCTAAGATCATTGAATCCAACTGCAAATGTAACACTGCCAAGTCCACCACTAAACTGTACTAACCCTACTGCCTGCTCATAAAGGACAGCCATGTAGACAGAACGTGTATCCAAGTGCTATCAAACTCGTACAATCCTGCTCTGTATAGAACATGCCTCACAACAAATGTCAGGGGTTAAGAATGAGAAGTAGGATTTGATTTACATTATACAAACAGAAATTTAGAAAGATTCAATGACCAATATACTCATTTCCAGATGGAAGTCCAAGGTAAAAGTTCCAGAACTATAGGCCATTCCTACCTCAGGATAGTGCCCTATGATACTCTGTATTAGAATATATGCCAGGTTAGGATAGCACTGTAGATTCACTGCAGAAAAACTATTTTGTTCCCATCTGGGTCTGAAAAATCTAGAGCCAGATCTTGGGAACAGTCACTGAAATAACTAATTCACACATCTATGAAGAAAGATGCTCTTATGAGCAAAGTTGCTCCATGTTTTTAGCACGAAGTCAAAGACAAAAATGCACTGGATGATATGCTGGAAGCAGTTGATTCTCAGCACCCCAACTCTAGACAGTTAAGTCATACTAAAAATATTTCCAGGGATACTCACAGATGTCAGATATACATCTAACTGCCTGTTAGTATAAGGACATGCAGAGGAACATGTTTCCAGCTCTTCATCATCAGAAAGTGATTGAGACAATGTCCTAAATTCCAGTGATACAACTGGAATGGATGTAACCGTAGAATCCAGTGCATATGAATCATCCCACCAGTCAAATCCTGACTCTTCACTCAGTTCAGCTCCTTTTCAGGCAGACTTCCCATTTACTTTAATGTGATTACTTTCACAAGGGAAGGTCATAAGTTTAAGAGTCATTGCACTGCTCCTAAAGATAGATCATGACCACTAAGTACACATTTATAGGAGAGTTGGTAGGTAACAGATGATGTAACACAGCTGACTGAAGACGACATTTTTTGACAAAAGAAATTAAATAGAATGAATTAACTTTATGGATCAAAACTCAGTAAAACACAGGAGGCCTACTGAAGAATGAGTGCTTTCCTTATTGAATGACTCTCTTAACAAAAATGTAACATACAACCTGCACAAGAACAAGCTAAATTCTTTGTTACTCAGAGAAGATCAATTAACTCCATTGGGATTGCTTCTAAGAATGGTAATTTTAGATGATTTAGAAAAGTTTAGCTGAAACTAAAAACTCTCCTCTGATTTTAAGGACCCAGAAGAATTATGTATAGCAATCATATGGAGGAGTGAGATAAACCATCTGTAACAAGTGTGTAGCGTCAGGAAATCAGGAAACCTGGCCAAATCACAGATATCCAAGTTTCAAGCTTAGGAAGATGGAGACACCAAGGAGCCATTTGTTCAGCTAAGCACATGTAGTGTGTGGCTTCCAGAAGAGACTAACAACAACAGGTAATTGAACTTGCTGGAAGTTTCATCAACATGTGGGCTGGGAGCAGAACTGTGATTTTAACTGCTGACAGTTAAGTCTTAATGGGTGCTGTTCTTCCTTGCTCTGTAGCTATTTGCCTACACAGAGATATGTATGTACCTGTCACAGCAGCACCGCTCTCAGGAAAGCAGTTGTTCCAGGCTGTTACAGTCTGGTAAAAACTGAGATTTGTGCAGAAAGGGATTTGTGAGTTTCAGAAAGAAAGCAGGTCATAGCACAGTATTTGCAGAGAATGCTCAACTTTAGAATAATATGGGCAGAAGGGACTATGAGTAAGCAATTTGGCTGAAGGTATACAGTGTGATGGACCAAGATTATCCTCCTTTCCTTGGCTGTGCCTGTCTCCCAGGTTGCAGACATCTCCAACACCAGGGCTTCCAGCCTTGCTCTGAGCAGATCTCATCAATAAGGATTTGAAACTGCCTATGGCATCCAGTGACTCATCTTATATAATGACCCAGTGTTGCAAGCTGATGGAGCTTAGCCAGACTTAGCAACAGTGGAAAGTTCTCAATTTGATTTGGTTTTTGGTTGGTTTGTGGTTTATTTCTGGTTGGTTTTTTTTTTTTTTTACGGACAAGATTTTTGTGACTACCATCTACCCCTCTGCTCACAGATCCTTGTTTAGAGCCCACTGACCATCCATTTCACAGATCTCACTGCAGGGTGCTTCAGTTTTGAAAATTGCTCAGTTCCCACAGCAGTTCTATTCCTAGCATGTGCAAAACATAGCTACAGCATTCTTCCTGGGAGACGTCCCCCAGAGCATACGATGTTTTTAAGCAAAGATGGAGACCTGAGAACCACAAACAAGTGATCAGATGTGAGCTCACAAGATTGTCCTTAGGAGAAGTATGATGCAGGAGATAAATTTGCTGATTTTAGAACCATAATATTTATGATAATTGTGTCGCAAGGCAAAACTGTGCATAACCAGACATTGGGTAATGTAGGTTCAGTGGAAGCTGTGCTACCCGTGTCTAACCATTTACCACCCTATTATGCTGTAATAATCTGTTACCCAGGGACAGGCCTCCTGGAAGTACAGGCAAGCTTTGTGTGATAGATTGCTGATATTCATGCAGAAAAGCAAGACCACCAAACCTTTGCACTTGTCAATATTTGAACTCCAGCAGTTGGTGACTAATGGCTTAACACATTGATTCTTGTTGCCACCCTCCCCCTGTCTTCCAGGAAAAATAAGATTCAGTTTCCCAACTCAGGGGATTAGAAAAAAATTGAAAAATGCAGCCCAGCCCCAGCCTCCAAAAATTCTTTATTCTCACAAAGTCTTTTACATCCAAATACACCCCAGTATTACAAACAAAACAAAACAAAATAATTAAAAAACAAACAAACAAAAAAACCCCACCCCGAAACAAAACAAAAACAAAACAAAAAAGAAACCACCTACCACCAGCTACAAACCTAGCAAGGACAGTGATGTCTATTTTAGAGGCAAGGCCTTAATGTTTTGCCTGAGTTCACGCAGGAAATTTCTACTTGACCTGGAACCAGAGCCCAAGACTTCCAAACTCACATTTCAGCACGCTGTGGGCTAGGTCAGTACAACCTACCTAGACCTTCCCCACTCAGCCCTTGCCTGCAGGTGTTTGCACCCAACTTGCAGCCATTCCTTGGCAGAGGTGGGGAGGTTCTAGCAGCATGCTTAGTAGCAAAGTATCACCTCCTGCATCTGAACAGCATTGCACCTACTTTGAGGAGCAGCCTTCACCACTTCCACTTAAGTAAATGATGCAGTAAACACAAACCAAATACATCCTGTGTATGAGCATGGTCAGCACAGACATACTTCTGCAAAACAGCCTTCCAAGGGTCAAAGACCTGGAGTTCAACTCCTTTGACTGGCAAGGTCAGGCCAGCTGGTCTTCTTACCTACTGAGCTTGACATATATCATTACGGATCATTTTAATCCCCTTGCTTATGAAAATGGCTGTTTTTATTAAGTAGGAACTATTTTCTTGGCAAAACCAAACAGACCTGTAACATATTAAAAGCAGGCAGTCACAGTTCATGCTCTGCCAAGGTGGAACTTGCCAATAATTAAAGTTTTATTTCCTTAACAAAACTCTGAAAGCATGCAGTGTCATTTTCCCATTTTATACCTCTGTGCTTGAAAACAAAGAGAAAAAAAAAATGGCAAGGGGAAAACAAATATGGCCCAAGGAACCAAGAAATCATTAAATTCTCCTATTCTGTGAGTTTTTTGACAAGGCTGTCCACAGAAATACAAGGAAAGGAAGGACATTGATTGATAGTGAAGCAGTGCTTCTGCAGGTTCTTCCTTTAAAAAACTGTCTCTGCCAAGAAGTCTTAGCACAATTCTTAATTCATGGCAAGATTACTGCATGTCCCTTCAGCTCAAGGGTCCCATTTCTTAGGCCTGGGACTGCCAAGAGATCCTGTGTGAAAGCTCTGCCCCTGATCCACACACAGCCGTAGAGATGGCTGAGACATTTCTCATAACAGGGGTCCAGGTAAAATCCACAGATACTACAAGTCAGACCTGGAATAATCATCTTCTTCAAGAGTATCTTCAGCATTGGTCTACAGCAGGAAAGATTTTCAGTCTACATATATTTGTTTATATGCAATCACTTGCTTGCTTACTTGTTTGTCATAATTACCTTTACAAATGCACTTATACAAGCACAAACCATAAAGGTTACTTAATTTTGTTAATGAAAATTTTACTCCATCAAACAATTGATCTTGCAGTAGAAATACAATTTATTTTCTTTGTGGAAAACAAAGATGTTTTCAAAGAAAAGATTTGCCAGATTTTGCTGGATATAATTTTTTCCAAGTTTAGTAAAATAAATTTATAAATCAGTATTTTGGCTCAAAATCTAAGGTTTCGGGGAGGATCCTTTTACATAAAATTACCCAAATACATAGGATTGTGGTTCCTTTCCTTTTCCTATTATTTTTAAAAGGTTTCCTATAGAAATCACTTAAGACATTTGCCACATAGTGCCTGTGAGTATATTGGCCACATCCCTCAGTGAACCACAAAGACATTGTTATTCCTAATGCTAGACTTATGGCGTTTAAGATAGACATCTTAAACTAGGAAGAGCAACATTTAGCTAAAAGTCCTCTGCATGAATTGCAAAAGACTGGTCAGGTAGCAGAGTGAAACAACAAAGTTAAGTGAAGTGGCAGAAAGTCACTGGTCAGGCTCCAAGATGATAGGGTGCTTCAGTTAAAAAACAAAATACCTGACCACTTGAGCTGTTACAAGATATTGCCAAAATAAACCACAATTATTTATTCAGATGATGTTCCTTGGCTTTCCTTTCAGGAAAACTGCCAGAAAATAAATGAAGTATTCACTGAATCAACAACCCAGAAAAGACACTTAAAGAAAGGTCTGAAGTCAGAATATACAACACGCTTCATTTAACTAAGCGATATTGTTAGAGAAAGACTTGTTTTTCTTTAGCTTACTGAGATTGCTTTTTACCATTTAAAATTTAACAGGTTTATTTAGAATGAAAACAATTAAATAGTGCTGTGAATTATGCCACTAACTAGAAAAGGCATCCAAAACAATCTTTTCATTTCCATTTATGAGAAACATTTTCCTCTCCAATTTCTCCATTTCTTACCACTGCTACTTGGCCAGTTTACCCTTTATTGACTTTGCCATATGATTTATTATACACAGGGCGCTTGTTTGGGAAATATACGGCAATACCCTAAGATTGACTTGCCTTGAGACACCTTCTGGGAGACAGGCACCCGTGGAAATAAGGTTCCCCATCCTTTGCTGTCAAGACCCATTAAGTTTGTTAGAATACAGGCAAGAAGTACAGGGAAGGCTGTATGAAGGGTGGGATGGTGGCACTGACGACTATGGGGAGCCAAGCGGGGAGGGCCATTTAAAGAAAGGCATAGGATATAAGTCAGAATCTAAGACCTGAGAGCCCACAACATGCCTGTTTTTAACTGCCATGTGTGTGTCGCTGTATGCTTGAAGTAAAACAGCTGCTGAAACAGAAAGGTAATATGCCCAGTTGCTGTACAAGCAACTGCTGTAGTGTTAAAATACTTTCTGGCTAAAATAATCTAATGGGTGCATCTAACAGGACAACCTGTTTCTTAATGCCTAAAGCCTGACTAATGCAAACCATATGAAGACAAGTTAAATTACTATGTACCCTGTCTACAGTTTATGTGTTACTTAAGTAGATTAGCTCATACCTACAAAAATAATGACATAAGTCTCTCCCCCTTCCTTTTTACAGAGGAGATAAATACCTTAGGCACAATTGGTATAACCCTCTACATGATTTTCAGTAACTGTCTGGTGTCAAATGAAACTCACAAAATTGTCTCATTAAACCTGACTAACATTTGTGTCTAAAGCACTCCAAATGAAGTGTGAGCCAATTTCTCTGTAAAAAGACCTATTAACAATGAAAGAAACATGAATAGAGAAGTTTTGAAGAACCCTAACTTGCTTTCTGTTGCTAAGGGATACACTTCCTTGGTCTACCCCCGTGTTTTCAGCAAGTCTGACTCACAAGAATCTGGCTTTCAGTAAATAATGAAAGCCCTACACTGCTGAAGACAATGTAAGAAGGGTTAAAAATAAAACCAAATCAAAAAGCATGCAAATGAAATATTACTTTATACACCCAGTTCCAGACACTAGGTAGGGTGCTTTACTACTGAAGCACGCTCTGCAGGCTACATAATGCACCTGGAAAATGGATGTTGAGACAGCCTGGATGCTGCTGTTCCATTTGGAAAATGAAACTTTTACTGCTCTGCTCTCCCTTCTATTGAGCTCAAACAGCTCTGTGCTATTTGTGTCCCCTTTTTCTTACTTTCTTTTTCTCCACAGCAAATGCCACTGCCAAATATCTTTCTCCCACGATATCTCCCTGTCCCTCTCACTTTTCATAACCTCTACTTGTTACATGGAATGGTTTCAGAGACACAGAGGTTAAGGCCAGAACTTACCCAAGTGACTTCCACTTTTGGATGTCTCCATATGGGGTGTCTGAAACTAGTGACATCTTTGGGATGGAGTTTTTAGTTCCCATGAAGTTCAGAGAAAGCTATTGGTGGTCACAACTTCTAAAATTAGGAATAACTTCTGAAAATTTTCACTAATACGCTTTTTCCTAAAGGTCACTGTGGGAGGCAAATCCAAAGTTCTAATGCTGGTTTTGGCATTTGCTGGATAGATTACAGAGGAAAGCCATAAGCCCTTTGTTCCACCACATATGCTTACACATATTCTTACCTATCTTGTGCCCATAATTGCAAGATCCTCTCCCTGGCTTTGTTATGCTCCACCAGCATGACCACTGGAATGAACAGATCTGGGTTTCCTATTGTATTTTGCTGAGACTGTTCACATGAGTAAAAATATTCACGAGTTAAGACACTAACCTTAACCGACCGATTCAAAATAACTTTAATTATGGAGGCTACATCCTCCAAAATACACAAAATGCTGCATTTTAAAAACAATATAGAATCTATGACTATATCATCATCTATATTATTTTCTGTATAACTCTATAGGTTAATAATCACAATATACAACTTGAAAATCTGAGATAATTATACAAGAGAAGCAATCCATTGTAATAGATGAGGAAAAAAATACCAAGTAGGATTTTTACCATTTGTTCACCTGAAAAGCAGGTTAAGGGAAATTTTTCCACTATTTTCAGAAGGTCATATGCAGAGCCATTAATCCTCTGACTCACAAGTCAGTAAAAGGTCAGTGGTCTTTTCATGTACACACACTAACAATTATATTATAACAAAGTTAAAAGAAAATCCCCATTGGGGCAGGATAATAAAAACCGGAAAAAAAAAACCTGAGTAATAGGGGAAGAAGAAAAAATTTAAAGGAGCTAACTTTAAAATGCAACATTGTTTTTGATTATTACAGCACAGGTGTTACAAGAGAAAAAAAAAAAAGTTAAAAAGTAACTGGGATAATTTTTAATGCAAACACAGGAACTTTCTTACAAATCCCCTATCCCAACTTATTTCCCCTTTGTTTGCCATTACACTTACTATTAAACTTCCCACTAAAGTAAATAATTGCTACAAAATCCTGTGTACCAAATCCTGTAGTTCTTGCTCAAGCGAAAATTCCCACTGACTTAAGTGGAAATTGCACTTGCAGATGGCTTTGATCAAAGTTATTTTATATTCTGCAGATTGCTGTAAGTGGAGCAGCAGGAAACTGTATTATCCAGATGGAAACTGGAGTTTAAAAGTGGTCCTTCTATAATCTGCTCCTCCTAATGCACCGCACATTTGGATGGATACCCCTGCCAACCAGCATTTTGTCCATCCAAATTATAACATCTCTGAAGTCAGGAGTCTTCATGTTTCCTCCTTTGCTACTGTATGCAGCTGATAAGAAAGGCATATGGGTTTAGAGAACATTTTACATTATACGTAGTTAATTTAGCTATGTTTCTTATCAAGTTTACAAATGCTAAACACTGGATGTAAGAAGAGTTCCTAAAGCCAGTGGTTTTAGGAAAATTACATGTGAGGTGTTTCTCTTTACTTTGAATTCTGACTGAAACTACCTCAATGTATCAGTGTTGTTGGACTAGATCCTGCTTCAGCTTTCAGAGCAGGCTGAAGCACTCTTCTTTTTAAAGACCCCAGGTCTAATAATGTCTTACATTTCTTATCTAGACAAGTCACAGTGGTACCTTCCATGCTAAAACAAGAAAGGCAGTATTCTAAAAAACAGAAATAATTCTTAACAGCTTTACATGAAAAAAAAAATCAACCCCTGGATTAAAATCTGTTGACTGAGATTGACCAATATTTTGCTTTTGACTTAAGTACAGTCAACAGTTGACCTAGAATCATTGTCTCAAATTTCAAAAAGCTGAACCTAATGGTTCCTTATCTGTACATGGAGCTTGTACAGTGCTATTGCATTAGTGGATGGACACCAGAGATGATCATCAATAACAGTGGCAATCTGTTCCCTATTTTGAGGTAAATGATTAAAAAAATGTGACTACAGTAGCACATAAAAGCAGGGAAACTTAAGAAGTTCACATTTTCTCAGTAAGCTGTGCTACTAAATTTATAAACTCTGCTGTGAGCCAAAGAGATATGCTGAACTATATGCACACTAGTAGGAAGAAGGCCGAGACATATATAAACTATGTAAGACTTTGCCCTTTCTGAGTGACTTCCATTTATATGAAGGTCTATCTTTAGATCTTAGATGTTTCATAAATCAGAAAGAGGACGATTAATCACTGGAATTATCTTTTTCAAGAAAGATCATGAGCAGTTCCTTCCATCCTAAAACAGAGAGTCCAAGTAACTAACCACTGACCCTTGTAACTCTAAAGTTAGGGGGCTCTCTGCTGCTGAAAGTGAGTTTAAGTCACATGGTTGTGAAAACTCTCACGCATTCTTCTCCCAATCCACGTGCTTTTGTTATCCATTGTATTCTGAGCAATTTCCTGATCACTTTGTTATATTTTGTATACCCACACTCGAATGTGTAGTGATCCTCTACCTACTACTTCTATCACCTACCATGAATTTACAGCCAGTTCCCAAATCCTGAAGCGTACTGTCCCCCACACACTGAACCTCAGCATTTGACATAAGAGCTTGAAGACTTCACTTGCAACTCAGTGGGATAAAAGGCTCTGTATAGTTGTACAGTTGTACAATGACATATTATTACCATGACATTCAATGGGGAAAAGATGCACATAGAGAAAACAAACATCCACTTGGACACTTGATACAACTAAAACCCAAGAAGGTATCCAATTTCTGAATACTTCAAATTAGGAGAACTACTACCATTCAGAGACCGCTGCAACTCTCTTGTCACAGTAACAAGTAGCAGCAATACCATTGCTGAACCAAATCACATTTGCAGTCTCCCAGCATTGTATTCAACAGAAAGATCTGAATGCTTTCCATTTGTTAGCACATAAAAGAATGATGTTAACTTAAATGAAAAGTAAGGACACAGGATTACACTCTCATCTCTTATTTAATATGAAAGCAACAAAGTGGGAAAATCATGAATACACCTTTTGAAATATAATACACTGTATATTCTCTAATATTATGCTGTGATTCAAGGCAACTCAACCTGAACCAAACTTCAGAACTCTGGTCATTCATTTGCAAATGTTAAAGATTATGGTTTTTTTAAAAAAAAAAAAAAAAATAATCTGTGACTATTGATATAATTAAGAACTATTCAGCAGGTTGCTATTGGAAACTATTTTTCAGCTAACCCAATACCTTTACAGAGATTTCAGCTACCTACTAGTACATTGGAAGTAGAAGGTAAGTCTTATATTTAAGAATTTGCATAGGTGCATGGGTGGCCTTTTAGAGACAGAAGAAATATTTGGCCTCATTTAAAAAACCCACACAACTTCAAAGTGTCTTGTATCTTGGCTTAAAAAAAAATAATAATAAAAAAAAAAAGATAAAAGAAAAAAGTTAACTTCCTCTTCCATTTATCAAGTACTTGCAAAGAAAAGTAAAGTAGTAAGAATACTAGAGGAAAATTCCAACCTCTATAGAGTGAGGGGCTGATTCACTTCTCTTTGCTTCTGTCATTTCATTTTGATTGCTTGTTAGGAACACTCATCTGAGAGGAGGAATGTTTGCTGCCAACGACTGGGTTTCATGCTGAGTCATTGCACCATCTAATTTGGAGATCTAAAAACAAGCGTGTCCACTTTGTAGCCTGGTCTACGGGAAGCAATAGAACTGAGTTTGATAATACGTTTTCTCAAACAGGTACTGAAAGTCGTTTAAGGATGCAGAAAACCCCTTAAAACGCTTTCCATGCAGATTCAGAAAGAGCTTGGAGAACTTTCTTTAGAGAAATTGTTCTTCTTAACAGCCATTCTTTCTAGCATTCTCGTAAAATACCTTGCAGCAGCAGCAGCAGCCGCACACACCAGTGTTCTGACCTGTGTACGTGCTCGTTAAATACTGTTTAGATAAGGCATGTTCCGGCCAAACACGCTGTTTTCATGTAAATGTGGCTGAATGTCACTGCCAGAGCACCACCTCGCCCTACCCCCGCCGTTCCTTGCCGCTGAAATCTCCCCGAATCCTGTCCATCCAAAGTGAAAACTATGTCCCAAGGCAAAAGAAATCTCTAGAGCAGCCTCGGGCAGATGCGGATTCACCAGTCCAGACGAGGAAGCAACCAGAGCTAGTGCGGCCACAGCTACCGGACAGCCCAGCCCCAACCCCAACCCCAACCCCACTCCAGCCCCTGTACCTGAGCTCCCTGTAGGCTGGAGCTAATTTTACAGGCACTTCTAGGCTATTTACACCTACACCAGTTCTTCTTAAATCAGTCAAATGTGAACTGCCTGCTTGTGTCCCGCTCTGTTCCTTTCAATGATAATTAGTCACAATAACCCAGAACATGTTAGAGAATATATTTAAGACGAACTGCCATGTTTGAGCCCATGCAGATCTGATCATTTTTATTATTACCCTGCCTAGGCACTCATCTTTCTATGGTATTTAACCTCTTTGGTTTCCCCATACTCTTGCACTAGACTTAAGCAACATTTAATTCCCTTTTCTGTCACCCTCCCCTCCCAACTCATCTGTTTGGTGTTAAAAAAAACCCACATCAGTTGGTAGGATATATCAGACGGCACAGCCATCTGAGCAATCAGATACAATTAATCCAGTGCTGCTATAACAACAACAACTCCAGTTGCAAACAATTTTGGGCAAGGAGTAGTCAACTCATTTACCATTTGCATGGATATATCATTCGGTGATTCTATAAAGGAGAGGAAAATTTTGCACGGTGTGGTCTCATATCACATAGAGTTAGCCTGAGATTTCAATCTTGCCTATCATCTCAAGATCAATTTTAGCTGATGCTTTCAAATAGGACTCTTGGAGAGGTGCCTTGCAAAGAGCCCTCGTTCAAATACCACATTCAGTGCTTGCTAAGTAGCTCAGCCCAACTATGCAAGAGTTAAAAACAAAGTCCTAATCATACAGAAAAAAAAAAAAAAAAAAGAATCCAAAGTCCATTGTTAACAGGGAGAGGCAAGCACGAACAGCAGTTAGCAAATGCTAAATAGGACATGCAAAAAGACTTCCATCACGTAAACAGGGATAATTATAGGGTTACAGAAAAATTCCCACAGAGCAGCAGACACATTTGAAGAGTCATATTGCTAACAAGGACAACTACTGAGAGAAGACCTCTTCTGGTGCAAGAACAGAAAGGTGGACAAGAACAGTAATAACATGTCAACTGACTTTTAAAAAGAGCACAACAAACATCAGTAGGATTGCAAGGATGATGAGATGGAGCTAAACAAATTCTAGTCAGTGTTTAAAATTAGGATATCATCAGAACCAGTAAAAGCAATATTTCTGGCCCTGTCTTCTAAGGCCCCATGACAGTAACCAGGAGGACTGACTTTTGGACACTCCAATATTAACCCTAACACACCTGATTAGGCTCATCAGGTAGTCTTTCCTCTTGCCATCCCTTTCTTCTGTTTGTTGGAGTTTTTATTATTATTTATTGGTTTTATTTTTTAATTTTTATTATAAAACACTTTGTAACTCTCCATCAATTGTTTGAGTCACAACAAGAGAGAGAAGAGTTCAAAATCAAGTGCCAGAATGCAAACAGACAGTACAAAGGCATAACTATAAAGATAGAAGGTGGTGTTATACAGATGATTAAAAAAAAAAAA
>BJBW01000865.1:148010-168383 GCA_004320125.1 Scolopax mira
ACCCAAATCCTTTCTGTCCATTTGTCTGTGCCTGCGTAAGGAGTCAAAAGGGGCACCCGTTGGCTCACTAGAGTCACCTGCTGCGAAGGGACCTTTGGTCCTAGTAGTCAAAGACTCAGATATTTGTGCATGATGTGTGTTGTGCTTGTATTCATACACATACGTTTTGAATTAGGATACCCTATAGTAAGTTAGTGTGAATCTTGTTAATTTGTAATTAAATTTTTGTTCAATTTTGTTAAATCATGTTGTAAATATTTTAATTGGCTAATGATTAACTGCTGCTAAAATTCAACCTCTTGATCTACCTCAAGTCATTAATAAATTTTGAATTGTGGCTGAATCATAACCATGTTAAATTTTTGCATCCACAACAATGCAACAACATCACAATATAGTGCTGTCATACCAGATATATGAATCCCAAGCACAAAGAAGCAATTGGGCATTATGGCTACTGAATCCCACATCCCCTTTGATGGCAAATCAAAGGGATTTTAGTGCCTAATTCTCTTTGGTTCCTCTATGTAGAATAGCTCTAAAGGGGAAAAGACAGGCTGAATTAGCTGAAGTACTCGTTGATTATCAAAGTTACTGTAAAGTGGTACAGGCTGCCATCATCATTTGCACATAGGATAGATATAACTGGAATTTCCCTCCAGCTGACTACATCCCTATTACCTTAGAGACCCTGAATGCATCACCTGGAAGTCCTTGTACATTGGTCTGTTTGGACCAATGTCCCATGGATCGAAGGCATGGGAGGAAGAGAGTAGATAGCAGAAGGCCACTTTGATGCTACCCTGCACATTTGCTCCAAGTGCCACTGGGCAGAGCCATAGCATGTGACCCTCAAGGTTTTGTAGCAAAAGACAGAAAGTTTCCAGCTCCTTTTTCACTAGTATGGCAGAAGCTTTAAGTAAAAGCATGCCAATCATATCTTATTCAACTGCATTTTCTCTCTGAAAAGAGTAAACACAGCCTCTGTGAAGCCTAGCACACTGTATATAGACAATTAGAGGTTCCTGTAAAGGCTCACTGAACTGTGTTTTGAGTTGGTGTTAGCCCTGAGGATGATAACTAGTCACTGTTCTTGTGAGACGTGCAAAATGTCAGGGGTATATAAAGAAGTGTTGTGTTCAGGAAGCATGTGATGTGACTAATAGAGGATGACAAGGGGTGTGGTTATCATGAGATATTCACCTCCCTTCAGTGCCTGCATGAGACATGAGAAAATAAGTATCTCCCTCCTCTCCCTCTCTCTCAGGGTTATGTTTTTCCACTTTGAACTAAGCCTCCAAAAGTTATCATACTGCTCTTATTAAAAGCCCTTTTGGGGCAGTTGCTCAGGAAGGAAGTTTATTACAACGACACTGAATTGCTGTTCCAGCTGAGTAATGTTGGACAAAGAACTCAAGTTGACTTTACAACAAATGGTTTGTGAACAAACTGAATTCTTGACCATAACAATATATTTCAAGGAAACCTAAAATATCTTTGGTTTGAATATAAGGTCCACAAGTAGGATGGGCTACTGTCATCTCTGATTCTCTCAGGGGAGCACCTAGGTCCCTGTCTCTCACTCTAAGTATGAAATCTCAAGGCAGGCAGGTAGCGTACAGCCAAGAAGCTAACTGATACCTGCATGTAAAAATTTTTTTTCTGGGTGCAAAGGCAAGAGGAGGAAACATAATGCTCTAAAGAAAACTGAGATGCAAGAAAGAATGGGGGAAGAGAAGACCACTGGAGGGATGTTATAGCAAGGGCATGTATGATAAGTGTTGGCCAGAACAAGAAATTTAATCAAAAGATGGAGCACTAGTAAAGGAGAGAGTAAGACAGAAAGCAGAATGAGATGGACTTTGGGGATAGAAGAAAGGGAACCCAGAGCCTGGAAGAGGAAGTTCTACTGTGACAGAATTACAGAGTTACTTCAGTAAGAGAGGAAAAAAAAAAATCAATGAAAGGAAATTAAGGTAAATTAACAAACTGGGTCTGACAAAAAAAGAAGGGGAAGAGAAATAGAAAAAAGATGATAAACAGTTGGGATACAAAAGGAACAAGAAGTAGATAAAGCATTTTATCCTTTTTTTTTTTTTTTTTGGGGGGGGGGGTGTCTTGTATGATTCCCAGAATATCTCATGGTAAAATGAATGAAATTTTATTTCCCAAGGAAAACAGCTATTTAAAAAAGAAAAGTGTTGTGTACACAACCCAAGTGTTACCTTTCACCTCCAGCCCCATCCTCCCGAGTAACCCTTTGTTTCCAGTAAATATTCACTATGTGGACTGGTCTAGACAGATTTACACTTGTAGGTGTCTCAAACCACAAAGTACAGCTCAGCTTTCCAGAATAATAAAGCCTGCAAATTGATTTATTCCCATGATTTCCAATAGATTTTGCATAATGATTCTGCAGAACTGAAAATCAGTTTGTGGGTGTTTTTTTTTTCCCTCATTGCAACATCAAGAGACACTTGCAATGTGTGACAAAACCAGGAAGCAGTTGGTTGTAACAGGCAATTCCATCTGTGTCTCTCTCCCCCTCACACCTTGCAACAGAATAATTCTCACCACAATCATCACCACCCATATTTTCATATCTATGTTAAAAAAACTCCGATGCATCTATATAATGCACCCAACTTGCTAAAAACTCAGACACAACAGCCAAAGGGCTGGGCTTCAGGGCCTTAGGTTTATGAACGTGAGAACCAGCTGCAAGATTAAAACATATAGATTGTCTTCAGGTGAACAACCATGACTTCAAAACTTTGATAATTGTCACCTTCTTGAGGTTAGAGACTGTACTTGGAGGGGGGAGGGGGAATTGTGGGAAGTTCCAGGTTGATGGAGGACCCTGGGGACAGGCAGCTTCACAATTACAAAGACAGAGCCTGTCCTCACTGTGCCTCTGCATGACCAGAAGCAGACTAGGCTTTTGGGATGTCTCTGCTTAGCTACAGTAAGAACATCCCATAACAACAGGCTATGCATTTTGCACAGTGCCCAGGTGATAGCATTAAGGTAAGGGCTAATTTTGTGTCAGAGTATTGTACTAATACCTATGCAGTCAGTGGCATCCAAGTACTTTCTCCCATATAATATTAACAAAACACTCCAGGAAAGTTTAAATAACCACAAACTGAGGCTAACTACTTGCACCTGAATAATTTCTTGAGCTAAAGAAACCAAAGCTGGGGCAGAGAGTAGAGGCTGATATACGGAAATCAGATAACCAAGAAGCCATGAAGAAACACATGTTCAGAACTTATGAGACACACACACACACTGAAAGCACAAAGAACATAACTTGCAGTAGCAAAATAAACAAGGAAAGAAGCCCTTGTGAAAAAAAATCAAATGAGAAATCCTCTTCCCCTGTTCTTTTATGAAATACCTACAAGAAGTAATTTCTGTCACGTATTTTTTGATCCGTATTTAGAGCTCTCAGAAATGAATCACAAAAACACCAGTCATTAAGGAGAATTAACTCAATGCCAGGGGCAGGCCCAAACATAATGGTCTAGTGATAGAAACCTGTCTTACAGAACTACCAAGAACAATACTGATTGATCATATATTCAGCTATCTAAATACAGTATGACATTATTGTATTATCTGGAAACTGCCACTGGCTCAACAGAATCATGGGACAGGGCCTAGTTTGTAATCCTTCAATAAAATATAGTAAGGCAGAGCTATGCATGTGTGTAGAGACCCATAGACTTCAGAAAGACTCCATGCAATGACATGCATTATGAGTACTGTAGTTTCAGTTAGGATACAGTCTTGTATCCTTGCTACCAGTTGGTGTAGTGCTACGTTTTGGATTTGGAATGAGAAACAGTGATAACAGCACACTAATGTTTTTGGTTATTGCTAGGTAGTCAAGGCCTTTTCTGTTGTTCACACCGCCCCACCAGCAAGTAGGGTGCAGGGGGGAGCACAAGAAATTGGGAGGGGACACAGCTGGGATAGGTGACCTTAACCGACCAAGGGGATATTCCATGCCATGTGGCATCATGCTTAATATAAAAGCTGGGGAAAGAAGGAGGAAAGGGAGGACATTGGGAGTGATGATGTTTGTCTCTCCAAGAAACCATTATATGTGACGCAGCCCTGCTTTCCTGGAGATCGCTGAATGCCTGCCTGTCAAGGGGAAGTAGTGAATTAATTCTTTTGCTTTGCTTTTTAAACTGACTTAATCTCAACCCAACTTTTACTCTTCTTATTCTCTCCTGCATCCCAAATGGGGGGAGTGAGTGAGCAGCTGCGTGGTCCTAGTTGCCAGCTGCAGTTAAATCACAACAATGAGATTGGACCAGAGTGATGATTTAATGATTGTGGTGTGCGCTTCAGTTTGAAAGACAGTTTTTTAACTCTTCTTTAACCAGCATCAGGGAATGAAATGCTGTGGAATGAGGGGACATAGCACATAGGTAATAACAAAGTTCCTATCATATTTCTACATGTGCACAGCAGGCTGAGTTTGGCTCCCTGTGGTGCAGATGCTTCTGGATGGAGCTTCTTGCATCTAATATTGTGCAGCCTTGGCCTTCAGTTTTTGCCCTAGTTGAGTACTCATTGAATCTTCCATATTGATGGAGTCTTTGGTGTATAATAGTGTGAAGCTCACACTGCAGTCTTTTCTTATGAAGAGTTATTGATAGACTCACTTGGACTTTAATAATCATAAAGTTCTGCACTCCTCCATTCACACTGGCTAGCCAGTTCTCAACATACTGTGAGTAATCTCCTGTTAGAAAACTAGGCTAATTCTATTTTAAAAAATTGTCAAACTTAGATGTTAGAATCCTGAAGGGATTCGTCTCTGTAGATTCTAAGGCGCTGTTAGAGATAGCTGTTTCCTTACACATGATATATTGCAGAGTTAGGGCCCTGGTAATCCATATAATCTATATCACCATCTAAATAATCCAGTCTTCTTGAAAAATGTTTTGTAAAGAGGTCTGATTTTTGACAGGGTGAGGATGGCTTCTACTGGCCAGAGACAAGGCATCATGTATTTTTAGAAAACATTGCCAAAAGCTGCTATCAGAAACATCAGGCATTCCTCCCTATTTCAGGGAGGAAATAGGAGTTATATGCCTTGTCCACAGCTTAGAGTTGATAGAGAAGCAAAACAGAATGGTTTAGAGAATGAATGAGGAAACACACAAACTGGTTTCAAACAGTAGACGCTGAGAGTATAAACTCAGCTCCACTGAAGCTGACAGGAATTTCTGACCCTATGTATCTCCAGTTCCTGGAAAGTCCCACCAACAAACAACAAGAACACATTCCCTCTGATAAGATTCTGTAATGTAGCAAATATTTATCTTTGCAACCAACAGTTTCTGCTGTTTGTTTAATGATGCTATAGAATACTTGGCTCTGCACCTGAATTGGGGCAAGGTGAGCAGCCTCACTGCCTGAGCACTAACATGCTCTCATTGCATCACATACACCACCACCACCACCCCCCCCCAGTTCTCCTCCATTTGAGTTGAGAAGCTCATTGAAGCTGCTGCCAAAGCACATGGAGGGGTTGACAGCAGTGCTGAGGGTAAAGGTTGAAGGTATCTTTCACAATATCACTGTCAGTTTGTTGATCAAGAATCATGGAGGAAAAAGGCAGTTTCTTAAGGTACTTTTTGTAACAGCTTCACTTATTAGAGCATTCAGTAGGACTGTAGTCTGAATTACAGGTGGTAAACTCTGGAAAGAATCCACTATAAGGAGGGCTGAAACAAATACTCAAACACTGGATTATTTTTTTCTCCATCAGAAGGAACTTTTGACTCAATGAATGACTCAGATACATATGTTGATGTCAAAGTGTCTTGAGAAAAGGACCGAGTTTGTAGCAGCTCTTTCCTACACATACACTACAGCAAAGTCTGACCACAAACTCGATTGCAAGGCACAATAGTTGCCTAGTATCAGGGTGAGGAGGTATTCACACAAATTTGAGACACGGCCATCTCTACAGAGCCAGTGAAACAGTTCAGAAGCACACAGAACAAACTATGTAACTATTAGTTCATTGTTTTTAGAAATGTTCTTCCATGCATGCCTTCTCCTTACCTAGGTTAAGGTACAAGAACCAGAAGCCTGAGATAATGTCATGTTTCAACAGGCTAAATTTCCACCATGAAGTCACAGCCATGATTCTTATTTAAGGTATGCAGCTCCATGCATACCTTCAAGCTTTGGCTTAGCTTGTGTTAAAAGATTACATTTCTCAGGCTGAATTGTGCAGGGGAAAACAGCTTCAATCGATAGTTGCATTGCTTGGATTGGGTCAATCAAACAAAAGGTTGATTGATTGACTCACCTTCCCTTTATTTGTCTAACTTTGAATGAAATGAGGAACATCCCCTAAAATAAGAGAGACCTGGTCACTCTATTCCCCTCAGTTTTAGTATTTCTCATTTCTGGACTAGAAGAGGCAAACAGTTTGGTTTTTTTCCCAGTCCAAGCTCTGAAAACTTGTAAAATCTATTCCCTTCTCAGTAACTGTAATAGGAATTCTCAAAGACCCGGGCACCACCAGGTTTCTAGATTTAGCCCCTGTGAAGAATAGATCATTCAAATTTGGGATGAAGCCAGTTGGAATGTATTCCCCCATAACCGCATCTCTGCTACTTCCTCAAGGACTCTCCTCTGGGTCACTGTTTAGCCTTTCTGGATGGGTTTCTTTGATGTAATAGTACACAGTCAGGCAAGAGAACATTATAACATTAACATGAAGAGTATATGCTCTTTACAAAAGAAAACAACAAAACTCTCTCCTTTGTCTTTTCAAAATTATCACCATTTCACTTCCATCCTAACAATTCCACTACAAAACATCAGAGACTGAAGGAGGAATAGTTCACTGGTCCACTATGATTTCCTAGTACAGCTAATTATTTAAAAATTTATTTTCTGTAACACATGCAGATAAACATAGAGGAGATTAATATTTAAAATTATATTGAATGATAACAAAGAACTCCCAAATGATGCAAATCTAATCTGACTCTGCAACAAATGAAGAAGTGAAGACAAATTTGCTGAAAAACCTGGAGGTCCAGCATTCCTTTGAATCCTAAAATTTTCATATGACCTTATATTATAGTATAAGCAAAAGAAAGTGAGGAGGAATGGATGCACACTTTGGACTCAGAAATCACCTAATTGTTTGGGGATTTCTACATTTTTTTCCACTTCTTTGCCATCCCCAGTTCCCTCATTGGAGAGCACTTGAGGTCAGGCATGTTTCGTGGCTGAATAAACACCATTCCTGTCAGCTGTTTTGCTCAGGTTAATATTTGCCATTAGAATTGCCCATTCTAAGTTGTTTATGCCAATGACTGTGATAACTGTTCTTTGTCAGTACCTGTGGGTTATCATTTGCTTTTCCAATGCACACAATAGTATACATATAGTTTGTGGAAAGGGAGGCATGTGGGTTCAGTTTTAAAATTCAAGATAGAAGCTTTGTTTTAGCAAAAAGTAATAAATTGTTCAGTGTGCATAATGAGCACAAGTATGTCTGAGTCTATCTGCTTATCTGGTTATGCACTATTTTCTCTTTCAAATACTCTCCCACTCGCACTGTAATCAAACCAGTCCACACATAAATCAGTGTTGTCCTCGATTGCTTTTGTCCTCTCTGCTGCCAGATATCTACCTTTCATAGGGAACTGAGAGTGATATGGCCACTGATTTCAGTAGGGTCCAGATTTCAATCTTGATCTTCTCTATTCCAGAGGAAAGACCCGAGAGTGTCTTCAGGGACCCAGGTACAGAGAAATTCAAAACACTTAAAGACACTGTGGCAGCACACCGGGTTGTCAAAGTAGCAGAGAACCTTCCATATTGATTAGTTCCATGTTTAATGTATACGATACTGTTGCAGTGTTTGCAAATAACCTTTTTTGTATGAAAACAGCAATGGCTTAGTCAAAGCCAGATCAAAGAGGCACACATGATTCACATCCACTAAATAAACACTGATGCCTGATGGCAGTAATACAGCTATTTATATTCATTGTTTGATTTAACCAGTGGCATTCCTTTAATATGATAATAAGCACAGGCTGTTTGCTATGAAAAAAAAAGAGACTTGAGTGCTAAACTTGCTCTTAACAGCAAATGAAAGTGATATTGGTGGGTGAGTTGAGATGTGCTAATTAACTTCCACTACAGACAAAATCAGAAGTTTAATTTTAGATTATGCTTTGGAATTTCATATGAACAAATAAGCAGGCAACTTCAGTGGGAGTTAATCACTTGACTACATTGAAGGGTCTGATAGGCAGGTCTCATCAGTGACCTCTGTGTTTCATTGGATTCACAATCTTGTAAATCTATCACTTCACCTCCTTTGTAGTATATGGTGGTGTAAAAATGAGAGCAGAGCTCTCTTTTAAATAGCATTATCATCACTGACTAAAGCCCTAACATTTCAAAAACCAGCACTAAACTCATCTGCAACCTCTGCTGAAAGGGAACCTGAGCTGGAGTTGTGCCACAGACACTCAGCAAAAGGGCCTTCCATATCCTGCTGTTCCACAGCCACTGCTGGTTATGGCCTTTTTGCAGGCAACCTCTGCCTGTGTTCATCATCTGTATTACTTGACCAAAAGAAGAAAGAATGTATCAGTATGAAAACACTTCACAACACACAGAATAATCTAGAAGAACATGCTGTAAAACTGTCGTGTATTCTTTCCCTGTTCTTACACTTTCCCCTTGGCATAACTATCAGGTCACTCCTGGGAACAGGATACTTTGTTAGAAGGAACTTTGATGTGGTTCACTGGGGCTTTTTGGTATTCACATGGCACAATAGTGACTACTGTAAAAGCAGCTTCAGTTTTATCCAAAACCATCCACGCTGCAAGAGTATGCATTCTTTACCCTTTTTATAGGAATAACTAACTGATTTGCAGTGGTCAGTTGTGTCCTTAGGCAATGAGAAAATAGTGGTGAAATCACTAAAACCACATGAACAATGATGACAGTATCAGACGAATCACAAGATCTTTTGAATTCGACCACGAGACTGACAAATGCAGCAGATTCTAGTAGACAACCAACAATAGAAAAAGTCCCAGAATGCAAAATCTGATGGACATCATACCCAGGATGGTACGCAAATATTTTGAGAAAGCCCAGAGCTCCATGGATCTCTCTCTTACTCAGTGGGATCTAACCCAGTGTAAAGAGAGCGGACAGACTCTCTGAATCTACTGGCATCATCACAGCAATAAATGGGGTAAAACTAAAAACAAACAAAAACCACCCACAAAACACTGCACAATTCTATGTAGACAAGGCTTCAGACTTTTCTTGAAGAGCATCACTTATCTTTGTTTTCTTTCATTATTCTCCTTTAATAAGAAGAATACTCTCTCTCCTATGAATACCTGAAGATTTGTAAACACTGCTTCCATTTGTGGTTATAGAGGAATGTTGTAGATTTGTTTTCAATCAGTTCTTTTGGCAAATTTCTTTTTCAAGCTGTGACATGTCACAACAGAGACATTAGATTTGAAATCTGGGACTTTTTTCTCCACCTTCATGTACATTTACCTTTCTCCATAATTTACTATTAGTTGATCTATTGGTAAAACTTATCTGATTTGGATAAAGACTGTTCTTTGATGGCCCTGTGTGCCATAAAATAGCAGCAGAATTCTATTTCCTGTATTCAAGATAAGGCAGCTTCTGTTTTAGAGTTGTGCTTTGACTTATTTGCTGATTTGCTTGATAAACAGAATGGCTTAAAGCCTTGAAGGAAGATGAATACATGTTGTGTCAGAATAACACAGGGCTATAACTGAATAACTGGGCTGCTAGTACTTCAAAGACAGCTTGTACTTCCTTATTAAAGAGCTGCAAGACAAGTGAATTCATTATTTCTCCAATAATTAATAAAGAAAGTAGCTATTTATGTAACCAGCAATTTTGAAAAAGATTTCAAATCCTTGTGTGTGTTCAACATACTGATAAAAACAACATTAATTGTAACTTGAAGGAAACACCAATCTCTTAAGCAATTTTTGCTGGGATAATTGGGAGTGCTTAAAGTAAGATGCTCCTTATAACTCTTATATCTCAGCAACATCTAATGACTCAGACCTGCTTCTCCAAAGGTGGATTTGACACTGTACCACAACCCCAACTACACAGATGTAATAGTGCATTTGCAAACCACAAAATGTTGCCTTGACTCATAACCATATTATCTCTTGCAAAGATACCTTGAAAACACATCTGTTTCTATGGCTTCTGCCACCTGTGTGGCACTAGGGAGATCCCTTATTGTCTCAGACAGCTGCATTCCTCATTCATTAGGAAACTATTATTAGTAGGTAACTACTTTCATTTCCTCTGATCCCTTCTTGTGAGGTTTAGGATCAATCACAGATTCTTTACATACCTAATGACGAGCCAGACTGCAAATTAATTTTAGGATATTTAACATTTAAAGAGTTTGGAAGATAGGTAGTCATATAAATTAATTTTATTAAGTTATTCCCCCAATCTTTGAAGACATTGCATACTGGTTTTTCTCTATAAATGACTGAAGACTATTCTCATGGCCTTTATGAAGTTGTTCAAATTGAAAAACGTCTGTAGACAGCAAATGCCCTTCAGTGTAACTTTGAAAATACATTATATTCTCCAGGAGTCTAGTTTTTATTTGTCTTTTGTGTATTTGTGTGCTGTTTTGCAGCTTCTGTCTAGTGCTACTTTAAGATGGATGATTATTTTACTGAACACAGTTTACCCACCTCTTCTAACAAACATCTGTAAAAGTGTCTGAATCGTTTGCTTTGATGGGAATACAGCATTTCTTAGAAGATGTCGAAAATGTAAAGCTCTCCATGAATTCAAGGACTGATTGGGAGTCTGCAGCAGGTTCTCTGCATCCATGAAAAAGTGTTGTTTCACAACTGTTGCCTGTGTAGGCTGTTTTCTGTTCTCACAAGAGAAACCTGTAGATCAACTTGTGACAAAGTAGAATCAACACTCAGACCTACCACTCTCAGGTAAGAGAGGAGACCTAGTAACATCTATAGTGTTACATTTAGAACTTAGCAAAAGTGAGCGTTGCAAGACTACTTCTTCTGGGAGAGATGTCAGATACAGAAATGAACAAAAAATTCAATCCATTACAGGCTGCAGCTGTTTGTGCTGTGAAAAAATGCTGCCCACCTAACAGGAAGGCAATCCTAGTCCAGGTTCATGGATAATAGTTTCTGTTGCTTAATTTCTCAAAAGGACTTTGCAAAGATACAGATGTGATTATTCACAGTTGACAGTTTAGGAAATTTAGGAATAAGGAAAGTGTGGTAATTGACCCAAGGCAAATCAACGATGGAGTTGTGAAGAGACTTTCATTACCCCACTCTTATTCTAACCACTAATCAGCACAGCCTTCAGGCCTAAAGAGGGTATTTTGGCAGTGACAGCCTAGTAATCCCTCATACAGCCGGAGAATATAGAACACGAGCAAGGACCTTATTTCTGCTCTGGCACTCTTGCAACTACTAAAAATGTCCTACAAGCCCTAGTTCCTGCCAGGGCAGGTGTCCTTGCTTTAGGCAGCCCTGGAGAAAGTCCTACGGCTCCTTGCTGAGGGACCCTCCCTACCTCTCCAGTTTTGGTTCCCAATAGAAACAGAGCCCTCCACTCTCCAATGGGATTGTCTGGGGAAGAGTCTGTCTGCAAGAACAGAGCCAAATCATGGAAATCACCAGGAAAATGCAGGCTACATTTCTGAATGTATTACCTAAGAGTGACCTCCTGTGTCTGTAACAAGTGTTCTCCTCTCTTTAGAAAGAACAGCTATCAGAGTATGAAGCCAAGAAAAAATATATTAAAAATTTATTAAAAATATTTTAAATAATATATTAATATATTATATAAAAATAGTAAATTTATTTTTTAAAATATATTTTTATTAACATAAGGAAAATTCTAAGGTAATGAACGCTCTTCTTAATGAATCCCCCACATGCACAAGCTTTTGTGCCTTAAAATTTTATCTGTACTGCACAACACATTCAGCACTAAACATGCAAGTAATAAGTTCTAATAATGGCTCCTGCTATAAATTTCTCTTCTGCAATTTTGTAGCACTGTGTGAAGGCATTCTATGATATGCACAAATACTAAGGACTCACTGCACACCTGCATTGGGCTGAGAACTCAGTTTTTTTAACTTGGCTTCAGCTGTTTCTGTGCTGCATTTTACTTCCCTCTGAGACAAAACACAGAGGAGAAACGGTAAAAATTCTTGCAGATGTCACAGGCAAAATAATAACTTAAAAGAAACAACACTGAAATGCCTTGTGTGTGCACTCCCTCTGAATGGATCATTCTAGATCAAAACAGTTTTCTACCTGCAGGCCAGAAGTGGGGATCATTTGGCTTCTGCTGGCATCCAAATACACCAGCGAGATGAGTGCCCACCTGAAGAGGTGCTCCCAGGGCAGAGTGGCACTCTGTAAAATACTCAGTAAAATACTTCTCTCCTGTCAAGGCACTATTACCATAACACCAAGTTCCTGTAACAGCAAATTTTCTTGCAGTAAGATACAAGACTTTTTAAGTCTGCTGGACTAAAAACCAAAGAAAAGCACTGGAAAGCTTTGATAACTCAGGGCACGTGTTATCTATCAAACAGAACTTGAGACTGGTGCACATTCACAACAGCTACAGGCAGCTGTTTCCTAGACAGACTCCTCTACATTGACAGGTTTTTTTCCAGCAAGAAATTGAACCAAAAAACTCAGTGCTTTGCTCTTCAGTAAATTCACACAAGGATAGGATGGTGGTTTAGGTATTCCTACCAGTTTCAGAGGTTGTACCTGCAGTAAAATTGACCAGGCAGGTAACTCCGTAGAACAGTGGGGACTGGCAGCTCCCAGTAATCAATTCTAGAGTTACATAGTGAGCTGGAGTCAGCACTTTCTTGGATTCCCAGTTTAACAGATATCCAGTTCTTTCACAACGCTCCCTGATTCGCCCAAAGCACAGCAAACCAGAAGGCTCTAAACCAAATGTTTCCTGGTCAAACCTTAGTTTCTTGGGAAAACTTTTGGCCCGCTCTCTCCACAGTCTCCTCTCAGAGCCCTGCTGCTTGTATCTTGGTACTTGTCACCTTTCATTCCAACTGGCCCGGGATGCAGTGTTAGGACCTAGAAATAACAGGGTGTAGATAGCAGCCTGTGTCCTTAGCCATGTGACATGCTTTTCTTCAGTTTATTGGCAAAGCAGGGATGGGAGAGAGTGGACAAAAGGCCTTTGTTATCACTCTGTGCAGCCTGGGAGCCAGATCTGAACCTAGTTGGGTTCCTCCAGTGCTACCACGGCTGGATTGTGCCCCTGGGATTCCGGGCAGAAGCTGCAGTGGAGACAGTGAGGCCTTAGCCTTCCATCACAGGGTTGGTTAATGAAGCAGAGGAACCTGACAAGCTTGTAAGAGTGGGACCCAGAGGAGTCGTGCCAGATAACTTTTTATTTTCTGATTTTCCTTTTTCAATTAAATTTGACATTTTTGAGAATAAGCTTGGTTACAGACTATTAAACTGTGGCTGAGAGCCAAGGAAGGAAAACACTTCAGTGAGAGGAACTGAACACTGCAAAGCTTTGTCTGCACTACAGCATGCCAAGATGATTTTAGCAAGTTTTGAGAAACTCAGTGGCAGTTTACCCCCGTGGAACAAAGATATGTTTCCACAGTGCTTTCAGAAAAGGAAGTGGCAACATTTTCAAGTCTATTTACTTCCTTTCCTCTACATTCAAAAGGCATATCAACTAGTGAAAGTTGAGCACTAATTGATATTTGCCA
This sequence comes from Scolopax mira, assembly GCA_004320125.1. Taxonomy (NCBI): domain Eukaryota; kingdom Metazoa; phylum Chordata; class Aves; order Charadriiformes; family Scolopacidae; genus Scolopax; species Scolopax mira. The sequence goes on from BJBW01000865.1 coordinate 161,869, forward strand.
CCAGCTGGGCAAAACTGTCATGATCAACCTGAAGTGTTGCAACACTTGGAACAGACAGAACATCTAACTGGATCTTTGGAAGGAGCTGAATTTCCAATTGCAAGCAAATCAAGATCAATGACAGATTCAGAGGGCAAACATGAGAAGTTCCATGATTTTTATCTGAAACCCAATTATCTATAGCAGTTAGAAGAGGTCTGCATTTGAGAACTAGATCATATTTGACTCTTCAAGGTATAAAGCTAAAAACTGGAAACTAAAATATTTTATTATGAAGTGAAACTACCAGTTAGTTGTATGGCATACTTTTGAAGCTTTGATTTTGATACGTAATCCTTAGGGTCCTTATTCACTTGTTTCTCAGGAAAATAAAATTCAATTTCAGCAATGGAATAAAGCAAAACATTGAGTTGCAAGTTCTGGAAAGATCCAAGATCTGGATTTGAGCATTATGTCTTGGATATGTTCCTTAAAACAAATAAACAAAAGGAAACTAAAACCACATGAGGTGGAAGTTAAACAGGCACCTGTAATCTCAGAAAGAACAAGTGTCAAATGAATGTTTCCTCTGGAAGTTTTGGGAGCAGTTTTTCTGTCATGTGTTTCTCTCATGCAGGAAGAAGCCCTGGAAAAAATTCCAGTCAAATAGGAAATGGAAGGTGTTCAGCATCAGGTGGAGGGGATCTTTGCAGGAAAATTTCATTGTGTGTTAAGGCTTTAATCACAACCAGGCAGTAATGGAATACAAATTGCTATTAAAACAACTTATCAGTGTGAGAACTGTAGAGCAAGATGAAGGCAAAAATGTCACCTCACTGGTAAAGATTATAATCCCCCCTTCAACACCAGTCCATTAATGATAGTAGTTTTTACAGCTTTTAATCACAGTGTCTTAACCCTTTAGCTTAAGCTATAATTGCACATTCTTGCTGGAAGTCATTCATGTGCCAGTGAAAAAGAGCTGAAGGAGTCCTGTTAGCGATTGTAGAAGGTTTCTGTTTAATTATGCTCAGTGAATCATGGTTACATACATTAAGATAATTATGAGTGGTTTGTTTTTTAAACATTGAACCGCTGCTGAAAGTTCTAAAATCAGAACTCCACCAAGCTTGTTTCCTCCATTCCTGTTTTCTGACCCTGTCTGTCCTGCCTTTTTACCAAGCCAAAAGAAGGCTTGCAGTGAAAGTCGCTTCTGTGCAAAATTCATACTCATGAGCTCATAACACATTGCAAATATGATCAAAGAGTACAGATGTAGGAGATAAAAACCAATGGGGAATTATACCTAGATGATGTATTCAAGCACTGCCATTGAATAAAACCTCCTGAACTTTAATGCATTACAGAAGTGAAAGCACTGTCAGTGCAATAGGGCTGTTCATTGTGGAAAGTACCACTCGCCTCAAGACCTGTGCATTTAACTGCTCTGAGAGTAATTACACAACAGTTTTAAAGAACATTACAGTGGTACAGTTCCAAGGGGACAGGCTCCAATCCATGCTGTTCATCAGTCAGTTATTTCTGTATATATTCTAGATTCAGTTTTACAACAGTGAGTGAAGGGGAAGCAGAGTGAGCCTCATGTCACATGTAGCAAATAAGGGCATGGAGATTCTGAAAGGGATCTAATGATTTTTGTGCCCAAGCGGACATCCTGACAGCAATGCTTTCCAGAGAGCTTACCATCATACAGGATTTTACCTGTTCAGACCTGGTCTCACTGTCTTGAGATATAGTCTAAATGTCAACCCACATGTACAGTGGAACAAAAGCTTAACAAAAGTCACAAAGAAAATTAGGAAAAGAGAGGAAGTGGTCACTTATAGAAAGTTTTGATCACGTCACTTTGCATGGTATCATACGGATCTCTAACAGTAGCAGGAAGAAAAGACTAATTTCTTCAGGACACCCTCTAGTTATCTTAACCATGAAACCACACTGTATCTCTTCAAGGGAACTGTGTATCCCAACACCCAACCTCGTCCCAATTCACCCACAGAGCAAGTTCACTCTGTAAAGTACGCAAGCTGGTTTTCACAGGAGAAAGAAAAAGAGGGTGTGGACCACAAAGTTAAAGTCCAAGCCATATGCACATACAGAACAGGAACAATTTCGATCCCATAGACAACCTGATTTCAGGCTTTTCTAACTTGAGATTCTATATCCTTTTGTGAGTTTTTCTACCCAGACTCAGGAAGCTGAAGGAGAAAGGAATATGATGAGCACATTATAAGATTGTATAGGTGTAGCAATTTGAAGATTCAGAATGCTATAATAGTCAGAAAAGCCACACACACACACATTATGAATTACTTTGAAACTTGCAATTTTAAGCAAGATTTCGCTCAAATATTTAGCTGCATGTAGGGAGATTGGTTAAAGCCTTAAAGAGGAATCAACAGCTGCAATGACTAAGCATCAGCTATAGATTAGATTATTTTCAGGATGTGAAGAGAACAGTTGTGACTGCACTCTTCAGAGCAGAGTGAACTTAGAAGACCACAACCCTCCCACAGATTGCTTCCCCACATGCTTATCCAAGCTGATACAAAGATTACCCCCATTTTGCCTCTCCAGGCTCCCTATCCCATTGGGTTGCTGTATAAAGTAGGCAACAGGAGTCACCATCAGGACAGGCTTAGTCGGAAATGGGCAGAAAGGAAGAAGAAGGGAGGGGAGCAAAGGTGAGCTGAGAAGGACCAGTGCTGCTCTGCTGTGACAGGGGAAGGAGGGGCACAGTTTTTAAGCAGAAAGAGATTTTTTTGTAGTTTGGACAATATTTGCTCTGCTAGTTGTATTTCATGGAGGCATTGCACTGAGTCACTGAAAAGGATACTACAATAAATGTGCTTAGATGGAGGGCTTTTTCATTAAAAGCTGTAGGAATTAACAAAGGCCACTGCTTGCTTTCTTTTTTCTTTAACTGAAAAATTTCTCACTTTATTCTAATTCCCAACAGGTTTTCATTGCATTCATAGGACAACTAGAGGCTCCCTCCTCTGGCTATGTTTAATACTTAAAAAATTCCCATCAAAATCTTTGCAGAAGATGAAACAAAAAATAAATATCTGCTTTATAGTCCTGCTTTTAAGCAGGGACTTCAAATCCTGCAGGATTTGTATTTTTATGACAAATTATTCATATTTTTCCTTTTGGTGTCAAATCAACCAGTATATTTCAACACCTAATTGAATGTCACACTTGTAACTCAACGCCAAGCAAGATAAAAAGTATTAAGAAAAGAAGAGGAAGCAAAAGAATTCTCATTCTCTTCACTTTTTTCTTGAAAGATCAAAAACTATAATAAGCTAGGTCTGAATTTCATGAAATTTGGGATCTGTTTAAGCTAGGGAAATCATTTTGTTTGAACTTTATTGCTCTTCTGTTCAGTTTTAGAATAACATACTTCTAAATCCTTTACAACATTAAACACAGGCTTCTGTAATTGGAGCTTCTGTCTCACCAGTACTTCCATGATATCGCGCCCAAATCCTGATTATGTTTCATTTAACTTGTTAATAGCTTTTACCACAGAACAAATGAGTCTTTATACGTCATTTTCTGAATCTAGGAGAGTCTTATTGCTGTATCACTCTGAGCTCAGGAAAATATGACACATTCTGATGGCTAAACTACAGAAATCACATTTGTAGGACTGAATTGGCCCAATTTTACTTTATTTTTAAAATACACAGTATCTGTCTGAATGCTGTACGCAAATAAGCATGACTAGGAAGATCACGCAAGCAGCCTTGGCAGCCATCACAGCCCTGAGGGCACTAGCCAGCCTGACCCCACGTCAGCCCCCTGGGGCCGTCAGCCCCTGCCCCAGTGACACCCCAGTGTCACCCCGTCAGGGCTGCCCTTCAGTTCCCCACAGCCCTGCCCTGCCAAACCAGGCCAATGTCCCAGCCCAGCCTTGGCCAGTCCCCAGGGAAGCACCCAACGCCCGAGGCTGGAACTGCCCCAGTGTCCCCCCACAGCACCTTGACATTTTAATATCATTTCAGGCCTACTCAGCTCAAAACACCTTGACATTAATTTCAGTGGGTATTGGACTGAGTGTTTATTTATGTAAGATAAAATCTGCCCTTCTACAGAAAGAAGGCCTTTGCGAAAATTTATGCACCACACCAACACATATATCAAAACTACATTTCAGCACATTACTCAAGAAACCTTCCCCCAATTGTTCCCAAGCTCTTCGGGGAAGGATTCCTGCTTTTTCCTCCTGTGTCTTCACATATCCTCCTGGACTGTGCCAAGTGCTCTTAGGCAGTAGACATAATAAACAAGGACCATAGGCTGAAAATTAACTCTCTGTTAATTATAAGGCTTAGTTAGGGGTGCAAATAAGCTAATTGGAACTCAGCAGGAAATGGTCTTGTCATCCTGGAAAGGCTCCGCATTTCATAAGGTCTTCAATGTTCCAAACTAGAGCAAAAAGGATCAAGGCTAATTTAAATCTTTTATACCCAAACTTGATCAGGCTGCCTGAACTTGATCAGCCCTAGAACTGTCCTGTCTTTCTTTCTCCTGTTCTTCTCTCCATCCCCACAATACCTGGTCCATCAAGTTTGCTATAGCTAAGGTTTTTTAAAAAATAAAATAATTACATCCTTTATTTTTCTCTTTCTCTTAGCTTGTTTCAAGTTACAATTCAGGATTCAGCTACCTTGGAAGTCACCTGAATATATGGTGAACCAGAATATAAATAGTAACAAATCTACCAAGGAAGTTGACTAAGAATAATATTTTTTTTTCCTTATCGTTTAACAGTTTGAAGATTTGGGGCCTACATTTGATATTAGGCAAAAAAACCCAAAATCCAAACCAAAACAAGACCCCTGTTATTATGCTTTCCTCCTCTCTGTTACCTCAACAAAATGCTGGGGAACACTCTCAAAATATCTGAGCCATACAAAGAATTTTCCAAAACTCAGGGGAGGGAAGGTAACCCTCTACAGGCTACTATTCCAACACAACATCCAAGCAGATAAAACTCAATAATCTGACAAAGTCAAACAGAATTAGAGTGCACATGGAAATCCTAAAAGGTAGCAACATAATGCTCAGGCATGTAAGTAAACAGAAAGTACAGACGAGCATTGAAATAATGGTGGAATAGGAAGGTAAAGTTTAGACCAAAACCCAACTGCTTTTATGTCAGCTATATCACATATGTTGGAAATACTGAGTGGGGATGTAAAGGAAGAGTATCTAAAAAGAACAAAAATAGGAACCAAAAGTACTGTGTGAGAGCAGAAAGAGGCTGAAGACCTCCACACATTCTAACTTACAGGAGGCTCCAAGTCCCCAAAAGAAATGGCTTCTGAAGTTGCAGGTCCATTTCATAGAACTCATTATCAAATCGTCCAAGAGGTCATATAGCCAGAGGACAGCAAAAGGAGGAAGAAACATAACACGGTTAAATAGAGAATCATTAGTCTGACCACAATTGTACATGACTTTTTAGAACAAACTTTGATGGAAAGCATAATTAAAGACATGGAAGGAAGTGGAAAGAAATGCTGCACAGGTTTACTAAAAGTAGAACACGCAAGACTAAACGAGTAAGTAATTATTAAGGCTGAGGAGAAGCAGCTGATTCAATCTAGCTGGACACTGGTACAATACTTGGTATGACGTGGCATGAGAGAGGAATCATTAAGTCAGAAACTAGAGATTAATATAATATGAGATTATAAATTAGGAGAAGAACTGGGTAAAGGGAGGGGATATTACAGGGAAATTAGAAGCCTGAGATAAAGGATAATTAATAGGCAGTTTCTTAAGACTATGTCTTAGAATAAGTTTGAATCATATTTTCTTTAATTAATCTGGTACAAAAATGTGATTGCACCATTAAAATTTGCTGTTGTCTCAGCACATAAAGGCATCAATACAGAGGAAGATCATATTGTTATGGAGAAATAGTTGAATGACCTTGAAAACAGGAGTGAGACATATGGGATAAAAGTAATTTGCACCAAGCACAAGGTCACGCATGAAGGTCAAGTGTTCTTGCTATAAATATATCTATTAGGAATAACCAAAGAGGGTGAAAACATGAGGGGGATGGATGATGAACTCCTGGGTGATGATGAATTATCAATATAATTCAGATGTGAAACAGTCAGATTGTAGGCCAGGATTTTAAGAGGCAAGATATTTTGAGGACACGGAAAAAACTATTAAAATTACTAACAAAGCACTAGTAAGATCTAGTCTTACCAGGCTGGTCCATACCATGTACAAAGGACACGAACTCCAGATAGAGCAGGTGCTATTTATTAGCCTCCCCATCCCCTCATCATTCAATCTGTTGAAAGAAAGTTAAGTTATCTCAGGATCTGAAATAATGCTCCAGTTATTTAATGAGCTGCTCTTAGTCATGTCCCAGTTTCACATCAGGATAAGGCCATATTACACCTTGCTTCCCTCTTTTCCCCCTTTTGCCCTAGTTTCCATGGGAAGGCAAGTTATATGCCTGGGATAGAAGGAAGCCATAACAT
>BJBW01000866.1:0-73334 GCA_004320125.1 Scolopax mira
CAGCCTTCTGGTTACATCTCTGACCCGGGCCCCAGGGAGGCAGCAGACTTCCCTGTGGGAAGCATCTGGCCAACATATGGGGCTCTCTGTTCCCTTCAGAAGGGAGTCTCCAATAACAATTACCCTCCTCTTTTTTTTTAGCGCAGAGGTTCTGATGCGAGGTGGCGACTGATTTGTTTTAGGCACCCCCCAGTTGGTGTTTCTTCTGCCCTCTCATTTGCCTCACTCTCAGCCTCCAGTGCCCCATACTTGTACAAGGGCAAGTGGAAAGATGAGGGGGGCTGTGAAGGGTTTCCCTTCCCTTTTCCAACAGGCCCCTTTATCCATTCCTCCTTGTTCCTTGGGTCACCACCCATCTAATTCCCTTTCACACTCCCTTATGGACCTTAGTCTATTCACTTCCTCCTTCAGTTCAGCCGCCATGTTGAGCAGATCATTGATCTGGTCACACTTAACACAGGTGTTGTCTCTATTGTCCCTCATTACCAGGCTCCAACACTCACTACAGCCAGTTGCCTGAGTGCCTGCATGTTTGTGTAGGGCCTCTGTTTGGGTACCCACAGGTTTTTTTTTATTGCCTTTTACTGAACAAAAAAGTTCCAATCATGATTGTATCCGGTCTATTCAGGGAAGTGAGCTGGCTGGTGTTTTGTGGGGTTGTCTTTGTTGTTGGAGTTTTTTTGTTTGGCTTTTTTGTTGTTGTTGTTGTTTGTTTACGCTTCTTTTTTTCCTTTCCCTTCTCCTTGCCTCCCCCGCTTCCCCTCCCCTGTGACGCTCCGGAGTCTGCGGGAGCTGCCGCCGTCTCGCCGACTGAGTGTCTGCCCTCCCTGCGTTTAAATGTCCGCGGCCGCGCCCCCTCCGCGCCTGATTGGCTGCCGCCGGCTTCCGGGTTCCGGCTGGGGCTCGGGCTGTGAGGGGGGGTTCCTGAGCTCGGAAACCAGGAGCTCGTCCAGTGCCATCCCCCCTTCCCCGCGGGCTCACTTAGGTTCTCGCCATCGGTGCTGCCGCCGCCTCGCCGTTAACTACTAACTAACTCTACTGTTAGAAGATGTAATCCTGTTCTGGAAAAACAACATTCAAAACAGACAGAAGAAACAGCACAACAAAAGACAGCACTTCTGAAGAAGCAGAAAGAGAACAGATGTTCCCATCAGCCACTCCTGGGCTCTTTAGCCGTGTTTCCACCTTTTCGGTGGTGAGAGTTTCTCAGCAGCGCTGGAAGAAAGAAAAAAGTGAACAACTGAATCGAAAATTTAGTTTTTCAGGTCCTTGTCTTTATTTTCTCAACTCAATGCAGATGTTGTTGTTGTCTGTTTCTTCTGCTGTAAGCTCCTTCATTTTACATGGCTTTGCCAATATATTCATATTATCTTTCAGAAATAGGAAGATGGCAGATTGATTTCTAGGAAGTAGTTTAATTGATTAATAAAACAAGATTATATCAATACTTCAACCCTTAAACACCTTTTCCCAAAGAAACAACAGAACATCCTTTTTCCTCATAAGATTGTCCTCTAACTAGATCTACTATGCTATATTAATATCATTCCAATAATTTCCAAATGCTGTTTAATGCTGTTTTCAAATCACAATCTAAACATGGTACTTGAATTAAGTTGTTAGAAACAACTCAGTTCTGAAGCAAGTGGGGGAAGCAGTAAGGAAGTGAGAGATGGGATGATGGACACTGTTTATGCACTTTTTCACTTTTTCTTACAAAGCAGCTGAAGTATGCAGTGTGTGGACATCCCATTTTTGCTTGTTTTGCTCCAGTCTTCTGACTGAGTAACCTGTGGGCCTCTCGGCACAGGATATTATAGTCCTTTATAGTTTATGTGGCTTGAAAGCTACTGGAAAAGCTTATAGAAGAAATAGCAGACTATTAAATACAAACCCAAAATATATTTAGGTCAGAGTCCCTGAACTGCAAATTGTTAACAGCCGGCAGATCCCTCTAAGGAAATCACATAACAGCTTGCCTGTCAGCCTGTTTTTTCCCCAAGCATCATCTAGTAGCCGTTTAAAATACAGGGCTGGATGGACAAAGATCTCATCCAGTCAGGCCACTCATTTGTTATAATGGAAGAAAACCACACTAGAGTGTGCTCCAAGGGTTCTCCAAGGATTTTGGTTTTGTTTGGTTGTGTTTTGGTTTTTTTAAAGAGAATACAATGTGTTCTACAGATGAGTACCACAATCACATCTTTCAAAAACTGGTTAGAATGGGAAAATGTAAGGACACCAACAGTTTCTTAAACACCTGGATCTCTTCCCTAACCGGACATCAGACCGCCAATCTCTTACCTCAAGCACTTCTTCCCTACCCTACTCAATTTTTATTTCATGCCATTGTTGGAAGAATAATCTCTCTGTTCCTCTGTTCTCGATTTTTTGCCCCTTCCCTTCCTGCCTTCCCATATGAAAAGTACAATGGTGGTTACGACTGCAAGTGTATTCACTTCTAAATGTATTTTGGGAAGTTAAAATTGTGCTGGATTAATCCAAAGGGAAATATTGCTGCAGAAGTTGTACAAATCAATTGACCTAAAACTGCATGGCAGCAAGATTTATGTTGTCTTTCTAAAAACTTAAGCCCAAGTAATGCAGTAAAGTAATCATGTACTGTATTGTGCTATGCACAGACTGATCAACTACAAAGATCATTACATATTCAGGTCTTTTTTTTCTTAAGTGCTGCTAGCTAATAGCAGCTCTGACAACTTTTGTAATTTTCCTCTTAGAAACTGTTTAAAAGAAAATAATGCAGATGGCCTGAGCTGGTAAGTTCAGGGTTCTGTTGAGGTGTGAGCAGATGACAAAATGATTTCTTCCTAATGTTTTGAAAGGATTATTTTGTTGGTTCTCTTCCATAAAAAAAAAAAAACAAACAAACAAACAAAAAAAACCACAAACCAAAAAAACAACCCACAAACAACTATGTATTCAAGATACTTCCATGACCCAAGTCTTCGTTATTGATTGTGATCTACTTAAATAGCTGTTCCAGGGACTGTACAGTACCCAGTCAAATGGATATCTGGCTTGTAGACAGCAACATCATTAGCAACAGAATAGATCTTAGTGACGGTTTACATTTTTATGCATCACCAGAGTTGGTGTACAGAGTAAGCAAATTCCTGTCCCTGTCAGGAAGGAAGCTGGCATCGCGATTTTTTCTCAAATATGCCCCAGCCTCACTGCAGCAATGAGTTTCTGCTCTCTATGTCATGAGACTTTTTAAGGCAGAGTTTCCTTCTCATATGGGTTTCACTATAACCTCTCGTTTCATTTTATTCCTTACTTCCATAGAAATACCTTTTCACTGAGTTATCATTACTTAGAAATGCAAGCCTAATTTTAAACATCCTCTCAACTACTCTGGTTTTGGTTTAGTTTTGTGTGTTTTGCTGTTTTGTTTTGGTTTGTTTTTTTTAAATCTGAAAGGAAAAAAATCACAATGAAATCTAGCAAACTTAGAACAGCTTGCTGTTATTTTTCTTAGGATACATTCTATAAATAAAATTTATTCCACTTTATTTACAAAGCTTTGCAGTTCAAAGATCAAGCAGATGCCAGACCTAGTGGACATACACAACTCGGCTGCTGGTTGTGCACAGCAAATGTAGCAGATCTGAGAAGCAACCCATGGCACAGCATAGTGCTGCATCACACATACAGTGAGTGTTCTGCATACCTGCTACATTTCCTTCCTATAAACTCTACAGTGGGAAAAATTGCAAATGGTGCATTTCTTTCATTATATGTTAATTCACTAACGTATATTTTTGGAAGGATTTTTAGTCCATTCATTGCACTCTTAAGATTTACTTTTTCTTCTGTTTTGTTCAAGCTTCCATTTCTTGTGAAGTTCTGTTAAAATGACTGAACAGAAACATTTCAGAAGAACTACACTTTTTCAGTCAAATCCACTGCGTGGTTAAACTTCACTGCTTATTTGCATGATCTTTATGAAAGTGTCCTCGGTATGCTGGCTGACTTTGCTATGTCAGGCCCAATATACACATTAATCATGTGGCTAATCTAGCTCTCATCTGACCTTGATTTAGTAAAGCCACAATATTGCAAAGAAATTAGGTCCTCTGGAGGTATTTTATCAGACTTACAAATCAGTATTGCTACCTACTTTTTCACTTTGCAAAAAGATTGAAAGGTTATTGGATACTGTGCTCAGATTCTGCTTCTCACAATCACCTCTTTTTCCTCTCTGGGTTTCTCCGAGTTGCAGCCAAACATTTCTTGTGGGGGTTTTTTCCTTCTCTCTGAGGATTTCAAAATAATCTTGGGAAAAACATTTATTTTTATTAAGTTTTTCATTAAAAGACTCAGTTACAGGCAAGCCTACCATAATAAAACTATGAATACAAGTCCACACAATCAGGTCATAAATACTCCCGTGACTCTCAGGCTTGTAACTTTTTATAGTAAGAATGTGGGGGAAGAGAATTTGCTCTTTAATTATAATACAAACAAACATTCAACTGTGCCCTAATCTGTCTTCCATGAATATTTATAGCCTAATAAGCATCATTTCAAAGGAAGGAAGAGATGGGACAGGTTCACATGGGACACAAGCTCTCGTGGACAGCGGAATGAGTTCTTAAAAGTCCTACATATAAAAGCCACAAAGAGAACAGCTTATACTGGGAGGATTAGATACCAAGTGTTACTTAACCCCCAGTGTTTCAATTTAACCAAAATCCCCTCTCACATTGCGGCTGAGAGGCTACAGAGACAACACCATAGCCAACGTGCTGCAGGAGTAGCTCCACTGCCCTTCTCCCACCAGAGAAGTCCCTGTGCTCAGTCTCTTTGCTAAAGATTTACGTAACAGAGGGGAGCGGAGCTATTAAAATGCTTTAGAAATCGTTTCAAACTAAGACCTTATTTTGACCTTTTGGTGATGAATGTGAACTGAGAGATGCTAAGGTTCACCCTCCCATGATGATAATCCTGTTGGAAACCCGACCAGTATTCCTCCTTGCCTCAGGCAGGTGACAGTTGCAGTGATGAAATGCGGTGTCACACTATCAAAGTTGGAAAAGTAACTTTGCACTGGAGGGAAATCTCTAAGCTTGAATCAGGATAGCATAAGCCCCCTTATATTACAAATGCTTTATTCCATGGAGGTTTATCCATTTTTAAGTACAGTTGGGTATCACTCCCTTACAACAGTGTTCTAGTTCAATTGGATAATCTGCCATCTACAGCATGTAAAAGCTACTGGGGAGATACTAACAACTGAAAATAAGCACCAGGGAAACATGCCAGAATAAAGAAAAGAGTGCAGTAAAACCTTAATCTTGATTATTATGATTATATTATTATATTAATACACTAGATTATTATGATGCCATTTATTTTTAATATGGCAATCGTTTCATATTCTCAGACTCACAGAATGGCAGGGGTTGTAAAGGACCTCTGGACACCATCTAGTCCAACGCCCTGCTAAAGCAGGTTCACCTAGAGCAGGCTGGACAGGAATGCATCCAAGTGGGTACTGAATATCTCCAGAGAAGGAGGTTCCACACCCTCTCTGGGCAGCCTGTTCCAGGGCTCTACCACCCTCACAGGAACGAAGTTTCTCCCTTGTGTTCAGACAGAATTTCCTGTCTTCTAGTTTGTGGCCATTGCCCCTTGTCCTGTCACTGGGTACCACTTAAAAGAGCCTGACCCCATCTTCTTGATACCTGCCCTTTAGATATTTATAAGCATTGTTAAGATCCCTTCTCAGTCTTCTCTTCTCCATGCTAAACAGACCCAGGTCCCTCAGCCTTTCCTCAGAGAGATGCTACATTCCCTTGATCATCTTTGTAGCCTTCCATTGTACTCTCTTCAGTAGTTCCCTGTCCTTCTTGAACCAGGGAGTCCAGAACTGGACACAATACTCCAGATATAGCCACACCAGGGCAGAACAGAGAGGGAGGATGACCTCTCTCAACCTGCTGGCCATGCTCTTTTTAGCATGCCTCATGAGACCATTGACCTTGGCCACGAGGGCATGTGGCTGCCCCATGGTCATCCTGTTGTCCACCAGGACTCCCAGGTCCTCCTCCACTGACCTGCTTTCGAGCAGGTCAGTCCCTAACAGGTACTGGTGCATGGGGTTATTCTGGTGTCTTGTCTCAAACTAAAAGCAGCCAGTTCAAAAGCATATTTCTCTCCATCTATTTAACCTTAGACCAGGAAAAAAAACCAAAAAACAAACAAGGTCCAGGTAAACCTGCTTCAGTTCCCCATAAATACTGAGCTTTGTAGTCTTTTCATTTATTTCAGCATAAACTCAAGTGAGGCATATTCAGAAGCCAAAGGAGAAGGTGCTTTGGTAAAAGACATAGTAAAATACAAAAAGCAACATGGAGAGCCAAATTGAATACAAAAGCTAGGTCAGTAAGCCTAGTTAATAAGTATGTGTCAGTCAAGACCATGAGATGACAAGCCAGGTTTAAACTTTTTCTTCTTGCTCAACACCACAATGTCCACACAAACAGCCTCTGTCTTTCACTGCTCTGAAGATGTGCCCAAAGAAGGCTTCTGTTTGAGCTGCAGCCCCATGTTAACAAACTCAGTCTAAACCAAACTCACTATACATCCAATACAAAAATCTATTTTCCCAAGTGATAAAAAAAAATTTGTTCCAAAGTTTTCAGCACTTATACATTTTTAAATGCACCTGCCTAAGCCACTCCATTTGCAGTGGAAAAAGAAACACCAGTAAATACATCCACCATTTCAGCCTGCTTCTTTCAGTAGCCTCAAAACAAGCATGCCCACAAAACAGAAAGCAAATGGGCTTTTCAGCATGTCATCCTGATTGCGAATCTAGAGCTACAAGAATGTGAAGCAACATAGTAAAATGCTCTCACTATTATTTAGATTTCTATTTAGCACTGCATACACATCAAAGAACAAAATTGGTTTTATTGTATCTACAAGCAAACACATTCCTACTTCATTTTTACTGCATCTATGGTTCTTTTAAATTCTAATACATACTTACATACGTAATTAAGCATAGTGGCTTAAAAGAAATTTTTAAATGGCAATTATCAACTGGAATTATTCCCAGAAGTAATTTCTAAAATCTGGAGCACTGCATTTGACTGAGTTTCAGTAGTACTATAGTTTCCTACTTTTTTTTTTTTCCAGCTAAAGGTAGCAATTTCATATGGATCAAATAGATTTGCAAGCTATGATAAACATGAACTGTGGGGGTTTTTTACAACTCATACTGCATACAGTTTCAGAGGAAATCCGGCAATATAGCTGAGATTGCAAATATCAAAGTAGAAGGACCCATCCGGTTTGAAAAGAAAAGGCCAAAAAGCACCACACTTGCACCAAAATTACATACAAGAACACTAGAGCCTAAAATACTCTAAGATTATCAGGAACTGAAATTCCCTTTACTTGGACATGAAAAACCTCTTCCTTCTCTGGAATTGAACATAAACTACTGTTGCTGTACGTTCAATCTTGACACTCATAGCTGATAGCCAGCTAAAAATATTTGATTCACCTGCATGTCTTAAAACAGCCTGTCCCTTCGTCAATAGTTTTTTTAATGACCAACTCTTACTTGAAAGTCATCCTAATTTCATCCTAACATTCCAATGTTAATAATAAAGCCAATTTAATTATTAATCTGAAAAACTTTAGAAGTTCTCCTGCAATGTGGGACAAAGGCATTTTTGTTTAGGAAGTCAGCAGTGCTCACAAAACAGGAGCCAAGTTCATAGTATCAGGTTTATTAAACAGAAATAAGCCTACAGGTGGTTTCCTTTGTTAAAGGTTCTTCAAAAGCTACTGCTGGTAGTGGCAAGAGCTCAATGCCTCAATATAATTCAGTGATAAACCCCAAAATAACTAATTTTAAAAGGTTTAGATTGGTTTTGGTAGGTTGTCTTGTAATCCAATCCTGTAGGTTTGCGATGCAGGATACTTTCCACTCCATGACAAAAAAAAAGCCTCAGAGAAGCCTGATGATTTTGCAGATCCCAGAGACAAGCTAAAGCCACAAAAAAACTCCAAAATTTGTCTCTGTATGTTAAGACACAAGTGACCACAGAAGAAATATATTCTTGGCAAACATCAAGCAGAACCCCAAGCATCACCCCAAAATCCTCCCACCAAGCCAATTCAATACCTCGTGTGAAGTTTTCAACATATCTATTAAAACTTAGTTTACCTTTTTAGGTGACGTGCTAAGATCTTGCAAGGGTGTTAAGCCATTATCCCACAGCACAAATTAGTTGAAACCACTGTGAGAAATAATTTTGCCATACTTCAGTGGAAGATTGAAAGAATCCTTCCTGTTCTTCCTTCATTAGGCCATCAATGGCCACATGTGTGCCAAATGACAAACTACGTTTGGGATCTGATCAGTAGTTATTTAAAAAAAAAAAAAAATCTACTCTACTGCTACAGAGCAGAAATTTTCATGGCTGGAAAAAGAAGGATGGAATCTGGACAAATTCAACAGCACAAACAACTCACACCAATTCACAGGGCTGGGGCAATGACAGCCCAGACTCTCAGACCAATACAGTGACTCCTTGCAATCCACTGCATTAATCCACCATAATCCAGATGTGTTTGATGTTGCAACACCCCAGAAAAAGTGATGAACTACTTTTGATGCAAAAATGGCAGGAAGTGATGACCAGAATGCATAACACCATATGAAAGAGTTGAATGCAAAAATGAGGATTTTCAGTGTGGAAAGGTACACTTCACCATAATTACAGGTATCACAGCACTCACCTTTCATTAAAGGATAACAATTCAATTTCAATAGATCCTCCTCATTTCATACCTCCATAGTTTGGAGCAGGTCTTTGATACTTCACCTTAAATTATCATAAATTTCTCTTTCTCTTCATGCTGTGAATTTCCTCTCACACTCAAAGGGGGTTTGTTTTTTAAAAAAATCCTTTTCCTTCTTCCCCATGAACACACACTATGAAACAGTCCTTGACTGCATAACTATATCAACTTTCTTTTCCCCACAGAATTCCCACCTCATTTAGTTTGGTTTAGATTCAAAAGAAGAGACGCAGGTATCTCTTAAGCCATCGTAATTTTGGAATTTCCTATATTTTGGTGTTTGACACAGCCACCTAAGTAATGTTCTTACATATGTTTTTGTGTGTAAGACCACTATGCGTTTACTTCAAGTGGAGTATTACTTCTTGATAAATACGTATTTGTTGTAATTTATCAGTAATTGTAAGTGATCACTGCGTCTCAGATCTATACAGTTCATAATATAATGACAAATACATAAAACAATCTCCTAGTAATTGCTAACCTCATAATAATTAGAAGTGCCTAAAGATCACATTACCTATAAGCAATTAACTTTTTGTCATCAGATCTTTTCACACCTGAAGGCAGGCCAGTGACATCTAAATATAAGGATTTCTCTCAAGACTATTTTTTTTTCCTTCATACTGATGTGAACTTACCAATAACATCTCCAAAAGAACCAGTAGCTGTGGCCGCAGGTAAACTAGGAAGAGTTCCAAAACCAATAGAAATCTTCCATGACACTTCCAAAATGGGTTCACTTTACACTATTTCTATTTGAAATATAAATTTGTGTCCCATGCAAGAAATTCTCCCAAAAAAAGACCATTTTCTGCAGAATTTTCCCCAGCTAGTCTACTACCATAATGGAAAAAATGCTTAGTTTAAGAATGCACATTTCGAGATGTATCTGTGCACACTGTCTCCTCTTTCCCCACTCCCCTCCAGTTGTTTGTCCAATTTTTAGATTATAAGCTTTCCACAAAGCTACTGTAAGTTTAATATAACATTTGGCATCTACATATCCCAACTTTAATTGGCTACTAGACACAATCACCATAATAAACAAGCTTTAGCCTCACCAGCAGCCTCAGAGTCTTACCCTGCAGCCACAGTGATGAAGAATTTCATCTACAGAATTCTCACAAGGCAGGATTTATATCCAAGGATTTGCTTTTGTTAGCTGAGCTTTCTGTATAAAGCACATTCTTATCTGGACACTGGTGCTTCTGCTATTTGAAAGTAATTGACAGCCTGATGGTTTCCTATTTCTACAGTTAAATTATATTTACCCAAAAAATGAAGTGCAATCCACTTTGAAAAGGGCTTGTACTTCCTGAGTGCCATCATGATTCATACCTTTTTCCCCATGATATTTTGAGTATATTTTGACATATTAAGTATTTGAAGGATTTTTTTATGTATAGCAAATTAACTGACTGTTAATTAATTTTGCTCTTTCATCAAGCTGTTTTTTTGGTTGCCTTTCCAGATGGAAATTAAGTCAATTCAACAACTACATGATCAGATGAAGCAGATTTTAACCAGCATTAAAAACCACTTTAAAATATCCCCCTAGTTCTATGCCTTGCAAGCTATGATCCATGTGAACACATCATTCCAATGAATTTGACTGTGTTCTACACTGAGACCAGACCTTGGTCCGAAGCATATATTTTAATGACTTTTTCATTAGAGGATCAATTATTTTCACGATTTTATCAGTGTCAAAAATATACTATAAACAAGTTTCTCAGTAGTAAAGAGTTATAAGAAAGAATAAGATCTGATTAGACATTCCCTAAATATTCTAGGTTTGCAACATAAATGCTTTGATACTTCAATCCCAAAATTCAATAGATAGGAATATGTCTTTCATAGTTATTCCCATCAATTTTTAGAGACAATTATCTTGCATTATCTTGTTATTAGGCAAGTAGATACACCAAAAGGTTACATGTATCCTTGAGGTCAGTCTTAAAGGACACCTGAAAAACTTCAACAGGAAATTCTGTAGATGTATTCATTTGTATTTGCTGTGGGCAAAGGAGCAGTGCAGTTTCTAACAAATCAATGCAAGCCAAACCAAAATTAGCAAATTGCCTGATACGACAAAATCAAGTCGAACACTCGCCTTCAGGAGAAGAAAGCTACAATAATACAAAGCTAACAAAGCTAATAATACAATTTACTCTGCTACTACCAATCTGTTGTGGCATAAAGTAGATGGTTCATTTTAAAAAAAACCCTCAAAATATTATGGAAACTTTTGATTTCAAGTATCTTTTTTGCAGCTCACACCCCTTACTCCAAATGGGATCCATTGACTTAAATGCAAGTTCCTAAGATTTCCTATTGCTCCTTGTTGAGCTCTAGAGACCAGTGATCAGGCAGATAGTTAGGAGGTCATCATGGCAAGAGGAAACCTCAAATGGAAAGCTATGCACTGAATTATATTGCCTGTGCTCTACAACTGCAAGAGCAAAAAAATCTTACATCTCAGTACTAATCAGGCATTTCTAGGTATCAGACTTCCCATCCATCTCTTCCTGTAAAAATATAGCAACACAACTGTGTCTCCAGAGCAGGTACCATTGCTGAAGTCAGAAGTACTAGTGGAGCACCTTGCTAGCAAAGTGAGAGGAACTAGCTGGGACAGGACTCATTTACATCTCTGGCTGATTTTTGATAAGGCCAATTAAATATTTGTACTTTGACACTATGCTCAATTCAAGAAACTTCACAGCTCTACCTGGCAAAAGTCAGTGTTCTGAAGGAGACAAGAACACTCTGGGATTCTACCATCTCACTTCTAATGTAGTCTTTTTGGACAGCACCAAATGTGTAGCCTTCCCCTCCTCCCCTCTCTCCTTAACTGGACCAATAAGTAAGCTATATTTTTTTAAAGGTCAATTCTGGCAGAGCAATGATTGTGGAGCTGAGTGTGGCCATTGGCCTGGAGTGGCAGGACGAGGAAAACTGTTGGCGTACCCTTGACACCATTTCTGCTTGAAGCAGTGTTAACAGGCACCCAAGTTTTTCCCCTTTTGCACAAAAACTCCCTATCATCGGAATTTATATCCCTCCTGATATGGATTCCTAAAGCAGTTGAGGCCATTGGTGTACAAGCACAGCAGCCTCAGGGGGATCCTAAGGAGTAGAAAACATGCCAAAGCTTTCCATGTTTCATTCTGCAATGCAGCAGCTGCAAGAGCAGAGGAGAGACTACTGCTATATGTCATTTAGAAATAATGTAATTCAAACTGCTTTGTTATAAAGATATAATGCACATACCCTTCTTGAATGATAATCTATTTTTCTTCTTGAAAGTTGCTGTGGATCTAAAGCAACATGTTTCAGCTACCACATAATCCAACATACTTTTGATGCACAGGTTATATATGTGGTACATGTATATAATAGCTTATATTTTGTAGGTCATAAGCAATGCTATTTTTGTTTAAAAACTGTACTGCATGCTATTCTATAACTCCTTTCCTGCCTTTTTACTTGCAGGTATGATTCCCGATAGATTTATTAATATTCCAGACAATACAAGTGGCAGTCACAAATATTTTATACATATAGTTGACAGGCTAAACTGTAGTCCAGGTTGTTTCCCCAATGATAAGATGAATATGTGTGCCAGAATAACCTATTCATTTCTTACAACTCCCTATCACCAGGGCCTTTTCTTCAACTTGTCAGATGAAGTACAGATTAAATATTAGCAGATTTACATCTGAAGCGTTATAAATATGAGTTTCTTTTTATGTACTTTTTTAGTATATTTTGCTTCAGCTCATTACACACATCAACAGAATAAACTGTATGTGAGATATATACTGCTATATATAGGGAACATATTCCCTCCGACAAAGAATGCTAATGTATTCGCAAGATTAAAAACTGTTAGAAAACACAGTGTAGAGGGACTGATATTCTTTTTTTTTTTTCAAGATGTGCTACAAGCTCTCACTCTAAGAAACTCTCAACTTGTCAAAAATCAGATGGTCTTCTCAACACCTTTTCAGGTTTTCCTTTGCCAAGTTCAGTTAAAAATTTTATTTTAATGCTTACTGGCATTTCAGACTTCATAAAAATGCAGTCAAGTAGGAAAGAAGCTTAAACTTATCTACCAATAATAGTTGAGCCATCAAACTAGGTTACAAAGTGAAAGTTCCTTTTTTGACACATTATTAAAACAGTATTTAAAGATATAATCATAAGACCTAGTGGAAAAAATGAAAAAACTGGACTGGATTCTGATTTGGCATAACCAGAGCATATCAGTAGTAACTTTGATCAAATCAGTGGTTCCACTACGCTATGAAAGAAATAGGATTTATTTACCAGTTAATATGTAGTTCTATGAATCTCAAGTGGATTCAGTGCTTTAACACACATGGTAAGAGATTGAAACTTACCACCTCTTGCCCTCTTCTCACTTCCAAAAGCAACTCCATCCCAGTGGCAGGGACACTTGACTTACTCCTCAATCAGCTCTAGGACCATAATAGTTTCAGACAAGCAACTGATTCATGATCAGATTTGATAACTGTCTCTAAGGATGCAGCAAAAACCAAAGATGTGATTCAGAGTACAGTGATAGCACTTTTAATTTTGCCCTCTACATGTAACAAAGCCATGAGCTATCAGAGGTCCAAGAAATTTTTATATTATCGGTGCAGTAGCATTTTGCATAGAACTGGATCACAGCTGCAGAATTCAAGACAGATTTAATGTTTCGGGTATTCAGAGTCCACTTACAAAGTGAAGTAATCACCCCAACATATCTCCAAGTCGAGCTATGGCTCTGTGTGCTCATCTGCATTTGATCTCCATGCACCAGTCATGAAATGACTTAGATCTACAACTGTTATGCAACTATATAACAAAAATAGTCCCAGCATTGAACAAAACCAAGCTGGCAACCACACCTTAAACCACAGCCTTTTTCAGGTTCTGTTCCACCCATAATGGGAAGAAGGGCAGGGGGGAGTTACTTATCTCGTGGAATTTCTTTTTTCTCACCATAATAATGGAAACTAGTTACTCAAAATGGAAGGCAAAGTATCCAAGTCAGAAGTATATGATGTCAGGGTCTTGAGCTGGCCAAGTATAAAGTAGTGTCCTTAATTCAAGGAGGATCTAGCTTTTGGTTTATGGCGTGCATCCATCCCCATTATTCTCAGCCACACTGCTGACACATTGCCAGATTCATAAAAGCATTTTAACACATCATTTTAACACACATGCTAGAAAAATAGATGGCAAAGCACTGCTGATGTTGCAGTAACTGGAAGAATGTTCTCTATTCCTCAGCTACAGAATAACATTATTTTTAGAAAGAAATATATCTAGCCATCACTGAAAGTGGAATCTATAAAAAATCTGAACCTCTGGCTTGTTTTATTTAATCCGATCCAATAGGATGCAATGGATTGTGATGCAGATTTCCCACAAAATACCCCTGTGCAGAAGCACTGAGTAATCAGTCTCTACTCTTGCACTTGATATGCGGCTCTGGCACAATATTCATGATTACTGATTGCTCATTCATCTGATTTTTTTTAAGACAGGATTAGAGGATCACATCCTGGCATCCTTTCCAAGCATGAAAGCAGAGGGATTTCAATAAGCTTTCAAATCTAGAGTAATTTCTCTCCTGAGGAAAAAAAAAGGCCACTACGTTACACTTATGTTCAAATCTCATTTTATGGCAAAGAGGAAGTGCACCTTTCATTTGTATATAAAATACGTATACTTAACATATATGCCAAGAATTTATTTTTAACCTAAAATCTTAAATCTAACCATTATTAATTGAAATTATTACATAAGAAAGAATGAGAGAAATTAACAGTTTTTACCTTTCTGGTGTTATGCTTGCCCTCTCCCTTGCTTCTCTGGGACTTCAGCCTGGGGTTTCATTTTGATGTTGGTCTGGTTTGAGGTGTCACCTTCACAAGTCTTTTGCTGGGAGGAATAAGTTCATACTGATGGTTTCTTCTTCTTCACTCCAGGATGATGTCAGGGCATGGTCATGAGATTTTTTTAATATACATTTGCTAACACTTCTGTATCTTTTTACATCAGCCTGCAGCTCCACATTAAATCCAGATTTACTGTGTGATGCCCCATGTGGATGTTGGGTGCTATTACTTTGTCCTCTTGTCACCAAAACCAGTCTCACCCACCCAGGTGGTCTGCGTTTCATTGCAGGACCCCCACCAAGTCAGTCACAGCTTGTGCTCCAACACTTCTCACCCCCTGGGCCTCCACCTGCCTCCTCCATCTCCATTCCTCAAGGCCTGGGTTACCACACCGCACACCAGTGAGACGTGATGTCACCACATCAGTATAAAGAGTAGTAAATCAAATTTGCCACAGGCAGTTGGGTCAATTAGAAAAGTTGCAGTTACAGCAAAGCCTGATAACACAAAGCCACCAACAGTCACAAAGGGTTCAGCCCAGGCAAACCAGAGAGGCCTCACTCCTGAGGCCTTGCAATTTTAGTACAAATATGAGAGCCTGCTGCTGGCCCTTGTATTATGGTGTCGGCATTGCTACAGATGGCAACATTTACATTGCCTAGCGTGGAGGAGGGCCCAGAGGCAATGGGGGACTGGAAGCATCTGTCACTGGCCTTGGAAAGTCATTTTGCATAAGGTGGACATGGCAGACCCAGAACTGCAGAGCAGCCTTTCACATCACCAACGCTACTGAGGAAGTGCGACAGAGCAGAGCATGCCTCCTGTGCTTTTGTTAAAGAAGCATCTCGCTGCCAAAAACCTCATTTAGCGTACAACAAAATAACCAGATTTTACCTAAACATGAGACAAATCTGCTATTTTTTTTTTTTTTTTCAAATCAAAATTATGAGCTCTGTGCTTGAGTTTGCTTTTCCCCACAAAGCTGCCTGTTTCACTGTGAGCTTGACCAGCACTCAGGGTCAAAATTTGTCCACTGCAAGAACAGCTCTTTATAAAAAGATAATTATTATATGTTCTTTTATTCAGCGAGATGAGTATAGTACATTTTACTAGTAGATTTTTTTAGTATTTGAACAATGAGGAGTGAACATGCACTTGGCTGCATACAAGCCTCGCGGCTGTTCCGTGTCTCATTTTTCAGGGATACTTAGATGACTTCCAGCCCAGTGACACAGATGCAACTGTACTGTAATGGGCTATACATATCAAAGGCATGCAATTCAGATGAGGAACCTTGCCTGTAGATAAATGAGGAGAGAGGGGTAGTGCCACAGAAAGTTCTGCACCTTCACAAGCACTTTGTAAGAAGCATGCTCAGTAACAGGAGCAAGACTTTTGCTTTAAACATAAGAATTAAGTGCGTATATTTCATGTAGGTGCAAATATAATGCAATTGAAACACAGAGCTGATCAAGACTAGTGGTGTAGTTAGGAAAACTGAAGCTCCTTTCAACAGTAAAAAAGACAGTAGTAACATCTCTGCCAAATTTTCAAGTGATGAAATACTATGCACTTTTTTCCTGCATACTAAATGTAATACAGAGATACAAGTAGACCTAGGTAAATCTCATACTTTCATAAGGCTTTTCCTTCCAACAGTATTTTCATTTTATTATTTCTATCCAGGCTTTCCTACATTCTGATTTTGGTTCCAAAAACAATTTTAGAGGTCAATAAAACTGTATTTGCCCTAGCACTGCAGTGCTCTGTTGAACTCTGGCCTCAGTGAGAGTCAAATAGGAGTCTAAACTGACATAATTTAATTTCCCAACTTAATTTTCCCTTTAGCGTGCAGTTTTTAACGCAGCATAGTTCGAATAGCAAAAAGGTTAATTTGACATCTAACTACAACCTGGACTTACACACCAACCTGGTAGTTCCAGGCTCCAATATTGCCATATTCCCATTTTTAGCCCAGTATTCGCTTTACAGGCAACCTTTATTAGTCGATATGCAACTATGTAGTACCATATTCAGGCACAGTACTTTGGCCTATTATGTAGAATCTTTGCAATTTGATGCATTAAAAAGTAGCATAAGGTCGTATAATCTTCAGATGCACTATACTGCACCAGCTGAAATAGGTAGCAATGTTTACTGAAGTCTTCTACACATCTTCATAGAATCATAAAATGGTTAGAGTTGGAAGGTACCTTAAAGATCATCAAGTTCGAACCCCCCTTCCATGGGCAAGGACACCTCCCACTAGAACAGGTTCCTCAAAGCCCCACCCAACTTGGTCTTGAACACTTCCAGGGATGGAGCACCCACAGTTTCTCTGGAAAACCTGTTCCAGTGCCTCACCACTCTCAACAAGAAAGATTTTCCTGCTAATATCAAATCTAACTCTACCCTCTTTCAGTCTAAAGCCGTTATCCCTCATCCTATTTATACACTCCCTGATAGAGTCACTCTCCATCTATCCTGTTTAAATACTGAAAGACTCCTGTAAGGCCTCCCTGGAGCCTTCTCTTCTCCAGGCTGATCAACCACAACTCTCTCAGTCAGTCTTCATAGGAGAGGTGCTCCAGCCTCTAATCATCTTTGTGGCCATCTGGAATCTTATGCTGAGGGGCCCAGAGCTGGGTGCAGGACTTCAGGTGGGGTCCCACCAAAGCAGAGTAGAGGGGCAGAATCGCTTCCCTCAACCTGCTGGCCATGCTTCTTTTGATGCCGCCCAAAATATAGTTGGCTTTCTAGACTGCAAGTGCATTTTGCTAGCTCATATTGAGCTTTTCATCAGTCAAGATCCCCTCTCCTTCTGCTCTTAATCCCTTCTCCACCCAGCCTGCATTTGCACTTGGGGTTGCCCTGACCTAAGTGCAGGACCTTTCACTTGGTCTTGTCGAACTTCACCCTGGCCCACCTCCCAAGCCTGTCCTGGTCCCTCTGAATGGCATCCCTTCCCTCCAGCATGTCAACCACACCACACAGCTCAGTGTCATTGGCAAACTTGCTGAGGATGCTGAGGATGCTTGATCCCACTGTCTGTGTTGCGGACAAAGATGTTAACCAGTGCCAGCCCCAATACCATACCTTGAGGAATGCCACTTGTCACTGGTCTCTACTTAGACAGGTAGCCATTGACCACAACTCTTCAAGTGTGGCCATCCAGCCAATTACTTACCCACAGAGTAGTCCATCTGTCAAATACGCACCCCTCCAATTTCAAGACAACAATGTTATTATCCTTCACCAGGAAGGAAATACAGAGCAAAATACTGTACTGGAGTATCTTTTAAACATGTTCTTGCTGTTTCACAAAACTGTAACCTAGGTCTCCATATTAGGCTTACTGAGTTTATTTGGAACATTTTCTACTTCAGGAGATGTAGCCCTTCCAGGTCAGCCTAGGAAACCAAAGTCTGAGCAAGTGTGAGTCAAAATTTAACCTCAGAAGAAAACTGAAATAATGTAGTACTTGGTTTCAGTGATGGCTAGCTTTCAAATTTCACCCAATTTATTTTTTGTGCCTTATACACACAGAGGCCACATAACTTGTAAAAGGTTGCAGGAGAAACAAGGAGCTCTCAGATCTATTCTCAGAAACACAAGGCTGCAATGCTTTCCACTTTTCCCCCTGCTTTAACTCTGAAGTGCCCTAACAATATCCAGAAAATACCTAAATCTCATGATTTAAGGTTTCTGTGCTGAAAGAATTAAATCCCACGCTGCTCCGGTTACACAGCAGTTTCAGGACTTCGCATGGGGACACCCCTCCTGACCCTGCTGCCACAATTTATCAAATCGCCCACAGTATTCATTACCACAGATACCCGTAGGGGACAGCTCTAAAGACATCTCACGCAGTACAACACAGCAGCAGCAGCATTCCATCAGTCTTGGGGTATAATGGACCTGCGAGCCATCCATAGCAGATGGCTGCTGAAGCATGAAAAAGAACATTACTCCTAAATGGGGGCTGGCTGAAGACAAGAGGTGCTTTTTAATGCCAGCAGAAGAGCCTGCTGGGTCCATACTAAACCTATAGAACAATTATGTTTAATGGTGTATAGAAAGACTATTAGCAGCAGCTAGAGCTAAAATGAATTTCACAGGATTCATACATAGGATGATGTCTGGAGCCTCCACCATGGCCTCCAGAGTTCACCTAATCACCTAAAAGCATCCCAGTGAATTGTAATAAAGTATTTCAAAATAAATCAGAGGTTTTATTACCATGATAAAACAAACAAGCAAACCATTAGTTTGCAGTTATTTGTGTGTTTGCATCAAGTGAAATAAAAATCTTCAGAATCTTTAAACTTCATAGAATGCTAGAAGTGCAATACAGGTTCGCTTACATAAAAGCAAGAGAAGTAAGCATAAGTATTCATTCAATTCAATTAGGAATAAGACCATAATGATAGGTCTGATTTGTAGTCTAAATGTATTTTGCACAATTACTCATACTTTTGAGAAAAGCTAATGAGAAAAATTAGACAAGGAAGAAAATGCAGCAAATGTGAATGAAATTATCTCCAACTAATTAATCAGTCATTCCCAGACAAAAAAATACTTAAATTCATACTTTTTTTTTTAACCTTAATTATTATTTCCCATTGAGTCTTAGGGCCCAAGAAAACTATTTAAAGCATTTGAATGCTGTCTAGTTAAAAAACAGCATGCAAATAGGAAGGGAAAAGCTAAGCTATACTTTAAGAGGTAACTTATGAGAGATTGTGATAAATCCTACTTGGAAGACATTACATGTGCTATATACCATGTTATTTATATTGTTTAAAAAAAAAAAAAAAAGATCAACTTCAGGTCTAAGAGCAAAAAGTTATCTGGAGAGCCCATGACTAGTTTCAACTGTATTCAGGACAGAAATTCATCACATGCTTATCCTTTTATGACCTACTCCCACTCTGTGGTACAGAGCATTAGACCACTGCACCTTTTTTATGCTTTTTACCAGTGGGATACCTCTAAACCCTGAGATAGCAAAAGAGGGTGAAGACCATCAGTGACCACCAGTCTCTTTTTCTCCTGTATCACAATTCTACTCCCTGACACCCAGTAAAATATTCAAAAAGGTTCTGAACATGTTCAGGGTCTTTCTGACAAGTTTTGGAAGATGATGTCTAATTTGTGGAGTATCTCCATGCTCCACTTGATCCTCCCTTACTTGTAATTACATATTACGTTTACATATTTTTTGTATATGGCAATCAAAAGGTATATAAAAAGTATTTGAATAAAGTGTTTTCTTCAAGACAGTTTTGGAAACTTTGGGTAGTTAACCAGGTTAATTTGCAGTATTACAAAGTGATATGTAATAACAAAGTACATTATGAATAACCTCAGCTATAAAAGAGCTGGGAATTTTTGTTAAAAAAAGCTTTAAAATCTTGAGGGCCTCACAAGTTCCAGGTGCTGGTCTCCCTTTCCAATGGGAAATAAGTTTATTACTATTGCAGACAAAGTCTTTCCTGTTCTTCCTTTCTTCATAAGCCACACATAAATAATTATGCTAGTTGTTTTTACTTCTGAAGCAATTAACTGTAAGCTCAGCAGCTACTTTCATATCAATCATTCATATACTAAAAAATTCACTTTGTGTTATCCACTTAGCCCTCTGCAGTAAGGCAAACTGAAGCAGAAGTTAGTTACCACACCATGCAAGACTGAAAACTGCTGGTCTTCAGGCCCTGATTCATGGGTTGAGCAGGCATCCCTGCCTCGGGGACAAAAACATCCATCAAAGCAACAGAGAAAACGGCCAGGGACAGCAACAGCATCTGTTGTCATGTCTGATCCTCATCCCTTCCCGTGTCTTTCAGAGCTTGTATTTTCCAACGGGGATTAGGTTAAACCAGAAAATACCTTTGTGTCTGCAACGTCACAGCAAAGTTATCAATTTCAAAACGGGCCATTTATTTTTGATGAGCAAAATTAGAACCAACCCACAAAAATGTATGTTCATGCCCTTCTCTGTTTCAACATTATGCCAACAATACTTAAATATTTAAGATGATTCCTAGTCACCGACTACTAGAAATATGTTCAGAGCTCTAAAATAAAGCAACATTTAAACAAATACCGATGAACACACATGAAAATAACTTAATCTGATTAGTAGGAGTAAGTAGTAAGAATGATCAGAGGGAGAATAATTGAGGGTGGGCACGTCTATTTTGAAATCACACACTTACAAGCATTATGATCAAGTATCTTCAATGACAGTGAAATTAAAAGTAGTGTTATGTCATTTTGGGGATCAAATACTCTACAATGAGGTGACTTGAGCACCTTAATGAACTAGCTAGTTACTTGAATTTTACTTTGAAAAGCACCAATTTGCTGCCAGAAGCAGCACATGGCTATCTTCACCTAGACTTCAGCATAGCATTTCATTTTTCTTTTAGTCCTTGAACACCTTTTTTTAAAGACAATGAGCCATAAGACACATAACGAAACTGGAGGCAGGTTCTTACTTGAATATGACTGCTAAATAGTTATGTTGTTACTGGAAAATAAGATAGAAGAATCAACAAACAGATTAATGGAGCATGACTGACTTCCGAAACAATTTCACTTTAACATAATATTAAATCAACTCCAAACAGAAGAGCTGGGTACACAAACAGTCCCAATATGAAACACAGACTATAATATACAATTGAGTTTACATATGCTGACAGCGAACTGATACTTTTTAGAACAGTTTGAGATCATCTTACATTTGAGGTAGTAGCAGATGACTAGAACAGGGAATTCATTTGCAGATTTAGAGTTAACCTTTAACCTAAAGATTTTAGCATATTTTACTTAGAAGAGCAGAACTACACATCTTAACATCAGGCTACATCCAATTTCATACCTTATGAAACAACACTGCGGGATGAAGATTGCAGATGATGGCTTGCCCTTCCTGCAGCTGAAAGAAGCTGAGTTTTGGCTGGTAACATCCTGCTAAAGCCTCATTCCCCACAAAGCATACTGAGGTCTCTTACAAAGAAATATAATCAAGTATATTTTTATATGCTTCTGCATATAAAGACTGCATTTTTCAGCCAAAAATATCTTGGATTTTATCCAACATTATTTCCAAGTTGATCCAATCGCTTTGCAGAAAACTGAAACCTGGCTGAACACATTTCAACAGTTGTGTCCCAGAAGACAATGCAGATTTCTGGGATGCCACAGGCAACAATAAAGGACTAAAACCAGAGGTTACATGGGTTTAACTTTCCCAAATAACAGCATTAGAAGACATTTATACCATTGGAAAGTATTTTTTTTGGTTGTTGTTTTTGTGTGTGTGTGGTTTGGTTTTGGTTTGTATTATTTTAATCATTCAACCTCACTTAAGAAAGCCCATTCCATTTAAGTGGCAGCCTTGCATGCAGTTGGGACACCTCAATTTTGCTCTGTTACCACTGATTCTTAAAAAAGGACTGTTGGTAAAAAAAAATAAAAATGCATTCAGCTGCTAGTCAGCAAGCACACCTCTGGTTGCATCTGAGGAACCTCCAGCCAAGAACCTGGTTGGAAAAAGTATTTTATAATATATTTTTAGTCCTAGGAGATTTGTATCTTTGGAACAGAATGCCAGCTTACAAAGTCAAATTTCATAGTTCTTCTGAATTATAGGAAAAATACCACCTAGAAAACATGCTTATGATGGCAGCAAGTTTGCCCAATGTTTCCTTACTGGTTAAATAAGCACTGTCTCAGAAAGTCTGAATTTTGCCAAAACAATAAAGGAACAGATCAACCAAAAAACTTAGCCTTTTAATTCTAGGAAAGTTGGTTGGCCACTTTCTATCGTCATTTATTTTGGTCAATGTTGAATATCAGATTCCAGCTTGATTTTAATAAAATAATATCAAATCAATAGCTTTAAATATCCAAGTGAAATGAAAACTCAGGAGCTGGGACTAAAAGGATTGTAGCACATCATCATACCATTTTCTTGCAACAGTTCAGGTGGTAAGAGGTAAATTCCACCTTGTGCAAACTATAGCCATGCTATCAAGTGCAAGCCAGAGTATTTAGAGAATGAAGAAGTGACATAAAAAAAAAGCTATAGATTACTAGTTGTTTTGAAATGTAATATCTACCAGCCACAAACCCACTACAGAATTCAAACAGACAGTGCAGCAGTGGAAGAAAAAGCACTGAGATATATAACAAATGGAATCTTCCAGGGCAAGGAAATTCTAGCAACCTCTCTCTCAAATACATATTTGAAAGCCATTGTTTTCTTTATGTATGTTATTCAGTCCAATCCTTTATTTTCTTTTCATACTTCCTCTCATAATTTTTTTTTATCTGCTAAAAGCATCTTTAACTCCATAATCAATGCTTCTTGCGCTCTCTCCCACTCACTGAAACCACAAAGGCTAAAGGAGTTCAGCCAATATACAAGAAATAGCTTTAATAAAGAAGTTGTATAATGTAAGTCACAGCAAGTGGTACATTTTTCTAGAAGCAAGGCCACGAGCTTCTTGAATAGAGCTGTGAGTGGCAAGGTGAACATTTTGTTGCTGCTCTTGTTTTATTGAAGATACTTTCACATGAAGCAGGGTTGACAGGAAAACTGCTGCAAATGCTTAGCATAAAAGCATTATGTAAGCAATAAATAATAATAATAAAGTATTTGTACAGTGAAAGCTACTTTTAGCAGTAGAAAAGCAGCTTTGGAAAAAATATCTATAAACACAAAGTACTAGAAAAGCCAGAAGTTCAAGTTGCAATCTTCAGCAATGTCTCTCTTTTTTAGTGTAGCTCTTGATCATTTGAATTAATAAAGCTCCTAATAGCAAAAAACAGAGCAGAATCATTTTATTCAGCATGTTCCACCCACAATATAGGCCAAGCAACAGGGTCCACTCCCCCAGGACAAAGGTAGCATCTCCAGATGCTGATGGGTCACATCTGTAAGAGAAGCTCATCTCCTGCCACCTTCTCTGCACCTACACATGCAAGCAACAGCTCAGGCTGCCTGCGTGGTCCCCAAACCCTCAAATTCTGCCCCAGTCCAGCCAGCCTTGTTTTACTTAATCTCACAGAAGGTCTGTTTTCCCTTTATTCCACTTCTATCGGAAATACTATTTTCCCCTCTTAGCATCAACTCCACAAGTCATTTATATTACATTAACAGTGATTAGTTACATCACTAACTACTTAAATACTTTGTTTGGATTAGAAAATTCTAAAATTTATTTTTGCTCCTAAATGTGAAATCTTGGGTCACAACATATGAAGTAAAACCAGAGAATTAAAGTCTTCTAAAAAAAGGGATTATTACCTCACAAAAATTTAACTGTAGTTTAAGAATACATTTGTTTGAGGTTTGTTTTGGCGTTTTTGGTTGGGGTTTTTTTGGCTAGTTGTTGGGTTTTTTGTTTTAAATACTGAAAAAACATTCAAGCAGGCTGTTTTCCATTAATAGCCCTCACGTTTCTCTCTCACCACACTATTATGAAATTGTTTGTATAAATTAAAAGGATTATTTCCTCAGAATGCTATGCTGGAAAAACTTAAGTCAAGATAGTAGTTTATTTATTTATTACATTGAAGAGATCGTACAAAACACTGCAAGTTAGAAAAATTACTCAAAATGGTAATGCAGAGTTAGTGGGCAACCAGCTCACTTCATTAAACATCTTCATCAGAAGTTTAAAACTTATATAGAAATTAAATTGGTTTACTGCAATCCATAATATTTACTATAGCATATTGTCTCCGGTTTTCTAGTATAAAGTACTAAACAAAACACCACCAGTAGTCATCCCTCTTCCATAAGTGTACATTTGTCTTGCATTTAATTTATAAAGCTTTAAAAATAAATTGATTAAGGTATATTCCCGTGGTTTATCGAAAAATTCACTCACTTTTGTTCACCTACTTCTACCAATTATTGCAAACACCAAATAAATACTGACAGCAAAAATTACATAATCTAAACCCCAATATTTCCCCATAACCTGGTTCTTTCATACCAACTGTCCATAGGAAAGTACTAGCAAAGGCTGCAACAGCTAATACTAAAGCAGTCTCTTCCTCCCTAGGGTCTGACACATTGGAGACTGAAGACAACACACAGAACACTGCATACAAACTCCTTTTGGATGGAGACAAAAACAGTGATTTACAGAAAGGAGGTAGGAATATCAAATTAGAAATTTAAGACTGGAAGTAAAGAGCCCTCTGTGAGGAAGGTCACAAATCTAGGGATTAGTAGAGTTTTCTGCAGGTATATTAAGTGACAAGATGCCTTTAATTGTTCATAAGAACTACTTGAAGTAACTGCTTTTCTCCCTCTGGTCATAAAACCTTAAACTCTGCATTTCTGTAGATCAGTCAGTTCCAGAGGACAGAACTGTAGTTCAGAAGAAACCTCACACCAGTGAGGATTAACACTGAACACAGACTGCACCGTGTTCTTGGTACACTACTGTTCTTGATTATAGACACGCAGAAACAGCTTTGGCTGGAACTTTGTGTATTTGGCCCTAGAAATACCTTCTCACTCTTGGCCTCACTTAAGGCTAAGATATTTGATAATGAACTCTTATTACTTGGAGACAGAGAAACCTCTCAGAGATCATCGTGTTTTGCTTCTCAGAAGGCACGGATGAAACATCTAGGGTTTTTCTTTTCTCTTTCAAGTCACCAGCATGCAGATACAGACCCAGCTTCAGCTTTGGACAGAAAACAACCTCCTGAGCAATACAGTACTTCCTTGTGCATCCAAAGACAAACCAAGGCATGAATCGCGTTACTGAGCCACAACAGTTTTCTGAGACTTCCTCCAGTTGCATCATCCTTTCCTTTCAGAAAAAAACATCAAAACTGACCCCACAGAACGGAACAAAGTGACTACCTCCATGGAGACAACCCAAAGAGTTCCCTCAAAACCCAAAGAGCAAGGATTGCATCTCACATTCTTTTGCCTTAACCAACACACAGCACTTCTTTTTTGTAGGATGAGAGGAGAAGATTGTTACTGAATTTGGAAACACAAGAGAACATCTAATAGGAACACTTATTTCATGGATAAAATTTGCTACCTGCCTTCTCAGTAAAATACAAGTGTTTGAGGCAGATAAAAAATTGCTTTATCAGGGAAGTGTAGATTATTACTACGTGATGCTATAATTTATTCTTAATTAATTGGTTTAGGCATCTGCAACTTAATCTTGCTTAAAACCCAAGGAAGCATCCTCACTTTGCATAAATAACATCAATTTAGTTACCACTATGTATTATTGTAATCCACCCATATAATAACATTCATGTACTTTTCATATTGAAAGAAGCATTTATATTATGGTCCCTCAACTTTCAAAGTTTGCAATTTATACATCACTATAATGATGATACAGCATTACCATTCTGTTTACTGCTCCAGGAGATACATCTCATTGCACACACTATTCTGAAGTTTCCTGGGCATCAGAGTCCTACCTAATGCTCAGCCCCTCAGAGGCCACAGGACATTAACAATCCTATTTCCCAAAAAACCCACACTCAAGCCATAGCTGTAACTGGCACTGGAACAAACACTCAAGGAAATAAGTAAATCTCCATTTTCACTTAGCTTTGAAGGAAAGTAATCCTAACTAGTTAGCACTTTGACAGCTGATGAAGTTTTGGCATTTGAGGCAAGGCAGAGATTAGGACAATGCTGTTAGGATTAACCAAAAGTACAAGCACAAAATAGGGTTGTCACAGGCTCTGTCTTTACTTAACAAGTGTTCAAGCAAACAATTCAGTCTAACCACTGTAGGATTACACTGAAAAGTGCTCTGAACTGTCACACTAAACAAGAGGAAGGTATAATTAGAAAATCCTCATATTTTGGATGTGAAATGAGGTCAGAGAACAGTTACAAAGAACTTAAGAAGAGGGCACGTAACATCCTACTGGAAGTGAAAAGTAGGTGCCCTGAAAGGACGGAACAATCAAGGTAGAGGGATTAATGAAGCAGAAAGGAGGCTCCAATGAAAAACACGCTTTGTTTCTTCATATTCCTCCATACCAGCCCAAAGCAGGTGTCTGCACACATGCTTTGTGGGGTTTTTTGCATTTTCACTTCCAAGTCAATCTCACCCAATTTCAGTGTCTATACCTGTCCCCATGCCTGCTTTTTGGCCTTCAACTGCTACTGTAAATCAACATAAATGTGTTCACAATTCTTTGTCCAGTAAGTTTGATTTCTTCCCTATCTTTGTGATTAAGATTCCCTTTCAAAAGGCAGAAGCATCACCAGATGCACAGAAGCATCACCAGCCTTTTCTACACAAGCCAAACATAGCTGCGCACCTGGGGACACCACTACTGAACCCAGCTGAACGCTGCCCATCACTCTTCACCCACTGCATGTACAGGAGCTTCAGACCTTGTCTCAACTCACAATGAGCAAAGCTGTTACTTCATACACATTCTCGTTTTGCACAAAAATACTACATTTGTTGTATTACATGCACTTCTCCATCCTTTTCAGGTAACTCTGCAAGGTAGACATCTTCAAGCTGTTAAATATAACTAGTATAAGGTTCCTAGTACCTTCTAAGCACTTAAAATAATAAGTCAAAAATTCAACCCTGACTATAAGTTAAGGAAACACATCATGGAACCCTCAGTTGCCCAGATGTCAAGTTGAAACGCATCCAGCTTTAACAAAAACCTAGATACGGGAAAAGGAAAAGGCGCCAAGGAAGATTAGCTCTATATAATGAAATTAATTGTTTTTGTAAGTAACTACATAGAACTAATTCATATAATGGGGTTTTGGCTTGTTTTCTAAGGCGTCAGTATAGTATTATTCCACTAATACCCCCAAATCCATGTAAATGAATATTCTTACAGGGACTGACAGTGAGGCTTCATTAGGAACCTTGCAAGAACTGAACAAACATGTTCTCATACTCTCATTCGCTCAGCTTTTTCCCATACTAATAAACATACTGACTTCATTAAGAGTCAAAACGAGAAACTATTATTCAAAAAGAAGATATACTTAAGATGCTTATGAAGCAAATTACTTTTTAACTTCCAGGGCATGAGGAACTACAAGTATACTGATATATGCTATGCTACAAGTGATGGCCTCTTCCTTTTTCTAATGCTGTGAATTATCCAATAAAAATTCATCCTAAATAGGATGGCTTGCACAATTTATCATTTTTACTGAACTACTATTAAATACAACACCAGGCAGAGAATTTAGTATGTTGTCATTGTTACATGCAATCTGGTGCTTTTAGGTCATATATTTGACTAAAAAAAGTGAGGGAGCAAGCCCTCTTGGAACACATTTCTGGACACATGAAGTGTGAGGGTGGTGAGACACTGGAACAGGTTTCCCAGAGAAGCTGTGGATGCCCCATCCCTGGAGGTGTTCAAGATCAGGCTGGATGGGGCTGTGAGCAACCTGGTCTTGTAGGTGTCCCTGCCAGAGGTTAGATCTCGATGATCTTTAAGATTCCTTCCAACTCTAACCATTCTACAATTCTAAGTAGCAAAAAAAAAAAAAAACCTAGAAGCAGTCAGAGAGGTTTTACTACAGGGCAACCACATGTGACCAACCTCACCATCTTCTATAATGAATTGACCAGATTTGTGAACAAGGGGAGAATAGCAGATTGCAATTACTTTGCCTTTAGCAAGACTTTCAACCAGAGTCTTGAATCCAAGTCCTGATGTTACACTCCACACAAACAGATAGGTTAAATGTTTGTATGACCAAGCTCAGAAGGTAGTGGTTAATGGGTTAAGCATCTCTCTAGATGGAGACCAGTAACAGGCAAGGAAAACATTGTTCACCTTGCATACCTGCAGCAAGGTCAGGCCAAAGGCAATAACTGAGCTAAGGAAAAATCTCTAGGGAAGAAATGTCCACCTCTGTATTGTCAAGAACAGATCAGGAGTTACTACCTGCCACTTTGTCATCTTCCCAGGAGTCCAACAGGGACACAACCACTCCCTGGGTTGAGGCTGAAAGGAAGACTTCTGTGTTGCTCTTAAGTAATTTGAATCATAATCCTCCTGGAAGAGAGAGATTTTTATCTTTATTTCTCACACAGCAGGATTACCTCAAACCGCATTAATACTCACTATGTTTTAAGGTTTGCTTGAAAGTTGTGAAATAACAAGTCTGGGAAAACCTTGCATCTTCCAGATGGGAATCAAGCTCACTGTGAGTTTACTATAGATTTTTAGCCAAGCCAAGTTTCAGTTTGAGATACACATGCGCTTTTGGCATTGCTCCCTCCTGAATATTGCTCTACAGCATTCTGGCAATGCTCAGCCCTACAGCACACAGCCCTCTTCACTTGGATCTCAGCAAGAAAAACTTCAGAGCTGATTTTGGAAGCATTTCAGAAAACAATAGCCATGGTATTCTTAGCAAACATTTTCTATGACTAGAGATTAATTTTTTTCACTAATGAAATGCTAATATATAAATTACTGAATAATTATGCTGAATACTAACAATGAACACAGTAATAAATAGCACAAACAGCCATTTAGTATGTTATCCCTTGCAATTGTAGTTTTCATTAATTTGTGTTTTGCTACTCTCATAGAAGAGCAAGATGTTAGCTAGACCTTGCATTACGGGCCATAAAGAGGCAACATGTGGATAATTTCTCTTAACACAAATTAAGTTATGAATTTAGAGAATATTTTCTGTGAGCAGACTTCACCTTTAACCATTAATTTATCTGCTGGACAGACTTTGTGCCACCCCTCTAGCAGGTACCCATCCACAAAACAGACTGCTGCAAAGTTCCAGTTGTGCAGCGATTTATATTCCTCCTAAACATTAATTGACTCTAAACAGAACTCTTAAGGTTTATATCTGTAAACCATTAATGTTTTTACACCTCAGGAAAGCTTTCTATTAATGCTTGCAGCACACACCAGATGATTCATTGCAGTTGCTGATATTTGTATTTTATTTCAGGGTTAGTTATTTTGTGTAAATTTCCAATAAAATAACCTGTTCAGAAAAGGTAGTGAGAAATAAAGCTGGAGACCAGAGAAAAGGCAATTAACAGTAATTCCCAGGGGGTTGGGGGAAGAAAAAAAAAAAACAAAACACACCACACAAACCTCATAGAAGTGTACAAGTTGCGTTTTTCAACATCAATGACATTGCCCATTGTCATTATTAATATGTCTCCTTACATTACTAGCACATTATTGCAGTTAATGGCCAATTTTCCATGCTACCTCACTCTTAATCTATGCCTTTCTTTATTAAACTAGTAGTAGGTGAGCAAAGGCAGTACTCATTAACGCCTTCTAATGAAAGCTAGATGTTACATTGGTTTAAACAAGAACCAAGAACATAGATGCTTAGAAATATACAATAAGTACCCATGCAATTCAGGCCTTAATATTAATAAATTCAAAGATTCTATGTGGTAATTCATTTTCAGCCCATATTTTATTTAAAAATGGACAGAGGATCTGTTTCATTTGCATGAGTGTATTCAGAGTCACCAATGCAGCATCTTTGCACCTGAAGTCTCTCATATTGATACTAGTGTTGTTTTTTCCACTTATTAATAATTCAATATAGTCAAACTGATTTTCAACAGAAAAAAAAATTCTCTTTACCATTACTGTAAAAATAATATGTATTTAAGGATAAATAATATTTTTTCCCTAGTACTATAGAAAGCTTTTTCAAGCTATTTCAAGGAAATTAAGAATACAACCTTAGGGTTGTGTGGAAATAGCTATCATAAAATCTTTTAATTACTAATTCATTACCTATAAAAAAAACCCAAAGGAAGTGACCTCTCTTAAATTTTTCTCATACAAAGAGGAGAAGTGCCAGAACTGCAGGTTCTCAAACTTACTTCCCCCACAGCCTTTATTTGCATCTGTTTCAGAAAAAAAAGTGTTAACTGCAAGTGCAAATGTGAATATTCTGTTAGGCCACACACTACCAAGTCACTGTTTATGTGACAGTTTTGCAAATAAATTAGATGAAGGCTCTCAGAAACTGCCTGAATATTTTTTCTTAGGGCTGACTATACTGATCTGAGAAGGTTGCTCAGATTTGCCTTTCTTCCCTGTTGGAGCAAGGAAAGAGGGTAGGAAGACTTATTTTGCATCAAGACCAACTGTTTTGGTACAAACAGTTCAATGAAAACATACAATGAAAACTATAAAATTTTGAGGGAAGTAACTGAAGAGGTCTGCTAATGGTTGTACTTACAGAAGTTATTTTCTCTCATGACAATTTCCTATCATTGTTTCCAATGGAAAGTTGCTCAGAGACAGTTTTACCCAATATCTTCCTACAGTAAATAGGACTCTTGATGTATCACAGAAAATAAGTAAAAAAGTGGTAATCTGACTAATTCAGAACAAAAGTATTCCTTGATAGCAAACGGTTATTTGGATAAGGTAAACTGGAAGCTTCTGCCCAGTATGAGGTATAGCTCTGACTGGAATAGAAAAAGGGAATGGAAATTACGTGTCCATCAGGGTTGGTTTTTTATCTCCCAGATAAGATGCAATCACCCAAATATCTATCACAAAAGAACCTGACTACTGCATTTAGTTTCTTTGAGACTTAGATGAACTGTGATGATACGTCATTTAACTTTGAGAGGCTCTGTAAAGTCATCCATCACATTCTTTAAAGCTTTGCATATCACCTTGTGCACAGAAGATGTTCAGAAAACTCACCAAGATGATGCTGTGTCACCCTGTCAAGCTGCACTATAAAACAGGCTTCAGAGTGATATAATAGTTTTTATTTCTTATTATATTTATAAAATTTGTGGATAATGAAATGTCCTTTGTAAACTCCAAAATTTTTTCTACCATCCAGTTATGCACAATGCTATATATAGAAGGATTCAGGACAACCTGTTTACATATCTGGTTTTCATAACCCATATAAATAATACTCAAATCTTCACTCCCTTAAGTCAAACCACCTTCCTAACAGCAAGAATGTAGCATCCAGAATGCTGGCATCCCATTTAAATCAACGTGCAACTTGTACATTTAATACCTTCAAGGCTCTTTGCTCTGCAACAGCCTCACTTCTACAAATCTGTTTTGCTTCCAAGGTCGGAGAAGTTACACTGGAGAGTGCAAAAATGAGGAACTGGTTCAATACCACAAAGTTTGAGCACACAATCACACAATCCTCACTTGTTCACAAGCCTAAATACTGAGATGTAAAAGGGAAAAAAACAGACTGATGCGTGATACAATTTTTATAGAACAGATTTTTTTTCCCAAAAAAACCCCAGTGGTTTTTGGTTTGTTTGTTTTTTGGTTTTTTTTTTCTTCTTTTCTGTAGCATCCTGATTAAGGGGCAAGGAGAAGGCTAGGTCAATATTCAAAGAAATAATTTTGTTCAGTCACCTAACAAATAAATAGCTACCTTAGGAGTTTGGGAGATGAATCTCTGCTATGTTTATGCATACTGAAGACAAAAGGAGTCCAGCACTACTCCTAGCTGTATAAACTCCTTTAGTGATAAATATTACCTCATTTTATCAGTACTTCTTCCCCCCAGCAGTTTACCAGTCTACAGACAGCTTTGTTTTAAGTGCACAGTTGTTAGCAGTAGCTTGCCATTTATAACATTGACTGCCCTCAACTTTACCTGAATCCAGGCCCTGGAGCTCAAGATTTAGAAGCAGTTTGCTCTGGTTTTTTTCACTCCAGTTAACCGATACATAAACCTATTGTATACCTGAATTAAGGTTCAGTTATAGTTTCCAAGACTGAAATTACCTGTGCTGAAGATCAGAATTTGAAGTTTACAACTCTTTAGTAGAAATTTCTATTAGTAAATTCTATTAGTAAAATTTGACCAGATTAATATCGATTGGAAGGGAGTAAATAAGTACAACTAATGTGAATAAACCATATTTTACTTCCAAACTTTCAAAAAGACATCGACATATTTTTTCTATTAATTGGTCTTTTGTTCAAAAGGCAGAATATATTTGTAATAT
This sequence comes from Scolopax mira, assembly GCA_004320125.1. Taxonomy (NCBI): domain Eukaryota; kingdom Metazoa; phylum Chordata; class Aves; order Charadriiformes; family Scolopacidae; genus Scolopax; species Scolopax mira. The sequence goes on from BJBW01000866.1 coordinate 32,783, forward strand.
AAATATCTGTATCTACAACCATTCTATATAGTCTTGTTTTAATTATTTATAGCCTCATCTTTTTCTTAAAGTGAAAACAGAAAGCCTGAATGAGTAAGTGTATGCAAACTTTCTGAACTGTCCTGCTTCCCAAGTATTAGTTAGTTCTGAGTTTATTTTTCAGTGAACTAATAGCTGTCTGGACATCAAATGAGTAAATACCAACATAGTATTAGCCAGCCTAGATAAAAGACCCTTACACAGTGAAACCAACAGGGCAAGATAGTTAAAAAAAAAAAAATAGATGAGGAAAATTTAATCACATTGTGTATCTCTTACAACTGTACTTTAAGGGAATAGCATCTCTTAAATGCATTTCTAGAATTACTACAAACCAGGTTTGTAGATTACTTTGTGATTCAGTATATAACACAAAGCTTCAAAATAATTAATAGTATGCTGTGGACAACTACTGTTCTCTCATTATAAACTGATTGTGACAAACATGTTACGCCCCATTGGCTTATTTTGCAGTGAGAGTCAGTCTAGATGTAAGCGCGTGAATAAATCATGACAAACAGGAGGTTAAAGGAATTCCTTCATATGGCTAATGGACACTAATAAAAAAAAAAAAAGAAATCTAACAAACTTACTGGCAAAGGCAGGAGACGAGGGCATTACACACAAGACCATCACATCGTTTTTTGTGTATTGTATTCACCCAGTCTCTTGAAACATTTGTTTTGTGTTTGTATAATTAGTGTCTTTATAGATGCTGTAAATGTAGACCAAAGCCTCTCCTATAGTCAGGTCATAATTACAAAACAGAGGAAGTCAATTCACAAAAATTACTAAATTCAGAAGTGAATGTTAATTAGCCCTCAGAATGGCAGAATACACTATATGCAAAATAACAATATGCAAAATAATACATTATTTTAGACTAGCATATATCCACCAAATGATATCTACAATCATTGACTAGCACACAACTTAATGCTTGCTGAAAGGTGTAAGGGGTGATTTTTCACAAAATTCAAAGTTCCAAAGGCCTTTTGCTGGCTACACCAATAAAAATGTTGTTGATTTCCCTTCCTCCTCTCCTCTCCCTAGGTTTATGGGATTCACAGCTCCATAAAGGATTAACAAATATTACTGAGAGGCATGGAACAGATGTACTTAGAATAACTGAAAAATTCACTCAAAGGGATCCTAGGCATAACCCCACAAACTACTGTCCCGTATTTAGGATATCAAAAAGTCCTATCCATTCATCACAGCCTGAACCATCACTGGAAGCAGACTAACTACATTTTAGTTTCTATTCCTGCATGAATATTCACATGAAGTTGAGAGTTAACAGACAGGACTTAAAGTAAGAAAATGCCATGAAATGGTGTGCACAATAGTTCTCCTAAAAAGCAGGAATTTGCACATACTAAGGGAGTGCAAAGAACTGATTCTCACTCTCTCAAATACATACTGGATGACTGCTTTAAGCCTTGGCCTACTTAAGACATCAGCATTCGTTTATAATCCTACATTGGAAACCTTAATTCCAATGTTTGAATTTGACCTAAATTCATGAACAGTTTCATATCTGGTTTCCCTGTATAGACTATTCAGCAAGGGGAAGACATCCCCAACTCTGAACATTAAAATTATGAGAGAAATATCCAAATAGCTTTCTTGGAGAAAGCTCATGTGAGAATACATTCTGGTGTAGAACTTCTGACCTTTTGTTAAGCATAAAAATTAAAACACTCACAATTTTTATATTTTTTTGCCTTTTTAGTCACTGAGCAGTTCAACTTTTTCTTGTCTCTCCTCTTTTTGTGCACTGGCAACTCCCAAGTGCTACCTGCCTGCTGCTTCTCAGCCCCAGAGCACTCTGTCCCCCTCTACAGCATCACATCACACTGCTGTACATCCAGCATTTTTCATCACACCAAGCTCAGGCATTAAGGCTGCACATTGGCTTTGCATTGCATTCAAACTGACAAGCTGCTGTGGTTAATTATTCCTCCCCCTCCTTTTCTAATGGTCAGTTTTACAACTGAGATAAAGATGTAAAAAGAACAATAATCTAAGCAGCTGCGTTATGCATTCTCTACTATTAAAAAAATAATTTAAATGAAGAAACCATGTGGAAGCACACAAACAAACATTCACTTATAGACTAACATCTCATTGCTTGAATTTTGATTACAAGCTTCCTGCAACAACCTATTTAGATAAGGCACAATAGATGAAAGTATTACAGAATCACAGAATGACAAAACCACCTAAGTTGGAAGGGACCTTTTAAGATCATCTAGTCCAAACAATAAAAAATGAAAAACAAAACACCAGAAATGAACAAGAAACCCCACAAACACCCAACACCACACCCAAAACAACACCAACCCAACACTAATCCCTATCCCCAAAAACCATGTCAACTCGTCTCTCGAACACCTCCAGGGATGGTGCCTCAACAACCTCCCTGGGCAGCCCATTCCCATGTCTGATAACCCTTTCAGTAAATAAATATTTCCTAATAACTAACCTGAACCTCCTCTGGTGCAACTTGAAGCCATTACCCTTTGTCCTATCATCTGTGACCTGGGAAAAGAGACCGACCTCCATCTCTCTTCAGCCTCCTTTCAGGCAGTTGTAGAGAGTGAGGTGGTCTCCCCTACGTCTCCTCTTCCCCAGACTGAACAACCCCAGCTCCCTCAGCCTCTCCTCATAAGGCTTGTGCTCCAGACCCCTCATAACCTTCTCTGGACCCGCTCCAGCACCTCAATGTCTTTCTTGTGGTAAGGGGCCCCAAAACTGGACACAGTACTCAAGGTGGGGTCTCACCAGTGCCGAGTACAGGGGATGATCACCTCTTGGGTCCTACTCACCACACTGTTCCTGATACAGGCCAGGATGCTGTTGGCCTTCTTGGCCACCTGGGCACACTGCTGGCTCATGTTCAGCCAATAGTCGACCAACACCCCCAGGTTACTTTTTGGCCAGGCAGCTCCAGCCACTCTGCCCCCAGCCTGTAGCGCTGCCTGGGGTTGTTGTGACCCAAGTGCAGGACCCGGCACTTGATCTTATTGAACCTTATTCCATCAGTCTCAGCCCATCTGTCCAGCCTGTCCAGATCACTCTGCAGCACCTTTCTACCCTCCAGCAGATCAACACTCCCACCCAACNNTGAGGGTGCATTCAATCCCCTTGTCCAGATCATTGATAATATTGTTCCTATAAAGCCCACAGATAATGCTTTATGTGTTAAAAATATCGTTTAACAGTGCATCTATTAACTATTCCTAGAGACAGACATCTTGCAGATTATTTTTGTAAGAATTTCCCTGCTACACACGTAACAAAGTTACGCGAACTATACGGTTCTTGAAATAACTTGGAGAACATCTATTGCTCTGACATTTCAGTCAGTCTTATTTTCCATCACTTTGTCACCTAACCCTTAACTAATTACTGCACTACTAGGTTTTCTGGCAGTTTTTGCTAATTGCTGAGGGTCATTTCTAGTTACACGGCACCACATAATTTGTCTGTTTCAGAAAAAAATTAGTCTTCCATTAGGCCTAATAGAGCTTGAAGACTAAGATTGCAGCCACCTCTAACTCCAACTATTAAACAGATTCTGCTGGTGTTTCAGACTGTCAGAGCCAAATTCACTATTGATCTTGCACCATTCTTCCTTGTAAAAGATGATAACACTGAAATGGGTTACAGCAAAGAACAGGGTAGTCAAAATTAAATTTTAAATATAAACAGAGAAGAATACCAGGTGAAGTACCAGTCTATCCTTTTTTAACTCCACAGACCCAATTATGCTATGATACACAAGTATATTATAATAAGCAACCAATATAAAAACAATATAAAATTATGCACTATTAAATATATCAGGAAAATCTGCATAGAATTCATAGAAAAAGGGCAAGAGGAATGACATCAGACTTAGAAGTTCCACATACAGTAATTGACCGTTAACATTTATCCTGTCTTAAAAAACTATGCTGCTGAATTTCCAGTTTTCAAAATTTTTCTTGTGTGATTAGATAAAATTTTGTCCCTTGGACAAATTAAATGCAGGATAATCAAAAGGAAGAGTTAGTTTTCACTGTGAATTTGAGTGACTGGCAGTCTGGAAAATTCTTTTTACAGAGCAGATTTTGATGAATAGATGTTTTCAGAGAAATAAAACCACCACTTACATGGTAATCACCAGGAATGTGGCAATTTCCACCCTGGTGGTCTGTGAAGAGCAGCTTCCAGGCTTTTAAAACCTGTTCAAATATTGGATCTGCAAGCTGAGATAATGCAAGACACCACTTCCAAGAGAGGGCTTAGTCATCAACACATTAAAGAGTCATTACTTCCCTATCACTTCTGCTGAAAAAGCTAAACTAGCTATAAATGAAATGCCTTGTACTTTAGCAATAACTGCTGATCTTACAATACAAGCACTCCGAATGCAATCTTTCACTACAGGTAAGAAGTTCTCATCTGAGGAGTAAAGATATTTCTAGCCTTCAGATGGGAATGGCAGTCAAACAGCGCACCAAGAGCTTTGGGGGAATAGTAAACTCAGAGTCAACACCTCCAGTGTCTCAGTTTTGTTCTTCATTCCTTCATCAAATATTCACTAAAGGGCTGGGTTTCGACGTCAATATCTAAAAAGATCTTGAGACAGATGTTTTCCTATTGCATATGGTGGATTACAAAGCACAAAGCTTTTACTGCCTTATCACTATAGGCATACCTGACAGCAGTAAGAACACTGTCAATGTTAAGTAACTTGTCTGTTATGAATAATCATTCAATAGCTAATTGCAAGAAAAACAACTAGGCCCATGTTATTGGAAGGTCCAACGACTTTGTCTCTGAGTAGCCTGAACAGTCATTTCCCTCAATGCTGTCCTGAGTTTTTACAAACCCTTATGTCTTTAAGCAAAGATGACACAAGTCTAAAGCTGAGTATCTTCAAGACGACAACTGAACTCGTAGGCATCAGAGAAAAATTATTCATATAGCTCCTTAAAAAAAGTATTGTTTTAGAAAAAAGAAGAGAACCTGCAATTAAATAGTCAATTATTCGTATTAAAAGGATTATGCACTACAAGGAGCAAAGCAATGTATAGATTGTCCAGAAATTAACCTGGGTTCTCATAAGGATTAAGTGGCTGATCACAGATTTTTGCTTCAATTTTGTTTTAATGACAACAGCTCCAGACCCCTACTTTTAAAACTTTGCTTTCTCTAGTTTCATTTTGAAGCTTTTGGTTCTTTAGCTCCAAGAATTGCTAGTAGTCAGTCACTTTATTGCTTCACTGCCTCTAAACAGCGACGCAGTGGTTATATTTTTAAAAGCTGAGTTTTATTGGCAAGTGCAAGCCAGTATTGAGAATAGTTTCTGCAATAATAGCACAGGAGAGCAGGGTAATGAGATATTGGTACCAAGGTGGTAGGGGGAGAGGGAGGGCAGTTAGGGAGAGGTTTTTTCTGATGAATCTTACAATAGCAACCTTAATGCAGGTCAAATAGGTAAGAACAGTACCAATCTCTAGACAGGTATAGTTTTATAATACCTAACCTATATCTCATTAAGTATTAGCATTCCTTACAGAAGCCTCATTTTAAAAAATTAAAATCATTTAACACTTTCCAATTCAATTTAAGGACTAGCAATATTTTACCTGTACACTCGGTTCAAGAGAAGAGCAGGCAGGGCATTGAAGCAATTATAATGGCCCTACATTGAGAACAAGATCTTAAAATCACTTTTATGTTTTATAGTTTAAAAAAAAAAAACACAACCAATCAGTCAAAAGACCTTATTAATTGTCCAATAATAAGAAATAAGCAAGTTTAAACTGAAATGCAAAACAAAGTAAAAAAAGTTCACTGAAGTATCTAAAGACAATAAATACTTTCGTAGGTAAAGGGAGGTAATTCTCTCCTTCTATCCCACTCAAGCCCCCACCTGGACTACGGCATCCAGCTCTGGGATTCCCAGAACAACACTTAAATTGAAAGAGGGTAGATTTAGAGAGTGGTGAGGCACTGGAACAGGTTGCCCAGAGCAGCTGTGGATGCCCCATCCCTGGAAATGTTCAAGATCAGGCTGGTTGGGGCTTTGAGCCACTTGGTCTAGTGGAAGGTGTCCCTGGAAGGGGGGTTGGACTAGGAAATCTTTAAAGATCACCTCTGATCTAAACCATCCTATGATTCTAAATTTAAAAAGCTAGGCTTAAGGTAGAATCATCCTTAGCAAATCATAGCTGTTGGATGAATAGTTTCTTAATTTGTAAGATAAAACAATTTGCTTCCCAGCATAAATACATGTTTTCTGTTTATATTTTACTCATTTAGACATTTATAAAAATAATCATATCTGGAAAAGAGCAATCTCTTGCACAGGACTGCTTCAAATAACTAAAAATCTTCTCTAGATATGTCTTTACAAGATACATGGGGCTAAAAATCTCATGTTTCATTCTTTTGAGAGACAGTGACACTTAGGATGTCAGGATTACATTTCACAGGTAATTGTGTCATCCACTGTGCAGCACAAAAAAAATTTGCCATGCGTGTGCTTCCAATCATTGTGAAACTATCGTAAGTTGGCATGGAAATTAGGTATATGACTGGACTTGCTGAGTGTCTTCCACATTTGTAACAGTCAAAGCATTCGCACTCCAGAGAGTTTAAATGATTTTTTTTTTTGTTCATTTTCTTACCTCTCACAACATTCTAATGGCATCTGAACCAGAAAAAGAAAAACTGAATACTTATCTGCTGTGGCACCTAATAAATGAATATCTACCAGCAGTGTGGACTCTTCTGCTGGAGGACATTCAAGAAGTAGAACAGACCAGTGCTGGGATCAGTAAATCCAACTGAGATAACTGAGGAAACAAAGATTCCAGTGAATCTCACCCGTTCCTAAGAAACAGATTAGGACTGACTGCTATTACGCTGTCCATTACTTGTATTTAGTTCACTAAAACCGACCAATTCTTGCCCATTTAAGTATTTAGATATGTACGCCTTTCAAGACAAAGTTTTACATAGCATTATGATATCAAATCACCATTTTTATCTGCTGTTCATTACTTTCATATTAAATCACTAGATCTTGCTAGCTTTCATATTGAACACTGCCAAGCTTGCCCAAGTCTCTCAGCTGTGCTATATCAGAAAGAATTTTTACATTTAATTTTCAAAAATTCACATTTTCCCTTGCATGGTACTTTAGCACTACTGCATCAGTAAATCATGTAAGAGTATTACCCAAGCAAAAACAGGAGAGTAGGGAAATCTCTGCAAGTTTCTGCTTATTTATAGCACCCTTTTCTTTCATGTGAATTCATATTAATTTAACATAGTTCTAAAGGGAAAATGATATGAATAAAGTTAGTAAACACAGCATTAATTATGGGGATTTGAGAAATTTGAGAGAGAATTAGAAGATAAAATTTCATACTACACTAAAACCCATAGAAGAAACAGGGATAATTAAAACAGAAGCCATGTGTCTTAGTCTTCTTCAAAAGGATAGTAAGGAGAGCCACTTTTTAAGTAGAAGTTGTTTGGGGTTGTCTGTGTTTTTTCTTTTCCTTTTTAAAAAAATTTTTTTTAGAGTTACATAACAATTATTATCTCTCAAACATCACTTGTTATTACACTGCTCAGAAACAGCATACCTGGTGACCGGCCATTGCATAAACACTGCTACGTTTCCACGTACAATTTTCTCACTTCTCACAAATAACTGCTTTTCACTTCTTCCATCATTCTTTAATGTTTGAAGATATTCTTGCTTCTACCCTCTTGCTTAACTCCTGAAAAACTCCCTGCTGCTGGGAGGTTCTATTTCTATCTATAATTACTGTTCCATAATTGCTCCAAAGAAAAGACATCTGTTGCTGCTCATTACCATTTCTTATTGCTGTGAATTTTTTATGCATTTTGAAAGCATCTTGGATTGTATAATCAATAAAGGGTTTGGGGGTCTTCTGCAAGAAAGCATCAAATCAGATAAAGATTATAGTCAAGACTCTTGTGAATTAAAGTATCCGGTAGATCTGAGAATTTAAAGAGAAATTTAAAGGGATTTTAGGAGTCTTTTGTTTGAACTGACTTTTTTTTTCATTCCACTTACACATGGATACTAATGAGCACCTGAAGGAGAAGGAATCCAAAGGCTAAGCAGCAGAGGCTGATGAGCAACATTCCTGCATCAGGCACTAACTGGCAATTTTCTCAGTGCTAGCACCTCGGCACCAGGAGACCACGACACTTCCAGCTTGCCAATGTGCTCCACACAGCTGTTCTACCAGAAAGTAGGCATTTACTGCCCAATTCAGTGTTAAACTTATTTGTTGGACTAACCAAATAATTAAGTGGGCATAGCATTCTCTAATAAGTACACTCACTTATTTAACATGTACGTTGTTGTCACTTAATCTGTTACTTCAACTTCTAACTATTCTTTCCCATTTGACTTAACCACATGATACTTCCTCAGGATTTATTTTTATCCCAAATTCTATACACGCAAGCTTGTCTTCTCAAGGATATTTTTTTTTTTGGTTGGGTTTCAGTTTTTGGGTTTGGTGGTTGTGCTTTTTGCTCTAAAGTATTAGCTAGAGTTCTCCTTTCCTTGTCTTTCTTGTCTGAACTTCCCCTGCTTTCAGTAGCCCCTTCAGGTGGGTTTTGTTAGTTCAGTTCCAGCTCTTAAGTCCTTTAAACTCCTCAGCTACTAAATATCTCTCAATGGCTACATTTATCCCATTCAAACGCTTGTTGAAAGCCTTAGTAAAAACAGATACCATTTTTAACATCAACAGAGTACTGAAATAATTCTCCTGGGTTATTGGTTTGTTTGGAGTTTGTTGGGTTTTTTGGTTTTGATTTTTTTTAAGTTTTTTTTTTTTTTTTACACTCTTAAATATTTCCTTTTTTGTGAGATATAAATCATGATTCCTGCAAGAACTGTAAAAATCTCATTTCTGTAATTTACTTTTGAAGCCATACAGGGAAGGGAAGATTGGGAAGGTATGCAAGCACCAAAACAAGAAAGAAAAATGCATGAATGATGCTTTGCTGCTTAAGAAAAAGAGCTCTACAGGTTACTTTTTCAGAGATAAGAATACTACAAATTCAGCCATTGCAAAAATTGGTACTATATTTCTTTTTCATTCTAGTCTGTGACCTATAGGCATGCATAGCAAGGGAAACGCAGGACAAGGAGATGAAGTAACTAAATATACATCCCAAATAATTCCACCATAAATTGCACCAAAATATTCTTGAAAGCTACAGGTTAATGCTATTTCAGTACCTCCAGATTTTTCTTCAGTTTTCCTTTGTATCTAAGTTCAGTCAATAGCATATGACAAGGGTCTGTAAATAAGGACTGATCAACTTCATTTAGTACAGGCAATAGCTATGCTATTTCCACATTTATTTTGCTTTTAACGAAGCCTGTCCTTAACAAACTACAAATTACAGATCTTCTTGACTATCTACACCAGATCTTCTTGACTAAGTCTGAACGGTGTTGACCAACTTGGCCACTAACCAGCATCTCAGGATGTTGAAGTTAAATAAGCCTGGATCAGAATCAGAGAGTGCAAAACCCAAGAGCTTTGTACAGTGAACGCCAGCTCAGCTTCCACTGCACACCCTGTAGTTTCCAATGGTTCTCTAGTTCTGAACATAATCCAGCACAACAAAAGGATCTCCCCACTACACAAAGACAAATCTGTGCAGTCCCAACTGGCACCCGACCCATTATCATGCCTGTAGCTCCTAGGCACACACGAACAAACAGAAGTCTTGCACCAAAAAGTCTTCTTGATGGGGAGGGGTGGCAGATGTGCCATCAAACCAGTGCATGACACACCTCTCTCTATATATATTTGCGCACATGTTAAAAAAGGATCTCACTCTTCTTTCCACAAGTGATCTTTACTGCAGATTAACCCTGCACAGGGCAAAAGCCTCAGTTAAATAAGGTACCAAGACATCACGCTGTCCTGTGCCACACTCCAAATAAAGCGCCCTGAGACCAAAGATGTCTTAAAACACATAGATCAAAATATGACTCTGGCCTGTGGGTACGCTTGCAGTGTTCTTAATGCATTTTTTTTCGATTAATTGCTCAGAAATCAACATAAGCCAAGCATTTACAATTAATCAGGGCTAGTCAGAAAACCAGCAAGCCATGCAACCTAACTGGAGACAGCAGCATATATTTTTCTGAAATAAAGGTTCTGATTTAACTTACAATACCTCACAGGATTCATTAAAATGATGATTAGTAGTACCACCTAGTCTTCCATTACCTGATGAACTCAAGTAGTTTAGGTAAACATTTATATTTGTTTATCCATTATATCATTGTTCCATTTAGCTTTTAAGGAGTAATGAGGTGTTACTGGTTGTTTCTTTTTAATTAGATTATGATTTTAGAAGTTTAAAGGCAGAGGTATATATAGACTATTTTTTTCAATAAGATAATCAGCAGTCTATTCATTTCTACTTTCATTTATCCATTCCACAGGAAAAAAAAAATATCCCTTTCTAGGGTAGCTATTAGCAAAATAATTTTGAGCTAATATTTTGACATATTGCCTAATGGCAACAAGTCATCAATTGAGCTATTTCAAACAGACACCACAAAAAGGCTTTTAACATATAACAGACTGTTTTAATATTGTTTCCCTGGAGAAAACATGTGAGCTCGACTGGAGTTCTCCGCAGTACATAAATATTTTATACATTGAAGAGGCTGCTGATGAATATATCTAGACTGAAGAGATTAAGCAGACAGACACAGTTAATAAAAAATTACAGTCAATTTCCCTAAATGGAGTCTTCTGCTCTTCAAATCTGAAGGTACTTAGAGTATAACCATGTCTTTGAAGATATTTTAGAGTAATTTCACAAGAGCATCAAAAGGACAAATTTATTACAATAACCTTATTTTAAATGTTGTCACAAGCTAGTCTGCTTAAAGCTCAGAATGTCATTTTGTTCCTTGAAAGCATGATAAATAGAAATGCTGAATTTTACTCAGAGCTAATAAACGATACTTAAATCACATGAACTTAAACTCACTTTAACAGTAACCAAAATCTAGCATTACTACCATATCTCTCCAGCTGATCATCACATCAGTCTTTAAGAAGAGAGTCCATTTCCCTTTTCTGCAGTTAAAGTGGATGACAAATATTGCCACACAAATAATTCAATATAGGCCATGGCAGAATGGAATGAAATGGCAGGAATATGCCAGGAATTAAATCTTCCACTTACTCACCCTACAAGTGTGCTCTCTGTTGGGCAGGATTTCCAGTCCTACATGACATAGAGCTCACAAACAGCTGAAGAGTAAGAGCTGTTGTACCCACAGATGAGACCAGAAACAATTCCTGTCTTCAGCACAGCACTTCCACAGCAGATGGAAAGTGATTTTGAGTGTGCCATCTTGTCCCACAGACAAAGCACATGGACACCAAGCGCAGCAGTGGAGTTGGGAGTCTGAGTTGGGCAATGCCATGCCCGTGTGCACTGTGCCCAGTTGCTGTGTGTGGTCACACACAACCTGCCTCAATAAGCCTATAAAACATAACCTTGTTATATTTTGTGGTTTATATATATTTTTATATATATACATATACACAGAAGAAGCGAATCAAGAGTTTAAAAACCTTCCTGTCCTCAAAACTGTAACACAGAAAGCCACAACCCAGTGAGAAAACCTGCAAAAATATTTTATCAACACAGCCAAAAAATTACAATCTTGTTTTCCCTTTTTCTTTTGCAAAATCGATTTTTAAGCACAGAAAGATTCAACGTTAGTCCATCTGCATGTGAAAGAGCAGATCTAAATAAAGATGACTAGATGACCTTTGAAGGTCCCTTCCAGCCCAGATCATTCTATGATTCTATGAGCAAATACAGAAAATGCCCTGTTTTTTTCATGCCCTGGGTGTTAAGGAACACCCTGGTATGCCTGCCCTCCTGCCAGGGTTTGACTTGGGAGCTGAGAAGTCAATGGTCTTCCATTGGGCTACAAGATCTGTTGAGAGATTCAAAATCTACAGATTAAATTTATGTTTCTCAGCATACAAAGGCTTTTGAAAGAGTCTTTGCAGGAGTGGATGACAGATAAGAAACAAGGTATAGAACAGCTAAGAAACCAGTACGGATCAGGATATACATGTACCTAACACTAAAATGATGCATGAGGAGTAAGCCACTCCCAAGTTCCATTCTGTATGATAGCCTATTCCTTCAAACGTTTTAGGAGAATGCCAATACCACTACCATTAACATCATGGTCAACTAAGACACAGCAATAGAAGAAGTGGAAAGCTTCATCTTTTATTTAACAAAAGCAAACAATTTGCCAAGGAACGGAAGCATATTTCTGATTCCAGTTAATTACTGGCAGTTACTGACATGAGACCATAAGCAACCCACAGAACCAAACCCAATGTTTCTCCGCATGAGAGGGCTGGGAAGCTATTGTAGCATCCTTCCACTTAGGAGCTTCTGCTGCTTTCTTCAAAGAAAGTAGCAGAAAAACTTTATTCTATTGAAATAACTAGTATCTTTAAGAAAGTTCATCACTGTTTATTTAATTAAGATTCCCTTATCTCATTTAATATTGTTCTTCAACATGAACTGAAAACCATCACTCATTTAACATTGTTTTTCAACATGAACTGAAAACCATCAATCAGCACAGTATCTACCGCTTTGTATGACTATTGTTCCATCAGTGTCAAATACCAATTTGCAATAAGTTTTTCAGTGCTAAGGTGGCTGCTCATCTTAAAGCGGAGAGGAGAAAAACAGACAATGAACGCATAACTACAATAACAGAATACATTAATTTTGTTACAGCAATTGTCTGTAATAAAGTTAAGTCCAGCATTGTAAATACATTCAGTTTGACTTCTTGATAATAGCAACACATGGAAGAAGAAAACTTCTCAAAGCTTTAAAAGTAAAACAGATGCATGCTGATAGAGCACATTTTAAAATAATTCTTCAACAGGCCTCAACAGTGGAATATACTTGCAAAAACCAGAAAGGTAAAAGTAACTTAAATAAGCGGACTCTATAAAATAACCATATAAATTAGCATAATTAATTCAATCATTTAGGTTTTTAATCCTCCCTATTTAGTATCAGACAGCTATCCAAGATTTCACCTCCAAAAGAGGGAATTGGGATTCCAGTACCATCACAGGACTTTCCACCTGTTCTTATTCTCATCACCTCAGTACTGTGACTCTAGCTGGGCTTCTCTGGAAACACAAACGCAACCATCATTTCTGAGTGAATGATTCATCTCTCATCTTTCTATTCTGACATCTCCGTATGGCTGTTGGTATTTCAGCTACAGCTCCAGGCAAAAATGGAAATCCTGACCTTCCCACTCAAGTTTAACTCTTTCGCTAGTCATGCAAGGAAGCACTCTGCTCCCTGTCACCCAACCTCATCACTTGCACATCACTGTCAATTCTTTTCCCCCCATCCAACACCTGGGCAGGCCTTGGTTACTACTCTTGTTATCTTTCAGGTTGGGCTCTTCTACCTCCATCCATGCAACCAATTTTCACAGCTGCTATTCTCATCCCAATTCATCTATATGATCGCAGTACAACTCAATATGGTCTAGAAAAAACACTGCCTTGCTCTACTTTTGACATTCAAAACACATTTGCAAACACCACCTTCCTGCTTTATTGCTTTGATCACAATCAAAAGTGTTTTCTTCCACAATCCTTTCCTACCTCTTGTTAAAAAATAATAAAATAAAAAAGTGCTGTACACAAGCTCCACTAGTAACACCTGTTACTAGTTATCCAAAGCCAATGTTAGAAAATTGCTTACAACTCTATGGAGTTCACTGAGTTCAACTCTATGGAGTTCAACTCTTCACTGACTTGCTTGTTACTATTTCCACTGAGTCCTCCCCACCATGTACTGTAATTGACACCAGGGGACAGTGCCCTCAACACATCTGCAAGCCAATTCACTAGCCAATCCTCCAACTTCATTGACAGCTCTCTCTGTGCTTTCCCTTATTTGCCACCACCTTAACTTTTTTAAGTTAATCACTTTTTAAGAAGAAACTATTTTTAAATGCAAGTGTCTATAGTTGTGGTTGAGGCCTGACAATCTTCACCAGTCCCAGCTGTTGCTGAGCCAACTACTGCATCACCACCACCACACACAAATTAAATAACACAAGGTAGACTGCATTCAAAGATGAGGAGGCATCAGAAATTAAGACTGATGAGCAAACTTCATGTATTACACATTAGACCAGGCATGTGACAAAGAAAGGACAGGGACGTAGGAGAAACAAACAGCTATTCTGAAGCAGAAGAATGCACACAAGGAGCAAGGACATGAAGGTTAGAATGAAAGCAGGCAGGCTAAAAGAGCAAGTCTGTCTTTATGATACAAAAGGGAAGTGGTGAGGGAAAAAAACAACCCAAAACTTAAGATAGTGGCTGCCTAGAGAAAGTCAAGACAGGTGATGGCTCTATATTTCCAGGAAATCTCCACTTTCATGGAATCTTCACAGGTAAGTAATTTTAAGCCAAACCCCTATCTAACAGTGATGAGAGCCAAAAAGAATAGAAAATGCAAAGAAAAGAAAAAAAATGCAAAGAAGTGAAAAGGAAGTTTAAAGTTGGGAAGGGATGATCCCCTACCAGGCTGAAGGGATGATCAGATGGGAGATAAACTACACAGGAAGACAAAACAATAGCTCTGATCTGTTCAAAATCAATAGGAAACTTCTGAATTATTTTAATCCATGAATCAGGTTTTAGTTTGGAAGAAAGGACAGAGAGGGAAAATAAATACAAGGGTGAAAATGAACTGGAAAGAAGAACCTATCCTGAAGGAAGTTAAAACAGACTGGAACACTGATTTTATCCATTCTTGTTGCTAGTTTCATGAACTTGCAGATAATTTGTGTCTTCTGCAGTCTTTCATCAACAGTAGTAACATGCAGTAGTTATACTAGCAATGTCAGTCACCATTGTCTTAAAATTCATTTAGTCAACAAGTCTCTCCTTTCCACAGTAAGGACAATACTCCTGACTACAAAATTAAAGTCTTAAAACCATCTTCATAGAATTTCTGAAGTTTAATTACAATCAAACTTCTTAACTATAACAGAAAATATCTGATCCATAGATAATACTTACTGTCACATTCAAAAATAGTTTAATAAAAATTAGACAATTTTTTTTTAAAAACAGTGAGACAACTTGATTTCTTAGTTAAAACTGCATCTACTACATGTATTCTTTATTTTCAAGCCTTCAACATTTTCTAGGACTTACTGATAATCTTCTCCTCTAAAAATATCCCAAAATCTTTTGTAACAAATGCTGAACGAAATGCTGCATATCCCTTCTGAAGAAAGCTCTCACACAGTACAATTAGTAATGTCAATCTGAAAATGTCAAAATACCTCAAAAATAAACCCCCTGAAATTCCAGAAACTTAAGTGTTTCAGTGGGCTGATCTGAAAACTTTCAATCAGTGGAAAATGGCAGACTGCCTACCATGAAGCTTTTCAGCTTTGATACTTCGATCTCATTCTAACAATTAGAGCCACTCAAACTGTATTCCTTGGTATGCAATTAGGTTTATCAGATTACAAAAATTAAAAACTCCGTCACTTGATGATTGGAGACATGTTCCTCCAGTGCTTGCCTACAGAGGTGCTCGGAGCTGTCAGGGTGTGGAGGAGATAACTTCATGGAAGTGGTATGAAACGGTGTTTTTGAGTCAGATCAGCCTGACAAATCATTATACCCTGAGAGTAACAGTGCAGCCCTTCCCCTCTATTTTGACAGCCACATATGACTTTACTAGCAAGAGATCTCAGAAACTTAGTTGTAGTTTTATAAAGTACAGGTGTATTTTGGCTTTTACATACAGAAGAGACGACTCTGGTTCTAACGCTCACGTCTAAACATCACTTTCTCCAGAGCTGACCCTGTAGTTTCACTTACATTGGCTTTTTAATTAGGAAATCAGTTTTATTTGTTCCCCTAGAAGTACTGGCATAGCTGACAAAGGACCTGGGGGTGTTGGTCGACTGTCAGCTGAACACGAGCCAGCAGTGTGCCCAGGTGGCCAAGAAGGCCAACAGCATCCTGGCCTGTATCAGGAACAGTGTGGTGAGTAGGACCCAAGAGATGATCATCCCCTGTACTCAGCACTGGTGAGACCCCACCTTGAGTACTGTGGCCAGTTTTGGGCCCACTACCACAAGAAAGACGTTGAGGTGCTGGAGCAGGTCCAGAGAAGGGTAATGGAGATGGTGAGGGGTCTGGAGCACAAGCCTTATGAGGAGAGGCTGAGGGAGCTGGGGTTGTTCAGACTGGGGAAGAGGAGACTGAGGGGAAACCTTATCGCTCTCTATAACTGCCTGAAAGGAGGCTGTAGAGAGATGGGGGTCGGTCTCTTCTCCCAGGGCACAGATAATTGGACAAGGGGTAATGGCTTCAAGTTACGCCAGGCGAGGTTCAGGTTAGATATTAGGAAATATTTATTTACTGAAAGGGTTATCAGACACGGGAATGGGCTGCCCAGGGAGGTGGTTGAGGCACCATCCCTGGAGGTGTTCAAGAGATGAGTTGACATGGTTCTCGGGGATATGGATTAGTGTTGGGTGGTGTTTTGTGTGGTGTGGATGTGGTGGTGGTGTGGTTTTTGGGGGTGGTTTTTTTTTTCTTTTATTGTTTGGACTAGATGATCTTAAAAGGTCCCTTCCAACCTAGGTGATTCTGTAGGTGAGCCAACTTTTGTAGCCAAATGTTAGGGAAATGTGGAAAAAAACCCAAAAACTCAGGAAAAGACTGACACAGCAGAATAAACCACAGATTTACCCTCTCCTGTAAACAGTTTCCATCTATTGTCTCTTAGTAGGAAGTTATTTCCAGAAGCAATCTGTTCTAAAAAAAGCATTGAACACTGGAGCTAAGCACATCTTAAGGAAAAATATATCCAAGGTTTTCTAAATTTTTCTTCTAAATATAGAGCAACCTGCTCTAGTGGGAGGTGTCTGATATTGACATGCCTTCTGTGAAGTTTAGCTCACGGTTAGAACTACTTTATGTAGTGAATTTAGTGCAGCACGGACACAGTTAGCTGGACTCTTTGAACAAGATTGTTGAGATTCTCCTTGGAAGAGAAACAGACACAGACTTGAAGGCAGTGGATGCAAGTTATCTTTATCAACAACAGCATCTTGGTGGAGATTAGCGTGGTTGCCACACAGCTTGGTCATCTCTCGCTATATTATTAACGACTACATTCTCTGGATACGACAGACAAAGGCTTAGGAAGAGTTTCAAATTACACAGACCATCACATGCATTCGTTTCCAACATGAACTGAAAGCTACTCATCACTCACTGAACTCTCAAAACCCTGCTTAGATTATCTGTGAGTAGAAAGGGATGAAAATGACTCAACTCCTTACACATTGCAAATTGCTATTATGAATTACTCATTCAGGCTCTAAACAACATATTTAAATGTGTGAATTTTCTCACTTCCTTGTTAACAGTGAGCAGCACTTATATTCACATTTATCTTTGAAGGTTGGTAAAGGAGTTTATGCCTGTTCCACTTGGAGGAAGACACTGGAAAAACTAAAAATTGATATGAACTCACAGTTACTTTATTTTATTTTTAAAGTTTCTGTTACTTGCCAAACAGTTTTATGTCAGAACATATTAAAACAAAACCTCAATTGTTTCAGTATCATGTATCAAGCCCATGCCAACAGAGGGGAAAAAAAATTAAATAAAAATCACTTTGCTCTCTTCCAACAATTAGTTATTCCCCAGATAACAATTTAATGTTCAGGCAATAAACACATAAGTGTGGCTGAAGATAAAATTAATTTATGATGATCACAGCTGGAACAGAAGGATGTACCTTCATTAAATAATACATAACAGCATATTAACAGAACATTAAGTAATGGCAGAGACTATTTCTCTACAAAGCAGGCACTGGCTGTATGAGACCACAGTGTATGCCACACAGGTCTTACTTTTCCTTCTTGGATGCATTTTGTACACGGGAAGGCATCACAGTTGTTTAACTTCTTTAATACAGAGGGGTGCCCTTAAGAAATGCTCTAGAGGCCATACAGAGACCACCAGGACAGTTCACCCACCCTGAACCCAGTGTGACATCCAGGCATAGCCACATCCCTCCTGCTGCATTTTGAAGAACACTGCCAATTCTCATCATCTAGTCTCAAGCATTTCCGTCATCCTAAAACACGGAAAGCTTCATACACCAGAAGCAAGAGCAAGTTCAACCATCAGCATCTAATGTTTCAACATTTGTACTAACAATGGGTATAATCTGTATTACCAAATAATGTCCCCTACCAAACACTGCACTTTTGATGCCCTCCTGTTGCATTAAGACATGTACTGGCTTTCAGAATGTACAATATGCTAATTTGTTACATCCCCAGGAAGAAGGGGATGGAAAGACAAGTCAGCCTGATTTATTACACCAAAAAATAGCACTACATATGCATTGCTTTGTACTAAATAATGCTAAATGTTGTCCACCAAATAACACATTTGACAGTTAACTAACATCTGCAAAAAATTCAGCATAAAGAAAAATTAATACAGAGAAGCAACCTTAGCTGTCTGGACTCAGCAGTTCAATGTTATCTGTTTTATTTTTTATTAGTACTCATCTGATATTTTGGCCTACTTCCAAGATCTGTACAGCAGGGAATATCCTTTTGAAAGTAAGTAATAGTAAATTAAGCTGTTCTAAAAAAACAGTGTACTCAAGAATCCACTAGTTGGGAAGGGTTGGGTTAGGTTTTTTTATTCTAAAGCCTTAATTCTTATATAGCATGCCCAAATAACAAATGCATCCTGTTTGTAAAAGTGTTTCCTTCCAAAATAAAAAAAGCTCAGTCACAATCACAAAACAAGATATGCCTCTCCATTATACCTAGTTTCTCAAATGTCTTGTATTTAACTTTTTTTAATAAGTTGTTTTAACATTGTATGTATGACACATGATGACATGTAAACTACATACCATGCCTATTGAAACATTCAAAGCAGCAAGTTAAAACATACTATAATAAAACATGTTATAATGAAAGTCTCATTCATGATGCCACTGAAAAGCTGAAAGAGTTCAAATAGTGAAGCAAAACACAAGTATAATGAGGAAATTTCAGTTTGCTAATGCAAATTTGAGAAGTTCATCTCAGTTTCCAAAAGGAAGCCATATGAACATAAAACAAATAGAAAAACAAGATCATAGCAATTAACATGAATTGAGAGTCTCAAGTTACACACAATAAAAAGCAATGTCAAAGAACCAAAGCTTGTGGGTTAAACCTAAATAAATTTCTCAAAATGTACTGAGACAAGTGTACAGCCATCAGAACTGAAGATAACAAAAAGAAATGTTCTACGATGAATTTCCAAAACATTGGCACTATTACATGGTAACTTCATAATAGAAGAGGAAGAAACAGTCAAAAATCCCTTGTTGCCCTTTTTCTCTGAAATTCAGAGCTGTATTTATGTGACAAGACTAACTACTCCAAAACTAACCAAGGATGATATTTGGAAGCTGCTGCAGCCACTGAGCACTTTCAAAACATCAATAACTTGATAACTTGCTGACCAGGCCATCAGAACTGACCTGCAGAGCTTTATAACTCTGCCTAACCGTACCAAACACCTGCAGATCCAAAATCAGCAAAACAGGATGACAGGGAAATAAATAGTGGAATGGCTGATACTCAACTTAATCTATCTATTGTTTTCAACCATCACATCAATAATTATAGCACCTGTCATATTTATGGGACTAGACTGTGTCAATATAGCCCATAGTAAAACATTGGGTTCTACTCTAGCTATATCCATAAGGGCTAAAATATATTGAGGCATCAGAAATAACATTTAGTTGTATCTGATATCTGAGACTTCCAGGTGTCTGCAATGATACTGAATGAGCTTTTGACGAAGACAGATGCCTTCAAAATACAAGATGCTTCAGCTGGTACGCTCTCAGAAGTAAGAAATAGAACCAGAGAACAGAAATCATTACACATACCCATCACTAGGAAAACTTCCAAAGGGAACACCTCCCTCAACCTTACCTTTCTTGCTGCTTTTGTCAATATCCCAAAGATGCAACCAGATCACTTCTGCCAAGAAATCTGGGATGCATCAGTAATATGTGCTCAAATAAACAATATATTGGCTTCTTTTATTTAAAAGTTAGTACATTTGCTGATGAAAATCATACTTCCATACGAATTAAAGACTTGTTCCTATCACGTCTTCATAAGCAGTTTTTTTCTTGTTCTACAAAAACATTTTTATATAAAGTTTTCAATCAATAAAAGTGCATGCACAGCCTTATTCACCCCCTAAGCAACTCTAATTTTATTTCACTGAAATTAGGACAAAATCAAATCAATCTGCTAAATCAATCCAATTTTATAATATCCCATCTTTACAGAATTGAGCTATCCTAGGTTTTTGATCACCCACGGAACTGTAAATTGATAGCCGTGCTTGAACTCAGAGCTTCTCCACAAAAACAAACAAAAAACCCCAAACGAACCAACCCACCCCCAACTCAAACCTCCATTTCCATATTTCTCATTCAGAACACAGTAGAAATATGCCGATGCATTTACCAAAAGCACTGATGTTGCCCAAGTGGCATGCCAAAAGGAGCCATCAGAAAAGCATATATTTGAGCTGTGTGGAAGAAGAGGGTCTGGTGTCACTTTTATAGTTTGAAATGCAAAAGCATTTTTAAAGAAGGATTCAATTAGCTCATGCATTTACTGTGAGTAGGAGGTCGCACTGGGGTTGTCAGTGGAAATGATATTTAATCAACATGATGTCAGTCAAGTGCTTGTCAAACCTACTACAATTTTTCAAAATTGTTTTATATAATAATTGATGAAAAATTATATGTAGAGATCTGGCCACTTTAAAATAAATTACAGCATTTGAGCCTTTCCTAAGAGTTTCTGGCAGGAGGCATTGTTACTATGTTTATTTTAAAAGCCTCCATTTCTGCAATATGAAAGGAAAGTTTAATTTAATTCTCCCCCTCCTCCTCCTCCCAAGAGTCTGATTTGGACCACCTACAACAATATTTAATTACATAATTATGAAATTGCAGAAGACAGGTATTAATTTAAGCTGTACCATTTTCTACCCGACTTGCATTAGAGCAAGCGTTTCCATGGGGTGAACAATCTAATTGCCCAGAAGTAGAGTGGCCCACTGGGAAGCCCACTGGGGCACCTGCAGTTCACTCCTGGGGAAGTCAAACCTGCTGCTGGACTTGCCCCATGTTAGAGGTTAATTAGCTTTGCATTACGCCATTTTGGCAGCACAGAAGGATTAAACCAGGGTTAGACTTAAAGACTCCAGAGAGGCTAAAAAAAAAAACCCACAACAAAAAAAACCCAGAAGATACATTATGAACAAGGTTTATAAGAAGCCACCAGTCTGCTCAGGGCTAAGACTAAAATCAGAGCCACAGTTAAATCTCAAGACCGACTGCTGACCTTGGCTCTGATGTTTGACTAAAAGCAAGTCTAGAAAAACCTGGATTGCTTGCACACTACTGTGTTGGCCTCCCAGATGCTGAAAATCCCCCAAAGGGACAGAGCAAGCACTTGGGGGACAGCAGTGGAAAAAGCTCCACATAAAAATCTTGTACAACTTGGGTTTGTCCAAAGGAACCGGGCATCAGAAGTTCTAAAGGTTTATCTGCTATAGTCTCTACAGTCATATCACTCTACTATCTCTACCTCTATGCTTGTTGAATTCCTCTTAAGTTTTTGGTTTGGTTTTTTGATTGGTTGTTTTTTTCTTTTAATGGAGTTAGGGTCAGAGAAGTAAATTAACTCAATAGTATTCAGTAACTTTTAACTACTGTCTGTTGGAAAGACCACAGTTCCCTATCACACAGAGATGTAGGTTAGAAAGGTTGAACTACAGGGAGTGGTGTGGTGGGGCACCACAAGCTTGACGATATTAAGAAACCGTGAATGCCACTCCAGGGGACTGAAAACATCTGCCTCAGCTTTCCCCAATACAGAGTAAGTTTGCTTTAGATTAGGGTCAGATCACAGAGCAGAGCACATTCTGAATTATGCAGAAGTACATACAAAATACTACAGATGAAACAGCTTCATAAGCATTTGCAAGCTCCAGCAGGAGCTCTCAGTGCAGATAAAGAATTGCAGCTTCAAAAGGAATTATTCATAAGAACAGCCGTTCCTGCAGCAATAGATGAACAAACCATTTGTCTCAAATCAAATAGAAAACTTCTAAGGTCCAAGTTCAATACACTGGCTGCCAATTCTACACACACACACATTCCCCCAGCTGAGAAGAGTTTACAGTGACTATACAAACTGCATTAGGAGACTAGAGGGAAAACAGTATTTAGGTAAATTGGAAAAGAAACAACTAGTAACACTGCAGTGAGGCCCCCATCAAAGCAATAGGTAGTTAGCTTTATTTAAACTTAAGTTGATTGAGAAGTATTTGGAATTACTGCGCCCATGAGTAGTCTTTGCTTCCTTCCAGTAAGCTTGAGTTATAAAAGGTGGGTTTCTGAGAAACATAAATTTCATTTTTCCTTGCTTTGGAGAATAACATTCTGGAAACAGGCTTTTGAAATCACTGGTTTGTTTTGCAGCTACTGCCAGAATCAGCCAAGGAATGATGTCAGTCTCCTTTAATCATATGGAGCTACCAATTGCTAGTAAGGCATCACATCCTTCTGCAAAGCACAATTCACAGTTACACACCTATATTGTATTCATACAGTCAAGAAAGAAATCCTCACAGTGCATCTAAAATTTCACCAAAACCCGATAAAAACGCAGCTTTGTCATTCAGAAAGAAAGCTGGGCTCTATTAGCAGTTTGGCCTGGAGCCATGTCCAGTATCGACACCACCTGAGGGATGATTGGACTCAGAGCAGCTCTAACGAGGAGGACGTGGGGAAACTGGTGGAAACAAAAAACCAACCCCAGACATAAGCCAGCCATGCACACTTATAGCCCAGAAAGCCAACCTTATCCTGGGCTGCATAAAGAGAAGTGTGGCCAGCAGGTCAAGGGAGGTAGGTCTCCAACACTACTCCACTCTCCTGAGATCACACCGGAGTCCCATCAGCTCCAGGGTAACCAGCACAAGACATACATGGACCCATTGGAGCAGACTCAGAAGAAGAAAATTAGAGGTCTGGAACACCACTCCTACTAAGAAAGGCAGAGAGATAGGGTTGTTCAGCCAGGAGATGGCTCCAGGGAGACCTTACTGAGACATTTCAGTAATTAAGCGGGGGCTCATAAGAAAGATGGAGAGGGACATTTTTCCCCAAGGTCTGCAGTGACAGGACAATGGCCAATAGTTTTAGGTTGGATTATATCCAATTTAGATTTATTTAAGTGAGGGGGTTTGGGAGACGGGGCTTTCTTTTGTGGTTTCATTTTTGGTGGTATGTTTTTTTGTTGTTTGTTTGTTTTTTCAAACCACAGACATACAATGAGGGTGGCGAGACACCGTAATGGGTTGCCCAAAAACAGGCATCACTGGAAGTGTTCAAGGTCAGGGCTTTAGCAACCATTCTAGTGAAAGACATTCCTGCCCACGGCAGGGGCATTGGACTAGATGATCTTTAAAGATTCCAAACTATCCCATTGTATACCCCGAAGTATTCAGCAGTTCACTGGGATATCCTTAACTTTCAGGCAAGAAACCAACACCATGGGTGGGGGAGGCAGGGAGAGGGAGCGGGTTTGGGGTTTTGATTTGGTTTTCTTTTTTTTTTTTTCTTTTGATGTTAATTGAAACCAAGATATTGCAGAAAATAGGAGACAAAAAAGTAGTTAGTTGTATAAAAACATATAGCATTTTATACCATATAACTGGACAATCAAACACACTGAGCTTCACTCTCTCTAATGTTGCCAATAGAAGTACCTTCAAGCTCAAAACATTGAGACTGCTGAGCTTAATGTCTTCTTTGAAGAGGTGGATCTCAATGTGTTCAGTATCGAAACACCCTGGCACTGGAGATCCACTCTTACACAGCACATGTGCTACATACAAATACCTATGTTTTAGTTAGAAGCCTGAAAACCCTGGGTTCTCTGCAAAACAGTAGTATTTGCAGAATAAAGTGGTGATTCAAAACCTACACAGATTAAACCAAACATTTAAGTGCTTGCTTACTGACACATCCAGCCACTGGATCTTCAAAACAGATCTACACAGCCTGTTCAAATAGGCTTCCACCTCCACTAAGATTCACCATTTAAATGGGCTTCTGTTCTACATTGATTACAATGTCCATTCCACAGACAAAGGACTACTATTTTATTTGAAGTTTGGTTTTGTTGTTGGGGGTTTTTTTTCCCTTATTGACAGGTTTCCCCAATATCATTAGAAAAAATGTTTGCATTAGTAATCACCTAAGTTATGCTTTTGCTTCTTTATGGTTGTTTGCCACTGTGTTTCAAATCAGCTCAAATGCAATTTTCAGAATTTAATACAGCCTATTTTTAGCAGTGCAGAAGGTCTGATTACAATATTTTTTTTTCCATTTTACTATTTGGTATAAGATGGGCATTCACATTTAATCATATCCATAGATTACCTCAATGAATACAAATGTGTTATATTATCTTTAAATAAATGAATGTCAATATGTTCTAGGGTAACAGAAGTAATTGCATATTGATAACAGTCATTATCATAAGTCATGGTTGCTGGCAGAAAATCCACTTGTATTTTTTAATAAGGTGCAATATTATGGTCTATTTTGAGATGATAGCTTTCTATTTCCCCATATATAATACAATATCACTTCAATATAGCTGGCAGAGCCTGGGAATAGATAAAAATTCAGAATGTAAACCTGTAAATTGTAAGATTTTACAGTCTTTTGAAACTAGGGTGGTTATTCCAAGTATCTCAGCAAAACTGATATGAGGAAATCATTATCTGTGCCAGGCTGATGTACCTTCCATTCCACTCACCACAGCAGATAACAGTGACTAGCACATTATACTGAACTCAAACAACCAGATATTTCAGGTTTTGCATTGTGGCTTATTGCAGTTTGCAAAGTAATCCAAAAGGCACTTGAGAAAGGAACATCTCTCCCTCATTTTTAAGAGGCACAAAACTTTAAAGCTAACTCAGATATTCTTGATGCATCTGCTACGGGAGAGTAAGGAAGGTATAACATCCAATATCAAGATTGGAGGCTCTCATTCTGCACTGCTGCTTTACTTTATTGCTTTAAAGTAACAGAAAGATAGAACTTGATAAAATAAGCACCCAACTGCAGAGTCCTGCACTATGGACAGACTATCCCCATAGAACAGTACAGGCTGGAGACAGACTATGTAGACTATTACTAAAAACAACACAGGGGTCCCATCTGGGCAGGAATTTTAACATGAGTCAACAGCATGAGGATCAGCAAGAACAGAGCAAGGTCAAAGAAAGCAGAGTGACTGCTTTCCCCCACTTAGCGGCTGCGAGGCCATACCTGGAACACTCCACCTAGTTCTGAGCCTCCACACACATGAAATACTGACTAGGGGAGTAAGTTCCAGCCAGCAACCACTAAAATGGTCCTCTCAACAGAAGGGGCTGCTGACAGCCTGCAACACATGAAGTGCACAAAGTGATTGAAGAAGCAGGCTGGCTTTTTTCACTCTGGAGATAGCTTCTAAGATGTGGATCTCACTACTGTCCTCAACAGCCTACAAAGCATGGTTATAGAGAAGACATGACTCGCACTCTTCCACAGGACAGTCAGTAAAAGGACAAGAAGAAACAACCACAGGTTGCAGACCAGCAAGTTCCAGTTCCACCATGGGAGCAGACAGGCCCTGGCACCACCCCCGCCCAGAGAGGGACCATTGTCACCTCTGAAGATATTCAAGACTCATTTAGACAAAGCCCTGAGGTACTGGGCCTGGCTAGGGCAGAGTTAGTTTTGTTCAGTAACAGCACATATGATGCCATGGTTTGGATTTTGACCAAAACGGTACTAATTACACAGTAATGTTGTAGCTTTTGCTGAACAGCATTTGCTAAGTACCAAGGCCACCTTTTTCTCACTCTGTTCCCCTCAGTGAAGAGATTGGTGGGAGTGCAATAGGCTGGGAGAGGGCAGCCAGGCAGCCGATTTTAACTAGATATGCATCACTTGTTTTGTTTTCTTCTAGTCACGCTTTTTTTTTTTTTTTTTTAATTTTGACACTGCCCTCCAAGTTTGTTTGCTTTCATTCTTTCTGCTCTCTTCCCCCTTCCCACCAGGGGTGAGTGGAAGCAAGCAAACAGCTGTGTGGTGCTTCACTGACCACCTGGGCCCACACACACCGCCTGAGCAGCATGGTCCAACTCTGAAGCTGGCCATGCTGGACTAGATGACCTCCAGAGACCTCTTCCAACCTAAATTATCCCAAAGCACAAACCACAAACTTCCTTATTCCAAACCGCCCCTTTAGAAATAGGTCACAGTTTGAGAACAGTGAGTGGCACACTTAAAACACCACCTAAGCCAGCAATCACGGCACAGTAGATCAATTTGCATGAGATATTTAGAAAAATACAGGTAATGAGCCTAGCTGCAGCGCTGTGCTGTACCCTGGGAGCCCTACCACTGGCTCACACCAAGCCCCACCACTGTCACCAGCTCCTGAGAAACAGCCACCTGAGCTGTGGGGAGACCATCATTTATAATGACTCACTACCTGGCAAAATAAATACCCAGCAGCGTTGCACTGTAGTAAGTTGTGTCATTTTATTGACCTCTCATGCAGGTACCAGCTCCAACATAGCTTGGTCATAGATAGAGAAATAAAACGTTCAGGCACCTGGAGTTGAGTAGGCAGTGAGCCTCTTAATTATAAAATGCTCTCTCCTTGAGTGATGAATCTTAGGAGTAAAAAATAACAAGTGTTCTCCTGAGCTCCTCTATAATGTAACTAGATCTCCCTGTTGGTTTCGATGAGATTATTCAATCGAAAACTCAAACCCAAAACTTCCTCTTCAGTATCCAAAGTAACAAATTTTTGAAAAGCCAAATATTTCAAAGAAAGAGAAAAACTTAAGAGACACCCTGCAATCCATGAGGCACACACACACCACAGGCCACAATACAGACGGAGGTGTGTCCCTTGGGGCGAGGCAGACGCCATCAAGCAGCTCTACTGCCCCTCACCGTCTCTCTCAAGCACACACAAGTTGGGGGAAGTTTGTCTGGTTGGTTTTTAAATTATCTTCACCACAGACCTGGGCCCCGGTCACCTGACAGCCCCGATCTGCCCAGCAATCGGGGCGGCTGCAGCGACCAATGGCAGAGTGAGGAGCCACCCCCCCGGCCAGGCAGCCAACCACACTCCCAGCACCCAAAAGGTGGGAACCCGCAGCCCAGCCAGGGACATCATCCCGAGGTGGGGGTGACTGGTAGCCCTCAGCATATGCTGTCCGCATAGTTTTTGCCCAGGTGCCCGTTGAAGCAGTACAAGCTTATCTATTTAGATGTTGCCACCAAGACCTGTTCTGTGGTGGTAGGACAGGCTCAGGCCTCACCACACAGCTGCTCCAGGCAGGCGAGGCAGCCCTTCTTACACAAGTGTGAGGGTAGGAACAGTACACCTCAGGAACTGTAACCTTCCAAGGCAACAAGCACTCCAACCCTACCTCCAAAAAACTGGTCAATCAACCTTTCCACTCCAGGTAGCAACAACACAGAGCTCAAGCATAACTTCATAGCCACAACAAAAAAGGTACCTTCTTCCAGGTTGTCTGGTCTTCCCTTTGAGGGGATACACAGGCTCCTCTCTTATCCATACCCGTACTCCTGTGGGAGCAGATCCTGACTGAAAAAAAGGGACATTGCCGCACCTCAGGTTTTGTAGGCTGTGAGCCTGCCCTGATACCTGCAGCAGCAACACCTGGGCATCAGCACGGTTAATTGGGACCAGCTTGTAGGTGCTGCAGACCCTCAGGGCGGTCTGGTGAGGACACAGCCAGCCCCAAGGTCAAGTGAGAGCAGGGATGAGGAGGGAGAACCTTGCTAGAAGGAATAGAAGGGCTTGGAGAATCTTAGTGTGAAGTTTGGGCGCTCTCAGGCTGTTAACTGTAATTAGGGCTCATCTAACAGCCCAGCAGCCTTGCAAAGCATGTCAGATGTGAGGCCTTCAGAAGATGTTTTGGATTGGGGTGATGTGAAGGAAAGTTACACCTTCTCCTATACCTTTCTTGTCCTTTACAGAAGCATTATGTTTCCTGAGAGTACCAGGAATCTTACAAAGGTTCTGTGGTTCTTCACAGATCCAGATCTTTCTCAGCTAAGTTAAAAAAAAAAAACCTCTGCTCCTCTGTCATTTGTGTTACTGGTGTCTACCTAAAGATGCAATCTCTGCAAGGGATGAAGGGTCAACAAAAAGGTGTCCTTCAGTTGTGGCTGGCTATATGAACTTAAAAACTGATTTCAGTATTCACATAGTAAAGGGTTTTTTCATTGGTAGACATCTGCTAATGTTGGTATTATTGCAAGCATAGTGTAAGCAGTGCCTGCTTGATTTGAAAGCAGGCATGTAAAAATACTGAATTTGTAATAGTTTACTGCCTCGTGAAAGGCATTTAATTTGGACACAGAACATTTTTGCAGTGAGTAAGCATTTATATGAACTCCAATATACATAGTTTCCCACAGATTGAAATTCCTACGGAAAGTTGCACGTTTCTGAGCCACAAACGCTGTGTGTGCTTAGTTAGCAGTTTTATGAGCAGGCAAGTTGTAGTTGCTATCAGGTATCATTTTCTGCTGCGTGCTCTTCTTTAACTTCACAGCAAGTATAAAGATTGTTCTTGGGAGAAAATCGCCTTTCCACTGAGAATTAATCTTTTTTGGTATTCTTTCTATTTCTGGCTTCCACTGTTGTGCTGCTGTCAATATCCAGGTTCTGTGCAAGGTGACTTACACATTGAGGGCCCTTTCCTTCTCTCATTTTTAATAATAATCTACAGACATAATGATTTGTTCATGCTTTTGTGCGTGAACATTTTCTGGTGAAGTAGTTTTTCCTTTTGCTTTTTTGC
This sequence comes from Scolopax mira, assembly GCA_004320125.1. Lineage (NCBI taxonomy): Eukaryota > Metazoa > Chordata > Aves > Charadriiformes > Scolopacidae > Scolopax > Scolopax mira. Next base: position 62,005 of record BJBW01000866.1, read on the forward strand.
TTTCCTTTTGACTACTCTTCTCAAATTTTACAAATTTTTTGCAGATATTCCACTTACAATTAAGACTGAAATAAAGAGCAATGCTGTTAAAACTGTCCAGTGGGGACCAAGGAAGCCAGTACTTATGACCAGCCTGTCCGTTCCATAGAGCCCATTTCCTACAATCTTGAGGGCTTTTCAAATTTAAAAGGATTCTGTTAACTGTAGCAACTCTGAAATTGGAGAAAATTGCCATGGATGGTTTTCAGTGACGATCTCTGCTCAATGAAAGCAAAAAGGGGAACGAGATAGTAAGACGTATAAGGAATGAGACCAACATTGATAGTATTTCTAATGCACTTAGGTGCAGTGGTAATAGCGTTCTCAATATTGATGAGTATCAGAGAAGTTATGCAACAAAAAAGTGATTAAGGCAGAAAAGGCTGTAATTTGAAAAGAAACTTAAAAGTCGTGGTTGTTTAGAATCATAGAACACAGAATTGTCTAGGTTGGAAGGGACCTTTAAGATCATCTAGTCCAACCATAAGCCTAACTTAAAAAAAACCAAAACAACACAACAACAAAAAAAACCACACCAACAAAAAACACCCACATCACTAAACCATGTTTTTAAGCATTGTCACTGTATCAACCCAACTTTTAAATATTTCCAGGGATGATGCCTGAACCACTTCCCTGGGCAGCCCATTCCAATGCTTAATAATCTTTTCCATGTAAAAATTTTTCCTAATCTCCAATCTGAATCTCCCCTGGTGCAACTTGAGGCCATTTCCTATTCCCCGTTACTTGGGAGAAGAGATCAACACCTGCTTCTCTACAACTTCTTTTCAGATAGTTGTAGAGAGTGATAAGGTCTCCCCTCAGCCTCCTCTTATCCAGGCTGAACAACCTCAGTTCCTTCAGCTGCTCCTCGTGAGACTTGTTCTTCAGACCCCTCACAATCTCCATTACTCTTCTCTGGACCTGCTCCAGCAACTCAGTGTCTTTTTTGTGGTAAGGGGCCCCACAACTGGACACAGTACTCAAGGTGGGGCCTCATCACTGCCCAGTAAGGGGGACGATCACCTCTTGGGTCCTACTCACCACACTGTTCCTGATACAGGCCAGGATGCTGTTGGCCTTTTTGGCCACCTGGGCACACTGCTGGCTCATGTTCAGCCGACAGTCGATCAACACCCCCAGGTCCTTTTTTGCCAGGCAGTTCCAGCAACTCTGCCCCAAGTTTACATACAACAGGAGACACAGAAAGCAATGTTTTAAAAACAAAAATATTTCAAATATTTCCATGCATTCATAATGCTACAGGAGATTCACCCTCTGTGTCTGTGCATTTATATAGAAGCTATATTATTATGTTAATTATCCCAACTAAAATAAATCCCTCAGGAGTGGGTAGAAATACCAATTATAAGGGACTCTCAGCCTGGGGGGCTAGTAACTCCATTACTCAGTGATGTAAATGAGATCAGGATTTAGTCCGAAGATCTGTTCTCCATTTCTAAACAGATTACATCCCATTATGGCATATGTGAATACATTCGGGAGAACAGAACAGATGCATCTAGTGAGAGGACAGGAACAATGAATATACCTATTGCTGTATTATACGCAACCACAATTCAAATTTTCACATAGAATATGGAGATATATATATACATTTCATGTATGACATAATCTTGCATTTTTAATAAGCATTATATTTAAAATCAGATATCACATGGAGACATAATAAAAGAAAATCAGAAGTTATATCAGATGTGTTCTTTAAATCAACACATTCTGCTGTATTAGCTTTATAGTTAACAATAACTTCAGTGTTTTCCTGTGTTTGAGCTTGGAGTCTTTTAAATGTACCTAGTATGAACTGGAACATTTCTAATAAGAAATACAGCACGGTGAAACCTTTTTATTTCTCTAATTCTTCATCCTTGCCCTGTCTGTATTCTCACTCTTAATGACCATAATTTTTTGGGTTTTTTTACAGTGATGACTGTTTGTGGAATGCATTTTCCAAAGTGAGTTAGGGGTGATCATTCATTGCAACGGGATTTCTCCGGTGTTTGTGTCAAATAGTAACAAACTATCTTTACAGCAAAAGAGATGAACGTCATGGTAGAGTATCATCCAGAAAGTTTCTGAATTGTAAAAATGTGTAAATTATGCAAAAGTAGGTCTTGCCTGAAGGGTGAGAGACAAGAAGCCTTAAAGTAAGTTGAGACAGTTTGTGAAGTGAGAAACAGGCCTGTGCAGTTTTTTCAAATGCAAAAGTTTTTTAAAATTCCAAAGAGAAAAGCCATGTTAAACTGAAGATAACCCAGCTCCACAAATCTGAAGTAAACATTTACTGGGATGATTCATTTGCTGGTGTGAATGTCCATCAGCTCGGCAAATGAGAGTCTGGCTGAACTTTAATGTGATGTGGGTTTCATGCATAATTTAACCAAGTTTCTCCAAGATTTTCACATATCTAACCAAAGCAGAAATAGTAATTCAGCTGCTGGTTTGGTTTCTCCCACTATTCTATTCTATTGCAATAGATGTTCTCAAAATGCATTTGCTGTTGCCATAGAAAAGTACTTTCGATGATGAAAAATGCATTGGATCAAATTAATTTGCTCAAAAGGGGCACAGCCTTGCAGGAAAAGGATGAAGATGCTATGTGTCAGGGGAGGATGTAATTGTTCCCCTCCAAGATGATATGGGTAGATCCTAACAGAGAGATGTACCCCTTCGCCTTCCTGTTGTGGCACTGGTTTTATTCCGGCTCTATTAGCACATGCAACTGGCTGGAAGTAAGAGAGGAGTGACAGAGCCTTCAAAAGATGGCATAAGTTTTCAGCACAGTGACATGAAAAAGGGAGATGGAGAGGTTAAAAACTTCTTAGAGCTATCCTCTCTCTCAAAAATCCCTGCTTAGACCTACATGCTGATTTACATGATTTCCAAGAATTTGAGTATACACAGCAGGGGTCAATGAGGTAAACTGATTTTCACCTGAAAACTATTATTTCCACGCTTTTTCACCTACCAGGTTTAGATCTGTGATCACTGTGTCCAAGAACATTACAAAGAAATAAAAAAATTCGATGGTCCCGTAGGGAAAATTAAACAGTTAATTTTATTTTGCATTATAACTATATTGCTAGTATTTAGAAAACTGATTCAGCAGGGAGTAAATCTGCTGTTTTCTGTAATGCCATCCCTGCACAGCTTAATAAATTATATATTAATTTTATTTTGTGAGTCATGGTGCTGGTTTTGCAGCGTATTTGCCATGAAGCAGAAGTTCAGAAAAGTGCTGCAACCTTTCACAAGAGAAAAGAAGACTGGCAAAAGAAAAAGAAAGTAAATACTTTAAATACATATAAAGTTGAAGAAAAAAGGTAAATTTGCTCTCCAGATGGTCACCGGACAGCTTGCAAGGCTATAGTGAACCATGGCCCATGGTAAGTGACAGGCAGCTGAAAACCACCCAGAGGACAAGATTTCATTTTTCATCAAAAAGCTCAATAATAAAAGTAAATTGAGTGATGATTTTGAAACAGAGAGGAGGCAAAAAAGGAAAACCAAACAGAAAACCTAACTGAATGTAGACAAGTTCAGCTCTGTGGAATCTCCAATCTCTCATGTACAGGCTAAATTATTTATTAATAAAAACTAGCACAAAAATTAGGTGAAAAAAAAAAATTAAGACCGTGGTAATCAATTGGCAAATGCCCACTATATAGATTTGCAATGTACTTTCTTTTTTAATATTGCTAAATTCCTAGAAATGGTTGGGTTGAATCATATTCTCTTAGAACTTGTTTATTTGTCAAGACCCAGCATAATAAATTCACAGTAGTTCAAGACTGACCGTCCATATGCCATAACGGTGTACTGTTGAGTCTCAGCTGCTATTTATTTGTTCGGTAAGCCTACCGATACTTTTCAGGGCCATAAATATCATCTAAATTTAAGTAATTATGTTAATTGCTCTAAGTTCTTTAGGTAGTTTAGAGGAAAAAGTGTAGAACCTCTAAAAGCCCATTCATAGCAAGAACTTAGTTTAGCATTTTGAATTGCCTACTGGAATGTCCTCTCTCTGTTAGTCATGTGGTAAACTGTAGATACGCTTCTAATTTAGACATTTTGAGTTAGTTGTCAAATGGCCAGAAGTGTAAATATCCCTATTTACTTCTTTTTAAATACTTCCCTCAGGATCTCATCTGATCTTGGGGGTAATGCACCCTTTTAAAAGCAGCAGGATTAAGCCTTTGGGGCGGGGGGGGGGGGGAAGCAAAATTACACAGAAAAATAATGCGAGAAGGAATTAAAAAAAAATGAACTGACAAATAATTTAGCCTTTTTTCTGTGTTTGCATTTTAGGCATTTCTTTATAGCTGACTAAATCAGGACATTTAGTTGTATTGTCTATCGAGATATTATTTTTTTATCTGCTCCCTCTCAAATGATCAATTTGAAACAAATTTTTTAGACTACAACAAAAAATGTGTATTTCATCTTGAAATAACATTAATATTCAAACATAAGTCATAGAGGGTAGCTACAATGTCAAACATTCCACTTTAGATTTGTAAAGATGCAAATCTGTGCTTTTTTAATTTACCTGCTCAAAAAAATTAGAAATGTTACAACTTATGTGGTTCGCATGAAAAGTGCTGAATTGATTCTTGCCATTTCTAAGATTCAGAAATTCTAAGCCTCACCTCAGGTCTCTTCCAGTCCATTTCTTCATTATTTCTTTTCCCCTTTCCAGTTTCTAATTTTCTACATAAAACTATTTTCATTAATAGATATGACATGAAGTGGAAGCTTAAATAAGTGTAGACAGCAAGTGCAACTTTTCACAACAAAGGTAACTGACCATTCAAACAAGTACTTGATATTTTAAAGTCATCAAAGCAAATGCTTGTACCGAACTGCTGAGAAATACCATTTGCAATACAAGATCAAGCATTGCCTTCCACCTTAGCAAAATACAGATATTATTTAAATATATGTAAATTTATATGTAAGTGTTATCTGTACTCCTCTTCCGTAGATTTACCCTCATGTTTGCAAATCACATGATTGGCAGGCTTCGTAATCCACAAATCACCAAGAAGCATGAAGCCTCACAGTAGACGGAACAGGGCAAGACACTGGCATAGAAAATACTGCTTCGTTGCTCCAGGAATAATAAACTGTGCAATAGAATTTAAAAGTTTAACTCTATATATTTTTTTGAACTTTTCTCTATCTCAGACAAAAAGTGAGCCAGCTGAGCAGAATCTTAGCTGGTGTGAATCCAGATGGTGTCCCAATTTTCTTCAGGAGACTTCAGTGTCTGGTCTGTTAAGTCTGTTCTCATAAAAATAAAAAGAGGACAAACACTAATGCCTATTAAGTAACCCATATGGACCCCATAAGTGATAAAGTGGTTGATGAAACAGCATATAGTGCTCCTTCCATGTCCTAATTTGCAGTATAAATTTCTGTTCACTCCCCTGTTTTTTAATCAGGACTAGTACTCTTCATGACCAAAGAGTCTACGGAGCAGAAGAAATGTTCTGGAAATAGCAATTTAATCCCTTGCTGACTCAACAACAATTTAGCTAAATAAATGGAGACTTCAAATTCCATTATCAATAGGGAAAAAAATGGGGTTTGTTTTCCTTAAACACTTATTGAAAGGTCTGGAAAAATTCATGTATGTTCTTACCATAGAAATACCCTCTTACTTCCCCTTAAGTGCTTCTCATTTGTCACTGCAGAGAAGGTGCTTACGTTGGATGAGAGGCTGATGAGATCTCTTTCATATGAGATATTTTGGTTACTTTACTATATATAATATGTTTAATATATTTACATTTTCAAATATTAGCCACTTTAGTTAACTAAGCTTTTCATGAAGCATTTATTGCATTTCTATTTTTAGTAGAGATCAATGGAAAGTAGGAAGTGGAAAGAAACGAGAGGTCAATGGAAAGGGAAAATATTGAAATCAGTCTGATCTACAAGTAAATGTAAGAAGAATAAACATTATTGTAGACAACCGATACCTGGCCCAGAAATGTGTAAGATCGGGAGAGTAGACCTCCCCTTTTCGGAAGGTGTACAGTTGTATCTTTAGTCATGAATAGCTCCATCTGCAGAACATTGTCTCACAGGACATAGCATTCAAAAATCCAGCTTCCACAGCAGATGGCTATATTTACCACGTTTGGGAGCTTTACATGAGGGGAACCTTCCACTGGAAGCATAGTTGTGTGTGCTGCAAAATAATCACATCTGGGTCAAAAATCAGAATGCCCTAGCACTTGGTACCAGTGTTTATGTAAGATTGTCACAATCTGTCCAAAGCAGAAAAGGATCCAAGTAATTAGTCTTATTTAGTGTCTGATGCTTTCCTTTCTAAAATAATTGTGACTGTGTCACAACTGGAACATCCATAAAGGAACAGGTTTCTGGTGCTGCCTTTTTCCCCTTGGTACAGTGGTTGCAGTCTGGCCTTTTTAACACCCTTTCTTGCCATAAAGACCTGTAACCATTCAACCTCTCTGCCTTTTGGACAAACTGGGAAATACAAAGCCATGTGAAAATCACGGAGTGCGCTGAAGAGTGAAGAGCAGCTTGTGAATGGAAACACCGACGAGCAGCTCTAGGGGACAATAGAAAGAAACGCTCTATTACAGCACAGCACCTTGATCCCCTTTTAATTTCCACTGTTGGGAATTTCTTGGACCTAAGAAAGTACCAAGTAATTTTCTCTCTCCTTGTTTTTATGGCTAAGAAGACTGTTGACCAGTGTGACCAGAGGAAAGGTAAAAGGTGCTGTAGCACGAGAGCACCCAGCCAAATAATCCAAAGGAGAGACTGGAACAGAGCAAGCAGGCTGACAGAGATCTCTGTTATGTGACGAGGAAATAATGTTTTGTTTGGAGGAGAAAACGGCCTTAATTAGAATGGAGATGTTTCTCAAGTTCATGGACATCCTGCATTCAGGAGAGAGCTGCTAAGAGCTGATCTCCCTTTAAAAAAATCCTTTCCCTCTTAAGTTCAGTTTCTTTCCATCCTGTTCATATGGCAACTAATAGGAACTACCTTAAATAAATAAATCTGTAAATAGCTTAAAAATAAATAAATACATCAGTAACCAGTAAAAAACAAATATATAGTTAGTTTATGGATCCTGAGAGTTTTTTAAAAAAATTGCCTAAATCCAGAAGTAGCTTCTAATGAAATTAAGGTCATCGACTCGTTCCAGAGTGTGATTTGCTATTTGCATTATTAGTATTATTCTACAGTGGTTCAACAGTAAGCCTGTCCTACACTGTATTTTCCTGTTGTGTGCTTCAAAGGAAAGTTAGTACAACATAATTGTACTGGTCCTACTGGACTTCCCAGGCAGATCTTCAAAGGGTAGACCCAGAACAGAAAAAAGAGCATCACGCCGGTAGATAGAAGCACAGAGAGAATTGTGATGTTCTTCCACACTACTCGTTTCTAAACTAGCAAACAATCCTTAGCCTAGAACCATTACTGATTTTAAATAGGAATGGCCCAAACAAGAGTTTTATCAGTTTACTAACATAGCAAATTGCTTAAGGAAAGTAAATCTAAAGATTCATTCCTGTTGTACAAGGAGCAGAAAAAAGGCTGTTCAATGGGGTTGCCTGTCTTAGGCTAGAAAAATTGTTTTATAGAGACATTCTCCAAACAGGAGATCTTGGGGGTCTTCAGGATCTTGGGGGTCTTCAGATCTTGGGGGTCTTCAGATAAAGAAGTGAGTACGATTTTAAATGCATTTTTTAGAAGTAAATGTATGTCGCAAGGGCTGGCAGGCTGATTAATGCTACTTTGGGGTTTATGGCTTGATTAGCTATAAATTCCATGTGGCTGCGACTCCACTGAGGACCAGTTGCTTGTTTCAGTTTGTTGGTTTGGGTTTTTTTTAATTGTGGCATTAATAACTGTGTCTGCTATTCCCTCATTTCTCTCATACCAAAAGTTTGTTAACTCGCTGATTTTTACACTGCTGACAGTCCAAGCTGTGCCTGACTCCACTGAACAAGTCTGGTATCTTGGCTCCACTAAACCAAACATGAAGCTGACTTTCCAGTGAGAGAAGGGTTTCCTGTGTTGGCAGCAGATGTTGGAGGTTGCCTCGAGGGCAGTCTCACTAAAAAGCAGGAGAATATGACAAAGTTTCTAACTGATGCATATCAATAGGCTGGAAGCTTCTGCAGAGTCTAAATGTGCTGCGGAGGAATTTTGCGACGTATCAAAGTCAAAAGTTGCTGGTTCAACAGTTTTAATAATGATTTCCAACGAAAGAGATCTAGAAGCCAGGAAAATACATGGGTTAAGTGCTGTGCAAATTGTGTATCTTTTGACATCAGCCATCTCCTTTGAAGTGGTAATTTAGAGAAATTCTCTCTTTACTCCATAAATTTAAGCATAATTTCTTCTTAATAGGCAGCTAAAGCACTCTGATGGTGATAGATTTTTTGAGTTAAGATATTTGATAACAGTTCCAAAAATAGAATAGGCCTTTTCTTTTTTAATTTTGGGTAACTATGTATAACAAATTTCGGTTTGGGAAGATTTGAGGGCTACCAGCAAAAACTAATTTTCTTATGAGAAAAATAAAAATATTAGCTGTCTATTTCTAAAAGGGTAGACAACACAATTAATCAATGTTACAACCAAAATACTTTGTATTTCCCTCCATCAAAATGGCAGATGAAATCAGAGGGAGGGTGGGGAAGAAGGGAGAGAAGAGGACGCTACCTTTTTATGTCTCTTAACACCACAATTTTTTTTGCTTTTAAAGTTTTTCCTGGCAGCTGTATTGTCTCTCCAAGGAAGTACGGGCACTCAAATTATTCTTGTAGGTGGTTTTTCTATTAATACCGTATTCAAGCAGCTTTCCTACTGAGCTTGTTTCTGTATTTCTCCTCAGCCACATCTGCCAATTGTGCAAGAGCATCTGTGCAAGATTAGTGACATTGAGGAAAGGCACTAAACTGACACCACATTAATTCTCTGTAGCCAAGCTGTACGTAGGGTGCAGGGTGGAGCAGTGACTCTTCTCCCGTCCAGTCTCTGTCTCTCTCCTGTCTCTGAAGTTGGGGCTGCTGGGAGGCGAGATATGACAGGTCTGAAAGAACCTCTGCACATCTGGGTCTGCAATAATAAACTGGGAGACGAGGACTGCACAGACGAGTGGCAATTTCTGCTTTGTGAGCTTTTAATTAAAGCAGCAATAAGTAAAATGCAAATTAATCAATGTGGCTGTGAAAGTAGGCACAGAAATGAACATATTCTGACCCTTGTGAAGCCCCTTATTTATGTTCAGAGCCTTAAGCAATGTTGAGTACCCAGCCCTCCAGAAAGTTACTCCATACTGAATGTTGCTACAGCAATACCAAATTTATACCAGATCAGTGATATCAAATTTATCCTAGGTGCTGGGTAAAGCATGAGACTGGGATTATGTTTTCATGAGTTCTGCATCAAAACCAAAAGACTGCTCCTGATTTTCCAGGTCTTTTTTGGATACTGATTAACAATTGCTTAAATAAGAGATTTGGTATTATCTCATTATCTAATTAATAGTTTTTTCGGAAGTACAGAATTTTGTTTGACATTGGCATTGTGCCCATGGACATAAAAATTCGGAAGAAATTTTAATGACTTAAAATCATTAGGCTGACATCTGAAGGGGTCCAACGGGAGGTGCCTGATAGTTGGAGATGTGCTGACAGCAATGGATGACCACGTCCCAGGCCCTCTAGAGCCAATTGTCACTGTCTCAAAGAAATGAGGGCTAGCAGAAGGTGAGTGTGGAAAGTCAAGTCCCCACGCTGGGTTCAGCCCTCTTTCTTGGTGGAAGTTCAGCCTCCAATTGGGGAGCAGGTCACCCTGCTTCGAGGAACAGTGTTTTGCCTTCCCATGACCTGTCACTGATCTATTGGTTAGACATCAAAAAGGGCAGATATTTTTAGGCTGATATGGTTAATCCTGCCCGCAACTTGCACCTAAAGCAAACAAACCCTGAGACAGGTGTGTATTGAATGGATGTGACACCAAACACATCTCCCTGTAATTAGAAAGGTATTTAGACAGTTTTTTGTTTTTTAGTTTAACACACCATTAACAAGAAACAAGCTTTGATTTAAAAGAAAAAGAGAGTAGACAAACTTAAAACATTAAGATAGTTTTCAATCATTTAAGTTACATAGTTCTCACTCCAGAAGCTTTGATCATGTATAATCCTGATGAAAGGCTGAACTGTAACCAGCCTCACATACATTATGTTGCAATCCTGTGGCACTAGTGCATGACAGAATTTTATTTTCCATTAGTTCATTCTTTGCTGGAAATATAAACACTCTATAAGCTTAATAGTCCAAAAAATGAATGTTATTGCTTTTTAAAATTGCCTGTTAATGAGAATTTTGCTTGCTATTAAAAAAATCTGAGTGCCTTAGGACCATCTTTCAAACGCTGACATACCTATTTTCAACACCAACAGTGTTGAACAATCAAAACAAAATCATCCCAGACACTGCTTTTAGCAGAAGCAACCATGTTTTTTAACTGATCAAAATGGATGTTTACAGCATCTGTGGAACCAGGGCTGATTTTAATATAGCTTTTCACTGAACTATGAACAATTTCATATCTACACCAGTGCAGCAGTGATGGCTTTGCAAAAGCGTATGTGTAACAAAGACAGTGATTTTCTAAGGAAAAACCTCACCGTTGTAAAAAGGCTGGCTTTTAAGTTGGGGAAAAAAAAAAAAAAAAAAGATGGTAGGAAAGGTTGCATTGACCCGAGTCGTAGAATCCATGAAAATACTCAAGAAGTGAAAAGTACAAATAGGCATCACTTGGCTTTCTCTTCTGAGCTTGGGCAGAGTCTAATTTTGTGTAGCAGCCATAAGACCACAGTTGGAATTTAGGGTGACTGTAATTTCTAAAAATCAGAGCCGCACATTGTAACTCTCATCACAGACCCATGAAACAGCACACCTGCATTGCCTATCAGCCTGTATCTGATAGGAGGGACAGAGAGACCATCTGTGGAAGCAGACCAAAGAGAGATGTCAGAGTGGGAGGCGGACCCGGAGTAATGATGTAACCTCAATATGAGTATGATCGTTCTCCCTTTATTCAAGTTTTCACAGAGTTAATATAGACAGACAAGCAGAGCAGGCGCTAGCGACAGCTACAGGATTGGCTTAAATTTCTGTTCACACGAATAGAGCACTCACACAATTGGTGTAAAGTTCTTGTTCAAGCGCAGCGGAGTTTTCCCATCTCCCGAGCATAGTTCTGCT
>BJBW01000869.1:0-59874 GCA_004320125.1 Scolopax mira
AGGAATCATGACTTGGTAGCTTGACAGCTCACAACAACTGCTCAACAGGTTAGAGAAGAAATAAAGGATAAGTAGGAGCCTCTGGGAGTGCTGAGTGCATGGGAAGGAGCTAGAATTAAGGTGGGCAGAAAGTAATTGTTTAAATTGGAATTTAGACAAGACAGCAGAGCTAACATGCCAGTAATGTCAGAAAACTGAGATGCAGGTACAGAAGATATTTTGATCACTATTAACTCACTTCCCAGTTTCTGTAAGGTGATAGCACAATCTGTTACCATTAAAAGAATTGTGAAGTTTTAATTTAATGTATTAAGGTCTCTTTATCCACCACTGGAGTCAAAGTTTCAATATTACACAATCTAAGTGTATTTTCTGAATCCTTAACAGAAACACCACTCGGTTTTTGAATCACAGTTTGCATAAACGCTGCCTGAGCAGCAATTTGCTTACTTTGATTTATGAAGAGGAATGCAGACCTCAACATCAGCACCCCAAAATCAGTTGTGGGGAGGATTCCCAGCCCATCAGAGAGACCCTGTGTGTCACAAGGGGCAGATATGAAGTAACCACACTAAGTGAGGTTTCCCCAGCAAACAGAGGCAGCAGAGGAGCAATGCAGCTGGAAATCACTCCCTACTTCAGAGGACAAGAGTTTTGAGAGCTTCCAAGGCAGAGAGAGAAAGACAGATGCCAAGCTTTTCTCCAAAGTGTCTGTCTATGCATTTGGTCACAGAGCAAAGCAGGATGATACGCAGAAATACAGATTAAGTGAGTAAATGGGAATGCATTAAAAAATTAAGTTGTTGCCTCCTGCTTGGACCTATCGAGTAGGTTTTCTGCCAAAGTACAAATTCTTTACATGCCCTTCAACATGTCCAAACGTCTGCAACATTTTTGCTCTTCATCAACCCGACACTTCCTAAATTAATTATTTTGCCATGAACTTTTCTAACTAAATCTCTGAGCGCACACAGCATCTTCCTCCTTGTCTCATGACAAAGGGACCTCACGTGGTACCTACTTTCTCCCTCACATCTAAACAAGCGCATATGTCTGCTACACATGATGTCTTAATCACTGGTACTTTCTGGAGAAAAGTTTCAACATCTGCTGTATCTTAATTAGAGCATCTCAAGGGACACCAGCTGACTTTCACATTAGTTAGCAAAGCCCTTCCTATCAGTAATTCTTTGGAGGCCAACTCGTTCATCTTAGCACAGCAGGTGAGATACACCAATGCAGCAGAGCAGCACAAGACCTATTTGCCTTCCAAGCCCTTCATGCAGGATTTACTTACTAAGCCTACAACAGAGGAGGTAAAAAACCAAGGAGGAAGAGGTGGAGTTGTTCAGTAAAGAGCAGGTCTTTGTCAGGTATAAATTATCACACCTCTGTTGTGATGGAACTATGAAAATGTATCCCTGCTGAGGATCTTGCAGCTTTTATTGCTGTGTATGTATTGCAGTACTGAAAGGTTGTCTATCCTGATGAAAGTAAGCGTAACACAATGATTTGTTTGTATTTATAACTCTGTGGTTTTATATCTGTTACTCATTGCTGGTTTTTCTCAATCACATCTGCTCTCGCTACTTTCTGAACCTGAAATCCCTCATTAAGATGAATCGTCAGTAATAGCCTTTATCCCTCTCTACTGGCCCTGGGACACGTGCAACTAATTACACACACACCCCTCTGCCCCAGTTCACAGCTGGGAAAACAGAAGGAGACTCTGTTAGTGACAACTGGAAACAGAAACAGTTCTAGCACAAGATTAGATGATACAAGCTCCTGGTCCATGTCCCGTGGTTCCATGACCAGGGAACATACCCTGACAAAGGCAGGAAGTGTGTGTTTGTGAAAATGATGCAAAAGCATCATTACAGAGAATACAGAGAATCATGAATTGACCTTAAAAGGGAATAATGATAAATTGTAATGTAACAACAGTTAGGAATAAGACTTTTTGAAACTTTATGTTTATTTAGTTGCACAACGTCACAGAATCCCTTTTATAGAGTTGTTTTTACTAAGTAGACTCATTATTTTTCCTCTCCCCCCAATTAGAGTTTTATATTATTATATGGAGATAAAAGAATAAACCTGGCTTACCTGGCACTGACAAACTAGAAGCCAACTTTCAAAGAATCAGTTTATCAAAAGAAAGAATTCAGAGCCCAGCTGTGCACTTTAATCACTTGTTTCAGGTGTGTGAAAACAGAGACATTTCTCACACAGGCATGAGACACAATTGATAATTCTTGTCCTGTCTCAGCCTGTTAAACTGATTGCTGCTGATATTCTAGATCACAGGATCTGCATTCTTTAAAGAACTTTAAAATGTACAGTAAAGTTTTCATTCTGCATATATCAAAGGACCTCAGTCCATTTTGTTATCATCAGCACATCTCAAAATTTTAAGATAGCTATTTTGTTACTAACTGAAGATAAAGTGCATTTTTCCCCTCTGTGCAGTCAAAATGAATGGCTCTGTTCAGAATATGCTTAGAACCATTAAATCATGAGCCTGATACACAGGCTATTTGTGAGTGACAGAAGAGCCAAAAGGAAAGATTCAGCAGAATTTATTTGTGGCAGAGCAGTCTCGCATGCTGAATCTCACATTCAAAAGGCCTCACTATTTAAAAATTACTCCCTTGTTATTAATCCTGTCTAGCTATTTCTGTGAGAGCTGGAGTAAAGTTGAAGTGAAGCTGGTATATTCACAGAAGTTGTGAGCCTGCACCTTTTCTCTTGGCAGGTGTCCCCACCCGCCTGGGATGGAATCAACTGGGGACCTGCTCTCAATGAGGTGCTGTATGTACTTCTCACATGGCTGCCTCTCTCGCTGTGAAAGGCTGTAGAATACAGAGGTCCTGCTGCTGGCTCCCCATGACACTACAGCAAGCAGAAAGAATACCAAATGACTTCAGCAGAGTCATTGAATCATAGAATCATAGAATGGTTTGAGTTGGAAGGGACCTTAAAGATCATCAAGTTCCAACCCCCCTGCCCTGGGCAGGGACACCTCCCACCAGACCAGGTTGCTCCAAGCCCCATCCAGCCCGGTCTTGAACACTTTCAGGGATGGGGCAGCCACAGCTTCTCTGGGCAACCTGTTCCAGTGCCTCACCACCCTCACTGTAAAGAATTTCTCGGGGATTGGCCCAGTTGAACTGAAAAATTTAAAAGCACCTCTTATTTGGGCACCTGGGCAAGGACATCAGGATTTGGCCCACTGAGCTGGTGGGACAGGAACATGGTCAGGATCCCACAAACTCAGGTCTCAGGACAGTCTTTGCTTATGTGCTCCCTTTTCAGTGGTACTTATTTTCTGTGGATCAGCAGCCACGGGACCTTTTTAAACCACACAGATGTTTTCAGACCAAAAAAAAAAACCAAAAGAAGAACTCATCATTAATAAAAATATTCTTACAGGTTGAAACTGTAAGAAAAATCAATGCCTTATGAAAAATCAACGTCTGAAACACGAACTTCCAGCTCAGCAGAAAAAAGTAATGACTTTGGGACCCAATGCAGCACAAGAAGTCCAAAAGCTGTAATGAAAAAAGGTTTAATGTCTGTAAGGAAAGTACATTCTCCATCTGATATGAGCTGTATGTGGGAGATTGGCCCTGGTGACCCAGAAGAGCCCTACCAGAGTGACATCAGGTTTCTAGAGGAAACCTGCAACTGAGGTGCAGGTTGGCCATATGGAGGGTTTCAATGCTGCTGCACCAGCAGAACAAAAGGTACAGCCTTAGAACTGTGTCTGGCCAAGGGGCATAGATGGGAAAAGAGCATCCTTCAATCTCCCACACTGGGCATGAAAGCAGGATTCACACACACACCCCGTTGTAAAGAAACACAGAGTTCAGGAACCTCAGCCTTTCTCTTATTTAGTAGGAAGATGTACAGGATACAGGATAACACTGTAACTTGCAAATCAGTACGAGCAGGTACAACCCTAACTTTTGCCAGAAGATGACTAGGTCATCTGGAGTAAAGCAGTTGAGAGATTACAAACCCAGGAATTACAACTCCCGATTGTTTATTCCCCTAACTCAACCATAGGTCCCCTCTAAACCAATTCCTCCTTGGAGCAGAATGTACTTTCAGAAAACCAAGAAACTTGATTTTAAAAACTCCAGAGAATCCACAATTCCTTAAAAAACATTTCAACAATTTATTACCTTTATTATAAAAATGTGCACCTAGGCCTTCTGTTGCCTATTTCCAACTTTTCACCATTTAATTTTTTATAACTGCTCTGTCAAAAACTTTTCCAGTGTCCTGTTCTGTTCCTTATATAGATACAGGCTGGGACAAATTATCTTTGCTTAAATTGAATAGGTTCAAGCCCTCGAGTACCTCGCTGCACAGAATGTCCAAGCCGTTAATCATTCTCTAAACCTTCACCAACTCTTTATTCCTCTTCGAAACAGGAATCTGAATCTTCACACACACTCAGATATTTAGGAAGTTATCCCATCACTGCTGACACAGAACTGCATAACTTCATAATTCCTGTTTGAAGTTTCTCTTTAGTCCATCTTTAGGCCGTTGGCCATTGTGTGACAGTGAAATCCAAATTCAACCAATTATCTATCATGATCTCCCAAAAACTTATCAGTCATTATTTCTCAGGATAGAGTTATTCATTCTGTAAATGTAAGCTACTTGTTCATATATATGAAAAAATACATGTGTAAGCCAAATATATATATATATATATGCATATGGTATTACCTTCCATTTTACTGAAGCATATCTGATCTATGGCTCACTTAATAAGCTAACTTTATTTCCAAAGTCCCAGACTTTATTCCATTTACATAAATTTACCATTAATGATTTTTAATATCTCTTTTTGGTCATTAAAAGAAATGAGAAACAGAGCATGGCTCAACAATTCCTAAGGGATCCTATTAGATAATGATTCCCAATTTACATATTAAGACTACCGGATAAGCAGTTTTAGGTCCTTTTAGTGTGTTGCCCAGTTGAATTTGCATTATTCTCGTTTCTGAAACAAAAGTTGTGTGGTACCATGACAAATGCCCTACGAAAGCCCATTACATCAGCACTACAACATTCATCGACCAAACCCCATATATCATAAGAAGCCTATTGAGTTAGTCTGACAAGATATATTTTCCATAAACCAATGAGAACTGCTATAAATTACATTATTCCTGATTATTATTTTACTAATGATGTCCCATATCAGTCTTCCATTATTTTGCCAGGGATTGGCACCAGGCTGAAAGGCCTGTAATTACTTAGCCATCCCATTTAAAATTCTGGCACAGTATTTGCCTTGCCAGTGCTGTGTCAATTAATAAAAATCAACATTAACAGTCCAGAGACATTCTTAAGCGGTTCCTTGAATACTCCCTGATGAACGTTATTGGAACTGCTGATCATAAAATGTTTTAACTTGAACAGTAGCTGTTTAACAACCTCCACAGCTAGTGATGAAATGAAAATAGTTTCCCAGTCCCTATCTCTACCTGCACGAAACACAGATAACAGCACTTACTCCCCAAATGCTTTGACATCAGTAGTTTAAAAACAATTTGTAAGAATATTTGAGTTTTTTAACTCCTCTGTATTGCAGGACCTCTCCAGTGATTAGGAACATTCACACTTCAACAAAAATCCTTCTTTCTTTTGTACTGAATAGGAGCTGAGGTACAAAGCATTCTTGTATCTTTTTCATGCTGGCTACCCAGAGTTTATACAGTAACATTAAAGCTCTGGCTGCCAGAAGATCCCTTACCTAAGGGACTGTATGGAGTCTCTCTAAATGGATGTTTCATTGAGTCCTGTAAGTTCTGAAAGTTCATCAAATACAGCAAATCGTGAAGCAGTTTGTATGGCAAGCGGAACAGGCGTCATCTGCATTATCTGTACCCGCAAGTGGATAAGATCTGATTAAAGAGTGAAAACTTTCACTTTGAGATCTGTAAAGCATTTCTGTACTCAAGAAAAAAATGATCAGAAGGAAATCCTTGCAAATCATCCTCTTATTTGCGGTCCAGCAGGTTTTAGGCACTGGTACTATACAAACACTTTGAGCAATCTTAAACCACTTAAACCAGATTTTCATTAACTCTCTGGGGAGTATTCTATATCAGTGATTTTCCCTGACCTCAAGGTAAATTGGTGTGCTTCCACTGCAGGCACTGACACAATAGCAATGTAGTGCTCACATACCAAAGCCAACTTTAGATCAGGGCCAGGTTGGAATCCTGGCACCCACCCGGCCACAGACATCAGGAGCTTGGAGCAGGGAAACGTCTGAGTATTTATACAGCTTCTAAAACATGGGCTGGAACCCCCTGTGAGCTACATGCTGTTAAAATATTACTGGTATCTGAAAATAAACCCTAGATTTTAGTTACCTAAGATGGTCAGCTGTGCTCACAAGTCAAACAGACCTAACACCAGCAACAGGAAATCCGAGCTTCAAAGTATTTAGGTGAGTTAGTTGTTTCCAGAGTAACACCTGATCAAATGTGGACACTTTGTGCACAGATGGAAGCGCTCTCAGAAGCATTAGATGGAACTTGTAAACAGGTACAAACATCGTGCTTAGCATTAATAATGGGGGAAAGAAAGCCAGAAAGCTTACTTCTAATTAAAGCAGAAATACCAAAATAAATAATCAAACAACCTGGTCTGGTGGGAGGTGTCCCTGCCCAGGGCAGGGGGTTTGGAACTGGATGATCTTAAGGTCCCTTCCAACCCAAACCATTCTGTGATTCTATGATTCTCAGAATCTAGAAGACAATAAGGGGATGAGTAACCAGCAACACAGACTGTTTTCTCTGTACAACAGGGTAATAGGCATTACAGAGAGGCAAAAATGACTTGGTAATTTTAATAAGAACCTTATGAAATTGTCATAAACAGCTGGAGGAAATATGGTCCAGAAAAATCACTGCTAGGTGGCTGCTAACTCTACTCAGAAAACAGTTATTGATGATTCACTGTCAAACTAGAGGGGTTTCCTAAGTGCCATTCCATAGAACAGCATATAATTCAGTATTTTGATTAATGATTTGGCTAAAGGAATAGAAAACATATTTGTTAAATTTGCAGGCAATGTGAAGCTGGAAAAGCTTCTGAGAACAAGACAAGGATGTGACCAGAATTTAAAAACATCTAGATAAAGTGGAGAAATGGTTTTGAATAAGTAGGATACCATAAGTACAGTGGCAAAATTCTGTAGTTAAATAGGACTAATCAACCACAAAAAACCCACAGTGGGTAAGTAAACGATTCAGGAACATCACCATTTGGCCACTGAAATGTATTTGTCTTGGAATCTGCCATCAGCGAGGCAGAGAGAAGTATTTTCCTTTCTTTCTCTAAAGAGGCAGATCCTTTATGTACAAGGCATCTCTGTGTGGAGAACACTGTTGACAAGTTCCAGGCTGGTATCTACTGACAGGCACAGAGTTACAGGTGAAAAACACTGGTGAGACTCCAACGTAACAAAGGATTACCCTGTTAGCATTCTGCTCGCGTTATTTACAATCTCATTGCTATTTGTTACAGTGATTTGGGGGTTCTATGTTGAGTCTTGTTAATTAAATGTTTATATGCATCATTAGCAAAACTTTTAGCTTTTTAAAATTAATTTAGGAGTGCATGTTGCTTAAATTTATTATTCACTAAAATATGTAAAGCAGCTTAAACACTTCCTTCACATGCATTCCCTAAACACACATAAACCATGTTAGCATATAAAAGCAATGTCGAAATACACATAATATAATTAAAGCTTTCATTGATGTGTGGTTACATCATTCCTGCCTTGCAAATGCAACTACAAAACAAAATATAAAGTGTAATTAGAAACTGTCAAAACTAACAATATTATGAATCCTTAATTTTAGTTTATTAATAAGACTATTAATACATTAACAACTTAATTCAATTTTCAGGTTTTGCACCTCACTTGAGTCTAAGAATAAGCCGGGGTTTTTTTCAGTAGAAAATTTTAAATCAGCTCCATGCTTTCACAAATGAGGCTAATTATCTTTAGTTAGCAGAAAAAAGTATTTATGAAAATATTTTTTAGTATTAATGTTTGTAAGGTTCTATTTCTTAATAAAATGCAGGCGCTAGACCCAAGTGAACCCAAAGAGTTTCCATGTATGCAAATTACTTATTATCTCCATGGTTACATGAGCTAATAGACTGATGCTTTATATAAGGTATATGCACCAGAACATTAATCTACTATTGAACAAAGCAGCAAATCTGTGTCTTTACCACCAAACATATGCTACCGTTGGATGCTGGCAACCCAAGCTGTTGTCATACATGAGAAACACCAAAAGATGCTGAGAAATCTGAGAGGTGCAGTGGAGTGGTCCTGCCAGGCACGCAGAGCTCTGAGCTCCCCAAAGCACCACCTCCAAGTCTGCCTTCAGAAGCTGCAAGAATATCACACATCACAGGCCATGGCTGCCTCACAGGCTGCTAATCATCACCCTCCATTTGCATTTCAAACTCTTCCATTGCACACTTTGTTGCACGCAATTTACAACTATGGAAACTCATTGTCCTTCAAGTTACCATTGCCCACCTCGAGAAGGACACTTCATTACGTTTCACACTGGGCATATATTTGATTTTCTGACTCGGAACGTCCAGGTCTGTTTATCATTGCAGGATTTCCCTAATAAAAATCATGCCTTGCCCTTGCCATGGGGTTTCTTAGCATGGAAACCACAGATCTTTCCATTCCAGTCGCTTCGTTAATGAAGAATACAAGGATAACTGGTATTAACTTAGAATCTGTTGTTTTGTGGCATTTTGTGCGTTTTCAGAATCAGTGATTTAAAACTATTCATTAAATTTACAGGATGATATAAAAATAAATATCAGTAAGGTCTAAAGGAATGAAGTATCTACTGCTAGGTCTCTCAGTGGGAGTTAAATGCCAGGTTTGTGACAATATTCTCCAAAACCACCTTGTGCACTTCTGTATTTCTGAAAATGCCCCCGCGCTCCCATTGCTATCTCTAGGCTTCCTAACAGTCCTAAGTGCCCCAGAAATGTATTTGAAAACAAATTCTGAGCACTTATTTGTAAAATAAAGGGTTTTTATTTGACTTTTTGCAAAATTTCCCCTGGCAATTTAATATTAATTAAAATCTGTTGAGCCATATGGTGACTTTTCTTTTTCTTAACAAACATTATGACTTTCATATTTTCTACCATGATTTTCCCCATTTTTTTTCCATAACAAACAACAAAGCTTGGAGAGCTCAGAGCCCACAGCCATCCCTGGTTCAGATACTAATGCAGTCACACAGACAGATCAAAAGGGACCGCAATGGAGAAATGGTTTTATAGTATTTTAGGCAAGTGAACCTTGAGCAATTAACCATGCCCTGTAACAAGGCAGACCTTCACGTTCACAAATAGAGCAGAGTCACAAACAGCATGGGTCCTGGCACCTTTTTCTACTCACCCAAGCTGTAAAGAACTTGCCTTTTTACTTACGTTAAAGAATTTCACATTAATGCTTTCTGTCTCACTCACCGTCGCACAGTTTCGAAACTCTAACTGAGCAATAAATATCATTCATTGATTCCAGATTAGAACTAGATGGAGAGAGAAATAATCCTGCTGAAGCTTCTCGTGAAGAGCTAGAGCAAAGGCAGGGTTCACACTTGGGGAAGCTCAGCACTGAAAGATATTTAAAGAGCAGCTCCTTGAGAAGAAACTGCTTCCATCCATCTCTCCATAGAAACATCCCCCTCCTCTCTCCACTGCACAGACTGCTTTGCCAGCTTCTCACTGCCCTGCCAAGCGATTTACCCCCTGCTGTGGAAAAAGGTAAAACCTGGATCTCTCTGGCTTTACTGGACCTGCCAGATCCTGCCAAACTGTGGCACCAGTATGCCATTGCATAAACAAATTGCAAAATGAATGCACCGCTTCTGACCCATTAAGCAAAAAGCCTGTTCCAACACACACTGTGCTATAAAATCTCACCTCTAGCATTTGGATCTTGCCAAATTCTACCAATCTTTGCCCCTCACCCACAAATAACATGCCATGGACAATCAATCATTCCTGAATTAACAGTTTTTCTACTATAAAGGTACTTTTTCCTACCCTGTAGGAAAAATTTAAATCACAATGCATACGCTTAGATTTAGAAAAAATAAATATTGCTACCTACTGACATTGACAAATTTACCCCAGTTTCTCCCTTGAGAAAAACAAAAGAGGCCTGTACTTAACACAACAGCAAAAAAAAGACATTTTCATATGCCATAAAAACATTCAGCTGCCATCACAAATTTGCACATTAACTGAGGAAAGAATAATCTGGATCTACTGTAGCCAGGATGAAAAAATGCACCTTCAAGATTACTAAAAGCTTAAGAGTCTAATAAATCTCTGTTCAACAAAGACACCAAGGCTCCAAGTTTAAATAGGACTTACTCTTTTTAACCCAGACCTAAACTTTTTGAGCACAAAGGCAGTCAGATATTTATACCTGAAAAATCTGTATTCCACACTTCATATTTTAAGTGAAACCGCAATAATTCAAATCTGATCTTTTCATCTATGTAAGCACACTCCCCTTTTGTATACACGGTCGAGTTTTATACAAAGATATATCTAACACGTGTGGACAATCTCAAAGCCATATTTTAACCTCGTCAGCTCTTAATTGAAGTTTTCAAAGCGGCTTAAGGGATTTAGACAAAAAATATTCATTTCTTATTTCCCTTTATCACCCATACACGGCTAAACTCCTCGGCTGTTCTGAAAATCTCACTGAGCTGGATATGTATTCATTGGATGTAAGAGAACTGTCACTTTTGCTATCTATCTAAAAGATAAGACTCTCAAGCTTAAGTAAAAAAATAATTGGCTGGCTTTTGCTTATGCAATCACTGACAACTTCACGAACTCACATTCTGCTAAACCCCATTTTTTAGCTGAATAGGAACATTTCAAAAAGGCATATTTAGTCAGCTGAAATAAGAGCTGTGATGATACAAATATGCTGGTTTCATGAATAAGAAATCTATTTTGCATTGCTGTAGTACTGAAACATGTTTAAGGTGGGATTACTGCGGTCGATCAAAAGCATCAGAAAGTTTTGTGTATTTTAATAGTAAGATTTAAGAGCTCAGAGCCAAGAAATTATACAAATTATACAAACTCCAGGCACTAGATATTTTCTGTGCTACTGAATATACACACACTGTGTGGGACAGAAATTTGCAATGAAATTGAATCCAGCTGCTCTTTTTAGCAGACAAGAAGTTTAAGGTTTGAGGTGGGGGAGAGGAGAAAAAAAGCTGGATCCAAGATGATGCCGGTGTTGTTTGCAAGATTTAGCCGGGCCTGTTGTGCCAGTTTACAAGTCAGAATTTTGCACGTACAGGCTATTCCCAGATTTCTTTCTATGCCATGTTATCTTTGGTAAGTGGTGAAAAACATTTCCAAGCAACCAATCCAGGTTTTGCCGTGTCCTGGCTCCGGGACACTCTGATTTTATTGTTGTTGTGCTTACTATTTTTTTTATTTTTTTAAGAAATTGCTGCAGTGGAAGCCGCCGGTCCCCGGCGGTGCGGTGCGGTGCGGTGCGACCGGGGGAGCACCGTTTCCCCGGGACCCCGGCAGGGCTCCGCCCGGCGGCCGCGGGGCTCCGCGCGTTCCCGGGATGCCGCGCGTTCCCTCTGCGGAGGGATGGAGGGAGGGAGGAAGGAGGAGGAGGAGGAGGAGGAGGAGGGAAGGAGGGAGGGAGGAGGGGAAGGGGGAGGGCAGGAGGGCCGCCGGGGCTGCCTCCAGGAGGCGGGGGAGGGCCGCCGGGGCCAGGGCCGCCAGGCCGGGGCGGCTGGCAGCGGGACGAGGCGAGGTGCGGCAGCGGGCGGGCAAGGCCCGGTACCGGGCGGCCCCGCTCCGCCCCGCCGCGCTCCCCGCAACCGCCGCCTCCCGCCAGCACCCCGCCAGGAACAGCTCCTCGGCACCGCAGTACCGGGCAGGCAGGGGAAGGGAGCGGAGGGGAGGAAGCAGCCCGGCTCACCGGGTTACGCTTCCAGGATAAACTGAACCTTTTGCAAAAAAAAAAAAAAAAAAAAAAAAAAAATTAGCTCTTTCAGGGTTAGGCGCTTTTTTTCTTTTTTTTTTTTTTTTTCCTTCCCCCTTTCTTTTAGCGGAGCGCGCGGGAGAAGCGCCCCCAGCCCAGCCCAGCCCGCCCGAGGGGCGCCCGAAGCAGAGGAAGCAGAATGTACCAGGGACACATGCAGGTAAGAGGCTGCAAAGAGCCCGGGCAGGAGACTCCCCGGGAGGGGCTGCTGCGCTGACGCGGGAGGCTCTGAAGTTTCTGCGGGGTGAGGGGGGGGGAGATGCCACCCTGGCACCACGCAACAAGTGAGCTGGTGCAGTATGAGCATGGTGCTCCCGCTCAGGGCTGGAGGGAAGAGGGTGCCTGGGGCTGGCTCTGCGCAAGGGGGGGGGATGCGAAAGGGGTTCTATCAACTTTAGAACTAGGGGGTGTCCTGTGTATATTTATTCCTTTATTATGCCAAAGAGCGTTCCAGGGCAGGCATTGTTATGGCATGCTTTAAGTGACACATGTCTCCTGCCATCCTCTTGATGCATCTCTTCCTGTATGTCAAGTGAAGGGCAAACAATGAGGGAAAAGACAGAGCATTTGCTTTGCAAAATCTGCAAAGATTTCATGCCACACTAAAGCCATCGATTTGCACAGTGTGTTGTATTTAAAGGTGATGGATTTCTATTCTTCCCTCCCAACGCGGGATGAGGATTGATTTTGCCGAGCCCTGGAATGACTTTGTAGAATGAATTCAAACACATGTCTAAGTGACTTCAACATTTAGGCAGAAATCTGGTCTCATGCTCCCATTGATCCACTTCACCAAAGCAGAAAATGCCTCTCCCAATACAAACAGACGAGTGCCTTGGACGTGATGACTTTAACCTTGACTCCTGCTCTCCTTCACATGGCTCTTCCTTGGAAAGCCAAGTCTATTTTGAAGGAGGAAGAAATGCCAAAGCGGAGTTAAGGTTTACGCTGATCTCCCAAATTCCTTTCTTAGCTTTTGGACCCAATCTGGCTTTGTGTTCATTGCCAGGAAGGATCAGATGCTGTTATCACGTACAGTGGCACCAGCCTCGCATGTAGTGCTGGTTACAGAGAAACTGCAGCCTTAGGAAGTGTAAGCCGGGCACTTCGGTGCCACGCTGCTCAGCACTTAAAAATCTGCTGAATGTTCATCAGGAACATTAAAATTAAGTCAATGTCAAAGCCGGGGTTGTGTACGATCTGAGGGAGTTAAGCGAGGACTCTGATTCAGCACTCTCTGCTTTCTAGAGCTGAATGGCAGCAGTTACTCTGTCTGTGTTATCTGATCTCAACAACGATAAATAACGTGTCAGATTATTGCTTGTGATAGGAGAGTTAACAGGTTTTGATGAGAAAGGTGAT
Organism: Scolopax mira; assembly: GCA_004320125.1. Taxonomy (NCBI): domain Eukaryota; kingdom Metazoa; phylum Chordata; class Aves; order Charadriiformes; family Scolopacidae; genus Scolopax; species Scolopax mira. The sequence continues at coordinate 13,496 of BJBW01000869.1, forward strand.
CAGTGGAAGAAGTATACATATTACTATTTATTTCTGATGATAAAGTATGTGTTGTTTCATGGTAACACAAAACCAATCCTGGTACCAAATTGGGTATCGCCAATAGGTATTTGTACCCTTAAGAAAGCAGAAGTTCTTTGCTATGAGTAATATATTGCAAGGTTTCAACAAGCATACACCACTTGTTAAAAAGGAAATCTAATGGAACATTGAGGTGTCTGACAGCATTGCAAATTTTCTGAGTCATTAGAAGGTTGAAATCAAATTTGCAATAGCGAAGTCAAGTCAAAACATCCGAGTATGTTGTGACTGATGTGCTTTAATTTTTTTTCTTATTTATTTATTTTTCTAGCCCCAATGTAATAAAATCCTAACCAAATTCTCTTTTAAATTTGCTGAATCAAAAATACTCTCCGTATTGAGTACACTTGTAATTGTTAAAAATAAAAACCCACCTGAGTTCATCAACTAAACTTTTTAATCGATCACTTTCCTAACAAAAAGCATTAACGTTCTTCAGATAACCCCCAGGAAAGCCTAACGCATTAGGAGAGATTTTCATGTTTACTGTACCTTAATTAGAGCCTTTAAATGAGTCAGACAAAGACAATAAAGAGTTCATTTCTTTGCAATGAAATGATCTAGTGCAACGTTTATTAAACCATGTTGGAACACAAAGCATGGAAGTTACCACACCATTATTGCTACCAATAATCCAGGCACATCCTAAGCATCACACATCCTTTCTTAATATCTCCAAGAATTCCAGTAAGACTTTGACTAACTTAAGGAAAACTATCTGCAACTACCCACCAATCTAAAAAAAACTGAAACAATCCAAACTTGGGTGGATTAAGTCAGGCACCAAGTCAGTACCTGGATTCTAAAGAAAAACAATCTTGCTTTTAAATACACCAAGTGCTCACAGAACTTCTGCTTCTTTAGGTGAAGCTGGAGCATTTGGCTGGACCCTACCGGGGTCCTTAAGCATTAACTTTATACATCCAAATGCTCAATGAGGTACCAATATAGAATGCCTGATCCTACACTCTTTAAGGTAAAAGCCCTTCTGAAGCTATTGTGATCAAATGCAGGATCTGATTTAGAATGCCAGGCATCAGTTCCCCTTTACACAGAATCATGGAATGGGTAGAGTTGGAAGGGACCTTAAAGATCATCCAGTTCCACCCCCCTGCCCTGGGCAGGGACACCTCCCACCAGACCAGGTAGTTCAAAGGCCCCTCCAACCTGGCCTTGAACCCCTCCAGGAATGGGGCAGCCACAGCTTCTCTGGGCAACCTGGGCCAGGCTCTCACCACCCTCACAGGAAAGAATTTCTTCCCGAGATCTCAGCTAAATCTCCCCTCTTTCATTTTAAAACCATTACCCCTCGGTCCCATCACTTCACCCCCGATCAAGAGTGTTTTTTTCCTACTGTTTTGTTCTCAGATGTAAAAGTAAAATCTGCAGAAATAACTTCTTAGTCCAACTCATTTAAAAGATGTTTAGAGAGCCAATGTTTTACTAATAATCATCTGTAACTCTGCTAATTCTTTGACGACTTCTGAAAGGTGAGAACATTAACAACTGTAACAATGTAATAAGTATAATTACAGAGACTGAGAATTTACCTCAAATAGGCATCAAGCATTATCAGCTTCAGTGGGGAGTTTCTGACTAAGCTCAGTAAATTCTGCAAGTGTAGATGAAAGTCCAGCAAGCATCTAAAGTCCTTTACCACATCAAGCCATAATATGTATATTTCTTTTTAATTTTTATTTTCCGGTACAGATTGGGTTTTATTTTTTTGTGAATCCCAGAAAATTACTTAGTTTATTCCAAAGACTGAGGTTTAGATTTCCCTCTGACTGTTCTATAAATGAATCCTCACAACACAGAAATATTAGAAAGATTAAATTCCAAAGACAGTAAAAAAAAAAAAAAAAAATCAAAGAAGTAGGTATATTACTCATTCAACCAGTGTCTTTACATGTCTGAGTGCCTTTGTACAGGGCTAGTTTTTGGGTTACTTGAGCACCACATGTTTTCACAGAAAATACTAAGAGTAAGGCAAGTGGCCTCCCGCAGAGCCAGCACCACCAACAGAAAGAGGATGCAGAGAAGTACAGTGCCAGGGAGCTCTTGCAAAACTATTTCACTGTCATAATAAGCATAAGTATTGGATTTAGCCCCATTTACTACCCTGTACTTGTACACAGCAGCTGTCTAAAGCCTAACGGGGACTGGCACAGAGCTACCTCCCAAAGCCTGAGCTTTAAGGTGGGGCTTTCACAGGAGAAGGAGAACTTCAGGGGAGATGCACAGACTATTTGCCTACAAACGTACAACTGTAGTTATGTAAGAAGTCTTGTTTAATTCAGTATATTCAGGCTGTGACAGGATAAAACCCGATGGTTACAAGAGCACACTCTGGGATTACACACATATGGCAAAGAACTGAGTCTAAAAGCTCAGCTGTGCAGGTGAAAGAGAATATTTCTCTCTTAGGAGAATGTGTACAACCCAACGTGTGCTGGTTTCCATCTCCTGAGGAGACAGTAGCAGGCCAGATGGAAGCAGAACATAAGTTGAATTCACCCCACAGTCACTGTTCTGAAACGTCTATCATTCTAACAACCAACATGTTTTAAAGTTTTTACAGTATATTATATACCTGGTACCAGTCCTTCCCATTGGCTTTTATGAGAGCTCTATAAATGGATGGAGGGTAAATTACAATCAGAGAATGGGATTTTCAGCAGCAATTGGCTTCCCAGGAAATTCAAAATAAATGCTTTCAAAGCTGTTTGCCTCAATGCTGTATATAGGCAGCTTTCTCCAGCACAAATGCTCAAAGAGACGTGCTTTGCCAAATGCTGGCATGGGATTTTATGTATGGCAGTGTTATGTTTTGAGATGGCTTAATTTAGACAAAGCAGAAATCCTGACCACACACAGCCATCAGAGCTTCTCTGGCACTTTCTCGCAAGAACAGGCTTGTTAGTCACCATGCCCTGGCTGAGTTCCAGATCAGATAGTTAGTCTCCTAAACTTTTAATTGCATAGGCAATCAACTTCATGCCCTTAACTGTTGTGTTGTGTTCTGTACTATTAAAGAGATCTAACGTTCTACCACTGGCATTTCATATTTACATGAAATGACACATATTAATCTTTCACGTTTCAGTAACATTTCAGTCATCAAACGTATCCATATGACCGTAACGGGTCTGTAGAAAAATAACTATGTACACATTAAAATTCTTGCAAGTTGAAACCTCAAGGGCTTCACATGTTTTACTGGGCCTGAAAAGAGTTGCTAAATATTTTAGAAGTTATAAAAAACATTTTTGCACTGATTTCTCAGCACTGAAGCCCCAGCTAACTCACTGTGAGAAGTGAAGCAGAACTGACTCAAGATTAGCTGTAGATGCAAGTCCCATCTTCGCTCATTTGGTAACCTATTAAAAATACTGTAATGGTGTTGCTTACACTCCCGTGGAAAAATAAATAAACCCCAAACTATTAATCAATTATGAAAGTAATCTCAGCTATGCATTTTGTACATGAATACAAGAGCCCACAGAACTGAATGCAATGCTAAATTGGATCTTTGTTCAGCTCTTACGATCAACACAAACTCAGTAACATTAAGCTACAAAATTCTAAAAACCTGGGCACGCAGCTGGAATTTAACGGATCCCTAGCGATGTCTATGAACCATAACTCCTACCTTAGCTAAAATGCCATTAAGATAAACTGAGAATTTTTTATTATTACTTTTCTAAAAGTACTTTAAATACCAGGGCAGTGTTTATGGCAGTAAACATTTTGTCTTGATATTTTCCAATTATTCACTAGCAGCTTTTCAAGTTTTTAACGGCAGATTATGAACTGCCGTTCATGAGACAATGAGACAAGCTAAAAATAATGAGCTCTATTTCTTTGAATGAACCTCTTTCAATGAAAGTGGGTGATATACTGCTTTTGGCTAAGATGCATACTGAAACTGTATAAATTGGGAGTATTTGTAATGCCGGTATAGAGGAGCATTCCTTGAAGCCATAAGGCTGTTTTGCAAGATCCTAGCAGAAAATCTTACAAAGGCTTAGAAACTCTTGGCACACGGTGTATTTTTGCTGGATGCAAATTAAGAGGAACTCTCAGTAACTAAATAAGGATCCATCCCTCTATTCTGGAATTAAGTTCATTAAAAACCTAGAAAAACAACAGTCCCTACCCCTGTCATTTATATAAGTATGTTAGTCTAAATCCAGTATATAGCTTTCACAAAAGAGGCACTGTTTACTCAAGAAATCTTGCTGCATTTTTAAAAAATCTACCGATATTGTCACAATTTATGACAGCATGATGCAATCCCTAGTTCTTTAAACTACACATCCAGAAACCTGGATTTTACCTCTAGCTTTATCATAGAGCTTCAGCAAGCCCACTCACCTTTCCACGCATCCATTTTGCCCCACCTACGCTGTCTACTCTGACTTCCTAGCACGCATGCTTAGCTTTTTTTTGTTAAATCATGTTTTCAAATATCCTAAAATGCACCTGCACAACTAGTAAAACCAAAGTTTGATGATTAATAGCAAAAGACTGAACTACATGAAGATCTACAGAGAGAGAATGAATCTGACCAGCTTGTTTTTCTTACATACCCAGCACAGGACGTATCTACTAGTTGTTTGTATCACAGAATGTTAAGTTTGCACAGTCTATTTCAGAAACAGCTGATACTGCAAAACCAAGAGAATTAGTTATCTTCCAAATCAGGTGTCATGACATGTAAACTGGGAGGTGACTTCCTGTAGTTATGAATTTTCATCATTGTCCAATGACATTACTAACAAAATGCCTGAGGATCATAAAGACCATATTCAGCAAATTCTCTTACCAGGTTACAAGTATTACCAACAGTGTGACATTTCATTGCTTTCTTCTCAAGCTTTCAAAATTCTGAGTCATTGTTAAACGAGTTTCACTTCCAATGGTTTATTTGCATATAAATAAATTAAGTCTAAAATATCAAGTAATTGTAACATATTCTACTGAACGGAAAAAAAACATGTCTCATCAGATTATGTATCCCCAGGAAGAGAAAAAACAAACCAAAGTTTGCATGACTAATCTCAGTATTGCTGCAGTTCCTCCTAATTTTTCATTAAACTTCTATCAGGTTGCCATAATAGACATAAGCCCCAAGCTTCCCTCCTCCACTTCTCCATGACCTATCAAGACACTCAGACAGAAGAAGTGTTTCTTCTCTCGCTCTGTCCTATTTGTACATTTTCTTCTCCTTTTCAGAGTTCAAAGGTTTTCTGGAAATGCTTTGCCTCCTACCACATTTGCTCTGCAGTTTCATTTATGAAGTCAAACTCTCCTCTGCCATGACTGCACACTACGTGCAACGGGGTCTGGGTCACCTCTCAGCAGCACTTGGTCACAAGGCAGAAGTGTTCCACTGTGAAGTTCACTGTTTTGAGTAGAAAGCAGCAAATCAGAGCTGAGGTCTTGGCTGCCATGTGAGCTCACTGCTCTCAGACTAAATCTAGATTAGGAAGTAATAGGGGACCACCAAGAAAAGGAAAGTGCTTTAGAACAGCACCCTGACGTTTCAACAAGAGCCACGACAGCCTGTGCGTAGGGTGGGCCAACGTCCATGAACTCTCTTTTCTCACATACTTATCTAATTTGGAAATCCCTAGAGAAAAATAAACAGACTGCAGTCTTTGTGACTTTCTCTGTAAAATATGGGAACACTCTACTACATTATGTTCACTTGTTTTACAGCAGTCTGTGATCTGGTAACTTGACACTGTTAATTTCATCTCAGTCCCTTAAAATGCCTCTTATTCTAATCTGGGTGTTGGGTATAATACAAGTTATACGAATACAAATGTCTTTGGACAGCATTTTTCAATTAACATACAAAATAACAGCTATGCATTTAGAATCTGTCAGTATAATAACAAAAGCATACGTGATAAGGAAAGTACTGTGCAATGAATTCAGACAAACAATCTTTCTTGATTACTTTAAGACTTTGTTTTCTGTTATGAGATACATAAATTCAAATATGCTTATCCACTGACATTTAGAAATTACAGCTTCAGAATAATTTTGACATGCATTTATTATAGGACCAGTCAAATTTTTCTTTGTATCTTTTTCCCCTTAGATCAACCATTTGGCTTTATAGACTACTTTTCAAAAGCTGAAACGTTGCCTTACCAACATTAGAGCCAACTGTATCTATCTTTACGTTAATGAATGTAAGTGGAAACTATAATGATATAAATAAGAGAATAACTGGCTTCCAGGCCTTTTTCATGTTAACCCCTGTCTTCTAAATGTCACTAGTTGGGTTCCAAAGTTACAGTGTAAAGAATACAGCATGTCCTGAACAGGGGCAGAAAAGCTGTTATGAATTGCATTTTCTAATTCAACATTTTCTAACGGGTATGTGTATCAAGAAAAAAGTTCAAGAACTCTTAATCCCTGCTCATTAAAAGTCAACGAGAAATAGTACTTCCCTGTTTAAGGCTACCCTGGAATATGGAGAGCTGTTTCTCCATAAGGAACACTGAATATTAGAGTTTAAGTTCACAGAATTTTCTAAGGTCAAATTTGCTAATATTAACACAGGAATAAGCAAAAACTATAACTGAGAGAAAACATCACATTCCGATCAGAGCTTTTTAGAATCCAAGCAAGTAACCCCTAGTAGGAAGATCTGGAAAAAAAGACAGAATCTTTTATTTTACACAGAACAACAGATTAATATTATTTATATAAAGTAGAAGGATGACCTTAAGTCTTCACTAAGGACTTAATCAATATTGTCATAGAAATAATGACAGAAATGTCATATAAGTGATTAATAAAATAATAACAAATGTAGCTTGACATGTGTCTCATCAAAGGAAAAAGTCACTTCTGCTGTCATTCACTGAAGTTTAACAAGGAAGGTAATTTTCCAGTTACAGGCATCAAGATGTAGACAAGTTCTTTCATCTTTTGCTCTTTGTCATCTAGCACTCTTCCCAATAGCCAAGACAATTTTAAGATGGCTTTGAAAAAGGAATACAAGGAAAAATGACCAGCAGTAGTAAGTAAAAACAAACCTAAAAAACCCCCACAACATAAAAAACTTCTCAAAATAAGAACGACAACAGAAGGTCAGATGAGAATCGTATTATCTCTACTTATTAGATAAAAGAAAGGAGGAAAATGTTGGTGCACAACAGAGAAAATCAGGTAAAAGAAAGGAAACTAAGGAGGGAGTGCTGTTATTGGTCTGAACAGTACAAAATGTTGTTAATTTTATTGCTGTACTTAATTCCAGGTAACCTACACAACATGCCAAGGTACATAAAACCGGAAGGGATACACATACTTGCCTGAATCTGTTTTTGTGAACAAAACAAAGGAATGTGAATTATTAGAAACCATTTGGACACTAACGGGAAGCAGCGAAAGAACACTTATCCCTGGAGACTCGCAATAAAAGATAATGTGCTGTTCAGGAAAGACAGAAAACCAGAGGTGTCAGTTGCGTTAGGAGCCGGGATCTCAAGAAAGCGGGGGAAAATATTGTAAGAAGCTTCCAAACTAATATTGCCAATTATTAAGAAGCTAAGAATAAGCCAAGAACACACAAGGAATGGAGACAAAGTGCTCCTCAGAGGCAGAACAAAAAAGTAGAAGTTGCCTAAAGTCCAGCTTATTTAGATTTTGGAAGTACAGTAAAACAACTGTTGAAAGTTTTTCAGTTACATGGTGAGGGAGGGAGCAAAACATACACAAAGTGGAATTCACATTATGGAAAATTTCATTTATGGTGCAAACCCAGAATGGTTCTGAGGGCATGAATTCTGCAATTCCGACAAATGTGGGAAGCAAGAGCTCATGCAGAGATACCCTATAGACCTCTATCCCAAACTGCTGATGGAACTGCCATATGAAATTGAAGACTTTGTAGTAAATACTTAATAGTCTAGTTATGAATCCAAACATAGTGTCATATGACAGGATGATACAAAATATGTCAAGATTTAAGATAAAGAGAGAAAAATGACAACTAAACAGCCCAGAACCCCACATGGCTATCCATTATCTGCAAGTTTTAGTGGACAGACTTTAAAGAAAATTAAACAAATAAAGATACACATAAAAATGGTAAAAATGCCATTTGAATTTATCAAGAGAAGATAACGTCAGGCTACCTTGACAGCATTTTCTGTATCATAAGTGGGGTTTTAGGCAAGAGAGATGTAACTGACTTGATCTATAAGGTCTTTGGTAAACGTTTGTTATGGTGCCACAAAAGAAATTATTAGTGAAGCTGGAGAAAGTAAGAAATAGTAAAATATCTGTAAAGAGGGCAAGAAACTCATTCATGTGGAAATTAAAAATACAGCCTTAAAGGAAGGAAAGTTTAATAGGGAAGGTCTTTGTGGATGGGTGTTGAAACTGATGTCTGATGCTTCATCCATAAACCTGCTAGAAAAAGGAAGATGCTGAATATGTATGTAGATTCCTCAATGCTGGGAAACATCATCAGTACTGATGAATTTCAGGTGACTGTACAGAGGGAACTGTGTGAACTTCAACAATGCAAACATGATTAAATTTAACAGCACAATATACTGTTGAGCATCAATAGCAACAAATGTCTAAGCTGTAAACTATCATTTAGAAATGATTAAGAGGACTTACATGCAAGATGACTACAAGCTATCAATATGATCTAACAGGTCCAAAGAAGGATGATCAAGGAGAAGGGAAAGTCTATCTTACAGGAATAGACCAAAAGATTTTGGTTTAATTTGTTTGCAAAATGTCGGCTCAGCAGAAGCATAATCACAGCATGTAAATGCATCAGTGAGATAAACACCAGATACGGAAAAACCTAAATTAGCTAAGGACAAAACTGGCACAGGAACAAATGGATATTAACCGGCTGTGAATAAATTTAGGTTGGAAATTAGAAGAAGGTTTCTGATCATTAGAGCAATCAAGATTTCCAATAACCTTCCAACTGGAGTAGTGGAGGTAAAAAACCTAATTACTTTAAAGATGAAACACAATCAATTTATGGAAGACTTTGTAGGATATGCTGCCTGTGAGACTGAATCTCAATAATGCACCAAAAAACCCTCCTTCTTGTCTTCTGAAATTTCTCTGACTTCAGCAGAAACCCTGACTCTTGTCCAACAAGACCAAAATCCTCAACATCAAGTGTCAAAAGTCTTCCTGTTATGGCTGTGGAGGGCTTGGTTGTCTTCACAGCTTCAGAAACCTCTATTAGAGTCATATGGGAGCTGACTAATTAGTCTCACTTCTCCCATTGCTTAGCCCTAATCATCGTTTTCACTACTTGTAGGACTGAGCTCTACAGTTTGAATGCTCTCTGTGCCAGCTTCCTTATCGAGTCTCCCACTCAGCTGAATTGATAGTTTTGCTACATATAAAACCTTAATAATCAGAGGAAATGCATTTCCCCCATACAGCTAAACTCACTGGCTCATGCTAGAAACACTGAAGCTTCTCCTCATCTTGTATTCATGTTCCCACAAGTTGGCTCTGAGGGTTTGAAATCACCAAATACGTTAATGTTGTGTAACAGTAAGTTTAAATTTATTAAAATAACAGCCAAAGCACGTGTGCACAAGGATCTGAACTAGAACCCATCAGAACCAATAGGGATATTTTCCCTGGCCTCAGCAGGGCTGGGGTACAGCTTTTTCTTCACACAACCACTGGTTCACTTTTCTCTCCTAAATTCCACAAATAAATGCGATGATCATTTCTTAGAATATACACCCTCAAAGAAGGGAATTCATTACTCTGTTTTGCAGTCTTAGTCAGGAAAAACTACTGAACTCACTTTGGATTGTTCTCTTTGAAGGGATCATAAAACTGCATTGTCTACTTCCCAAAGTAGATGTCGGGAAGTAGACAATCCCATGTCCTGTCTACTTGACTGAATCAGAAAATTATTTCTGGGTTAATTCAGGCTCATAAAATTACCAGAGGATCTATTTGCTGGGATTCTTGTCTTGTTTCAGATCATGATGGGTCCAATTCGCATCCCCCAATGTATCAGGCAGACAGATGTCCATGAACATTCCATCACAACTTGAAAACATCACTACAGCCTTGCAGCTCTTGGTTGCCAGCAGTTGCTGCGCTGCAGCTTGCTGAGCATCACTCTGCTACTCATATTTCAGAATTTCAGGAGTCATGCCAGCAAAGAGTTTCCAAATAGGTGAGATCACTGGATAATGGCTAGTCACAGATACGCAAAAGCATATAGCTACATCTACTGAGCAAGGAAGCAGGATGGTTAGTTGATGAGTTAACTGATTTTTTCTATCAGTACACAAAAGACCCCCCTTATTTCCAAATTGGTTTATAGGTATCAAAGAGTAACAAAATTTCACTGACCTTTTCTCGAGCAGTCACTAATAAATATCAGAAATAAAGTTTCAAATACAATTTTAAGTAATTAGCTCAGACTCAACCATCACAGAAAAAACTGTACGCTTAGGTTGTTTACATAAATATATATATATAGTGTATTTGCTAAGCACCAGGCAAAGTAATTTTATGTGAATTTACAAATAAAAGTATTTACCCTCCTTCTTGCTCAAGTTCCATCCTGTATAAGTGTCACTTGCAGCATCACAGAGCAGAAGGATTTGGTTACTGAAGTGACCAACCAGACAAGACAGACACAGACTGAAGCACTACATATATCAGACAAAGCTTGACAAATGGCTAAAATGTATGTATATAGTGTGCCGACCAAACAACTGCAATTGGCTGAAGAATTAGGGAATGCCCCCAAACTGTTTAGGAGAAGGAGAGAGTCCTAGAGTCCTATTCCGTCCATATGCTAGGCTGCCTTTACAGCTATTATTGCTTGATCATACCAAAAATTACCTACAGTGGATCTTAGAGATGGAAAATAGAATAAAATTCGATAGATCTTGAAGTTGCGGAGCTACACCCCACCTCTGACACCTGCAGAGAGTGTCAGTTCAACGGATGATAAAGAAGTAGAAAAGAATCCAAAGCAAGACATTAGGAATAACAACTAAATAACATAATGTCAGGAATTAATATTGAGAAGATATTTAGCAATAAAAGAAGAATTTATTTTGCAATAAAAAGAAGAATTTATTTTGCACCAAATGGTGAAATACAGAACATGCTGAAAACATCCAGAAATCATTAAACCCAATCACTTTCAGAGAAAGCGACATAGTTTTTTAGGAAAAAAAAAGCAAGAACAGAGGGCACTGCTGCTGGCTAGGTATTTGTTAATTTTTCATGGGAATTTATTGCATATGTAAGTGATTGAATTAGTAGCACTGACAGGAACCCAGGCACAGTAAAAGCTTCCTGATACTGACACAGCACTGCTCAGACTGCACAGTCTGGCCATTAGCAATACCTCTCCCGAAGCCCTGAGCCTCCTCGGGCAGAGGCTGCGGAGCTGCCCGGGGCCGGGCTGAGCGAGGCCCTGGTTCTGCGGTGGGAATTCACAGATTAGGATGAGACCACTACACTTTCCTAGATTAATGATCTCCTTTGGACTCTGACACCGGGCTCCAGGGAAGAAAGTCCAGTGCGAGCTAATATCATGCTACCAAAATACTGCAAGGTAAGTTTGGGGGGAAAAAAAAACATTGAGAGGGTTTTGTATTTTGTGACAAAAAGACTAAGTGCAAAAGGGAGTCAGAAACAGCCAACCTGCGGAAGAGAATATGAGGTACAGAAATCAGAGTGATTTCCCACTTTTGAGAAAAGAGGCATTTCCAGACACTCGGAGTCTGAGCAGTGAAATCTGGATCTTCTATCCCAGAATGATAGATTGCTTCAGAACAGGGAGGCTTTGAGAGCGAACTAAGGGAATGTAAATTGCTTATCTCCTAATGTAAGCATGCAAGTCTGTTGCCAAATACTATCATCTAAAAGGAACACAGGTAGCACAGCTGCTGGGAAGTCCTTAGGGAGGCTCATAACCTTTTGGGAACCCTTTCCCCTTTCCCTGCAGCGTATTAACCTTTTGACTACATTGGTGCTTGGGTCTATGGAAAGAAATCATAAAAACAGCAGCAGTTTGGCAGCAGTAGAAACAAAACTGTGCAGAACATCAGGGACACAGGATGTTGTGTGAATTCTCTGTCAAAATCATATCCAAGAATAGACACAGATCTAAAATAAAATTAAAAAATTAAAATATTTCAGGTGCACGATGAACGTGCAGCTGAGCAGCCACAGGGAATCGTTGCATTGCTGTCTTATAAACTATATTCCTGTACTGTCAGATTGTGTCAACTTACAGGAATGTAATATGAGCTTTTTCTAAGAGTAATTCTGCTGGATTTAGTGGTGCTGCTAATGGAGTAAGATTTTTCTTGGAGTAAGGGTGCCGTAAAACCAGCGCTCAGTCACCGCTTCCTGTTTACTTCTTGTGGTTTATTCTCTAGAGCAAACACGGATTTCGCTTACTTGAAACCCCTGCTTCTTACAAAAAAAAAATCCTTAATATTCTCCTTTTCAAACCATTCTTCCTTGTGGAAGGCATTTCTGTTTAAGTGAATAATTTTACATGTAGAAGGCTAAGAATTACTGTTCTCTGAATAGCAGCAGTGAAGCTTGACTTAATGTGTTCTTTTCAGTAGACCTAGACAGTCTCTTCTAAAATTTCATTTAGATAGCATTTGTAATTCATTTGAACAATTTTAGTCACTTAGTAAAGTTACTTCAATATTCTCCTTTTTATTGAAAGTTATTGTACTGCTGCAAGCAAGGTATTTTGTTTGATGAACTTCCACACAGTTGGTCCCCCAAAGGAGAGAGGACAAAAGACAAAAGACCCCCAAATTAAATTCTAATGCAATTCAACAATAGCTGTAAGGGTAATGAGGAAATAATAGTTACTCTAGAACTTTAGTCTCATGGTAACATGAAAAAAGCTGATCATCCAGAAAATTTAACTATTTTAAGTTTTCACCCATACACACATGTTCCATGAGTAACTACAGCCAAAGCTCCCATTGAACGATCACATTGCGTCAATGACAAAATTCGTGAGCTAAGATTGAGATGTACTTTATAAATAAACATACGCTGAGGTGCACAACTAACAATAAAACCAGCAAAGGTTTTTGATGTTTGGGCCACATTTGAAATTACAAAACAAAAAAAAGGGTTCCAATACACTGCCATCCTGTATGAACTGTAAGATAACACAGGCTGATGAACTTCACCATTTATTTAAGAGCATCATTTGAATGAGAACAGCACATACTTGAGAAGAGCATCTAGTTTAAAGTTTACAGACTTAGAGCAACGGGAAATCTATTGCTTGCTCAAGATACACCAGTATGGATTCTCAAGGTTAGCAATGTATATAATTTCTTTCATACATATAGAGAATAAATTAAAAACCATGTTACAAGAATATAATGAAGCAGGTAATATTTTTAGAATTCTCAGGTAAGCTGAATTATAATGAGGAGGTTTGAAATTATATTTATATGCACAGAGAGCATACCTAACTGAGTCAGTTACCTGTGTAAATAAGGACATCAAAGAATCAGTTAAAAGTCTCTATCTTCTTGTTTCCAACACAGCATTTCAGTTCATGTCCAGCAGACAAAAGTGGGAGCTGGAGGAGTCAGAGGAGTAAACCTCAGGGCAGCAGCAGCCTCTTGCTGTATGGGGCACAAAAAGACCTCCCAGTGTAAAAGTTTCCATTGCTTTTGGAGGAACCAGGATTTCACCTCTAGTCTTGCAGGAGGGAACCATGATCAACTTTCAGAAAACATCTGGGTCAAGAAAGGCTGCTTTGTTGAGAGAACTTAAAATCTGTTCACATGTATATGTCAGGAGTGTGCATTCCTGGGTATTATAGTAAGCAAAATGTAGCCTACTCCGAGTTTAACTACTCCGTAGTTTAATCATAGATCTATTTTAGAATTTTCTCAGAAAGTTCCTTGGCAACAAGAGTTTTTACAGTCCAATGAACAGAACAGGGAGTGACAGTCTCTAAGCCTGAAAACAATTCCCTCTAACAATATAATCAGACAAGGCTACAGATACAGAATTCCTCTCTTCCTTATACACACAGAAAAGAAACAAGGTCATTCAACCAGTAGAAAAAATGGAAACACCATTTTTACCCACAGTCATAATGAAAGCAAAAGACAAAGGAGTTTGAACTTGCCAGTAAAAATCATAGGTTAGCATATTCCTGATTTAGGAAGAAGAATAATCAATATTTAAAGATACTAAACAGACTACAGCATGAGACAATCCTCTCATCAAAAGAATGCTAGAAGTCAAGAAAAGAACCAGAGAAAAGCTGAAAGGGGAAATTGAATTGTACTGGTAAATCAAGGTAACCATAAACACAGGCGAGAATAGAAAACGTGTTTACTCTACTGCTAACATCTTATTTCCCTATTCAGGGGAACGGAGAAATTCCATGCTCCCCACTACTTATTTCTGATAACTAAGCCAATACTACCATCATTTACACTAACTTGACTCCATGCTTTCAAATTACATTCACTGGATTAATTTCTGTGCCATTAACTTCACGGAGACACTAATTTCTTGTATTAGTTCCCTTCTCCCCATCTATTAATGCAAATATTGGTAATTTCTGTTCAACTAATACCAACATGAAGTGCACTGATTTGGGAATTCATTCTGTACATGTGAAGACCTTGCCTGTAAAATGCATTAATAACTGTTTGAATGTTTACCTGGTCAGTTAGAAAATATTAAATTATAGAAGCTTATATATCTGGACAGTAGGATATTTAATTCCTTTCACAGAAATTATTCAATATCATTAATTCAACCCAAAAATCTACCATATTTTTGGTAATGGTGGATTATGATTGAAAGTATGTTTCCACTATTCCCTGAAGACAACACACATGCAAAAAATCTCTCTACAGGGACTTGGTAGTTGAATCAACTTGTTTATGAAGCAAAGTGTACTTGTTCTATTTAGAACAGTCTCAGCAGACCTCAGGTAGTGCAATGAATCTCTACCTGTACACTGTCAGCCTTACTTCACTAAAGCAGCTCCTTTACCTTGAATTTCTAACATTTTGACCAATTATTTTTTTCTCTCCGAAGTACCTTAATTGTATTTATCCTGCAGCAAAAGTTGATACTTAATAATTTGCTGACAAGATTATGTGCCTGTACCTTTCCTTTGCAGCTGTATTTACTCTAAACAGTGCCATTCAAATAAGCCTTAATCAAGACACATCATTCTACCACACTGTGTTTGCACTTATCTGCGGGGATCCCTTCTGCTGGGAACACCATCAGTGAGGCCCCAGAAAAGCAGGGCAACTGGCAGGGCAAACCTTGTTTATTGGGATAGGGCACCAGTGTCACACTTAACCGATTCAAAAATCACCTGCGTTCCCCTAAGTCCTCAGCAAAAGATATGTTGTTTCTTCTGTGCCTGTCGAGTCATTGTGTGGACTCTAATGGAGGAAATCCTGACGGCCTTGGCCGCCATGTTCCTTCACACATGAGTGTTTCCCGCTCTTTCTTCAAGATGGCTCCCCAGAGGCGCCGCAGGCACCTCTGATTGGTTAAGGGAGAAGCAGGCTCTCCTCTGATTGGCTGAGCTGTTGCCAGGGCCACTGAGGAGCTGGCTAGAACCAGCCTAGGCAGGCCTCGGAGTCTTCCACAGCAGCAAGAGATTGGGCAGTGACAAGCACCTACCCGTTGGGTTAGTTAGAAATACCTGGAGAAACACCTCTCTCTTTTATAAACCTTACTTTATTACAGTTAGGGGGTAAATTACGGTTACAAGTATTGGAAAGGGAATTGCTGAAAGATAAAATAATTAATAGCTTTATCAGTAACTACAGTCTTGCTTAACTGAGGCCTATCTCCTGAATGCCATACATCAATATTATTTAAGTAACGTTTGTCAATCCAATGTATCAGTTTATACTGAAGAGTTTTCACAGAAATGGAAAGTGATATATTAATAACACAGTGTTTGAGGGACTTGCGATTCCCCCATATGTCAGACTAGCAGGATTCTGGCACATTACCCCATAATAACTCAATTAAAGTCAACTTCATACAGGTGCATACAAATTAACTGAGCTGCAGTCATACCTTAAAAAAGGGAGATCACTTCACTGAGTAACAGTACAGGTTCTTTTAATTAGTTTTACTCTCATTTCACTCCATCACCTCCCACAAAAAGCAGCATTTAAAGTGCTTGCTGCATGAAGAGAAACCATGGACTGAAGCTAATTCAGTGCCTAAGAGTCACCAATACATCAAGCCATGACAATACAGCAGAGAGAAACAACAAACTTCCAACGGCTCCCAGAAAATAGCTTGCACACCCTTCCGTGAGACAGAGCCTTTTATCTTTTGATTTAAGATTGCAGATCTTGTATATTTTGTGCTCTAAGCACTAAAATAAAAAAAAAGCCAACCGACCATACCATGGGCAGATGACAAAAGATAATCGTTTTTAAAAACATTTAAACACTTAACAGAAAATCTTTTTGCCAATTTCCCATGGTTGTGGGAACTTTCTAGTGGTCGCCATGAGTCTGCTCATCCCATTCCATGACAGGGGGTGGGGAAGGCCACAACTGCTTCAGAGGCTGGACTGTTCTGGAAGTTTTAAAAAAATAAAGCTCTAAGTGTTTTATCAGTACAATAATCTGAAGTTCAAACATCTTGAATCATTTCTCGCTTCCTCTAAAATGCGAAATGTATTTAAAAATGAAGTTTTCCTGTAAACCCAGCATTTACAGCCCAATTACTGCAGAAGATAATGGGAGCCTTGTGGGAAATAAAGATATTTGTGTAAGATTACGAGGGACCTTTTCCAAACAATATCCTTTTGAAGATATCCAGCTCTTTAGCCATTATTACTTGAAAAAGGTGGTTTTAACTATGTGATTACTACTCTCAAATAGCAGATTTAAGAAACCATAAAATGTATCAAAATATGTTTCCACATGAGTTTTACATCATTTGTTCATACAAGAAATAAAGAATAGGCAACTTGTATAACTAGGATTTCAGGCAGAGAAGTGCAGGTTCAGGCAGAGTCATTTGGAAGGTCACAAAAAGAGACTGCCAAAAAGTTTCCATTCTGTTTTCCTACCAGACCTATAATGAACAAATATTTCATGATATTGTGAAAATTGGTAGAACTGTGGCCTGTGGTGAAGCCCTTCACCTGAGAATTAACTTCCTCAATTCTCTCTCCATTCCCTGCCTTCCAAACCTACACAAAACACAGAAATTAACTGCCTCATTCACCATTCTAACCACATTTTTTTTTCTTTTTAGGAGTCTTTCTAGCATGACAAGTTTAACCACTTCACTTAATGTGTCCATGTGAGGATTAGATGAAGCCAAAGCCCTAAATTACCTGTCAGCTCTTGCTCAGAAAACTGCTCAGCCCCACCAGCACACATTTTGTCCATCCCTGTCCTAACATAACTGTATAATCCCCTCTAGAATTGCATTTTAATACCACAGGATTTTAATGTACAGTGAAGTTTCAGACTGGGTCATTCCAGGTTTTTGTTTTATAGAATCTGGCCCTTGAAACAGCGGGAACTATTAACTAGTATAATATAGCAAGTTATTTATTTTTGAGGTATAGGTGAGTGCTATATTCTGCACCATTAAAAGAATCATTCTGCAGATACATAGCCTAAATCCAAGAAAAACATATATATATATACACACACTAAGAAAAGAAATAAAAATGTATTGTTTCAGCACATCCAGAGGGTTGTGTGGGAAAACAGCTCAACCTGCTAAGAAACAGCTCACATCAGCACTTTCCAGAGTGTGACCCAGCTACTTCATCTTACCCAGCCCCAGCGTGTTTCTCTGGCTGACAGCAGCGAACAGAGACACCCAGAGAGGAAAACAAAAGAGAAGTTGGTGTGAGCCATTAGCTTGAGAAAGCTGTAAAGGGGATCTCCTGATCTAACTCTTCTTTCTCCCAGGCTTACAAGCACCCACCAGTGACCTGCAAAAGTCTGCTCGTTTTCCACGAGATTATAAGTGTCTTTTAAAAAACACACGGGGAGTCTCAATCTAGATTTTAACCAATAAAAAGTATTGCAAAACTTCACCCTAGCTGATTTATAGACAGACCACCTGGATACACTCACATGGTCTCTCCAAGTGTTTTTGAGACTTGGGCCCCTGGGTAACGAGAGCAAAGCCCACGCTGGTTGTTCTGTATGTTATAAATAGGAATTTTCAGTACCTTTAATTCTTCATTTTTACCACTATGCCTGTAATGACTTGGAAAAAACATCAAATATTCACTAAATACCCATACCATCTCATTGACATGCAGGCAGAGGAGTGCAAGTATAACACTGGTCAAGGATCTCTGCCTTAAAACACACTGGAGCAAGGGGTGAGTGGGAGACATGGGAGCCCAGCTCTCGTTAGAGGCTGGTACATGGTCACCCAACGCCAGCGAGGCTGCAGCAGAGCCAAGTGTTGTACCTACTGCCTTTCTTACATTCATAGTGCCTTTAGCAATATAGAATAAGAATTAAACAATTCTTGTTTATATCCAGAATGTAATTGGAAATTGGGAAAGTAGGGTTTTTATCTTAATCTTGTAAATAAAAGAATTAAGTCCCTTTTCAATTGTCCATAGCAGGCTGGAAGTTAAAAAAAAAAAAAAAAGAATTTTTCTACCTATATTTCATTCTCTAAATTAGTTCCCTAGGTGCCTGTGGAAGCAGCAGGCTCCCTCAGAGAGAAAAGGCTGGCTGTCCCCCTTACTGAATGGGTTAATCCAGGTGCTGACACCAGGTGATGGGAACAGCCACCCGCTGCCTCCAGAACCCTGCTCAATAACCCCACCTTTTTAATTCATTCAGCCTCTTCAGTGCCCGAAGGAAGTGGCATTTGCAATTCCAGCAAGCCCATGCTGGAATTGAGTGTACGAGGCTCATCTAAAGAAAACTCCTCCTCCTGCCATCCCCCATGAAGCAACAACGATTTGTCTGACAAACTCCTGCTTTTAGAGCACAACTAGAACACAAATCAATTTGCAGTCAGCAATTTTAATCAAATGAACAAGTTCCATTTCTATTGCAAATCTTTATGTTGATGCCTCTTCGTTCTGATGCTGCGCTATAATGTAAGTGTACCAGAAACCTTTATGAGGCATGATGTCTGTGGCACAGAGACAGAGATGTCTGTCTGCTTTAAAATGGGTTCACACACACAAAAAGTCATGGAGAGGAACCCTGAGCAGAGAAAGCACCATAACAGGCATCTTTTTTCCACTTCTCACATCTAGGAAGCAGTAATATCACAGTAGCCTCAAAGAGCTTCCAAACTTCATTTTTCCAAGTATAGCTTCTTTTTAAAATAGTAACTCATACATTGCTAACAACCCACAGGCAGCTCTCCCAAGCACAAAGCCTGAGAAATTAAGCTACATGCTGTTACCTACAGGTCATGGTTAGGCTGGTTAAGGCCAGGGAAGTGTCCGGGCACTGGCCTGTAACCATCCCTACTGTAGACTGCTGTAACTGCCCCTGACCTGCTTGTGGCCCACGTTAACTTCCAAACAGGTCCTGGGTGTGTTTCAGGGGGTGGCAGAGGACAGTGGCCTTTCCAGGGGCTGTCGGCCTGCAGGGCACCTTCTCAGGAGGTTGGCAGTACTGATGTGGTTGGTCTATAAAATTAGGTCCAACAAGGAGGAACAGACCTCGGTACATTTAACTCTTACTAATAGATGTAACCAGAGGAACTAAGGAACCCTTAATTTTTTCGGCTGTGGAATAAGTTCAAACAACATTTACTCCAGGACAGGAAGCCTTTTTGGCTCCAAATACTCACAGCTCCCTCCTCCAACTTCCAGCTGTACTCAGCTCTCAGCAGAAACTCAGACCCTATGCTCTGGTCCTGTATGGACCCATTCCAGCAACATGGCAATTAGAGCTTTTAATTATGAAAAAGACCCCAGTCTGATCTCCAGCAACACAAACCAAAGAACACGACTCTGACCCCTCAGTTGAATCCAAAGAGCACCATGTTGAGGATACAGGTTTTAGAAGGCCGGCCAGCCGATCTGCAGTACAGCAGCTCACTCCAGATGCACGCCATTGGTGTATTTTCAGCACTGTTACCCGCTTTGTCTAATTAGTTTTTTCCTAATTGTATAAC
This sequence comes from Scolopax mira, assembly GCA_004320125.1. NCBI lineage: Eukaryota > Metazoa > Chordata > Aves > Charadriiformes > Scolopacidae > Scolopax > Scolopax mira. The sequence continues at coordinate 33,752 of BJBW01000869.1, forward strand.
CCAGCACTAGCTACATGGTAATGACAACTTGGGAAGAAACTTGTCATGGCCAAGAGAGAGTCATATTTTGCTTTAAAATCTCCAAATTGAAAACACATTAATAGAAATTATAACATGCCTATTATGCAAAAGCATGCAGAATTCTCTGAAAATGAGCAGTCAGCAAAGGGCAGATAGACTGTGCTGGTGTCTCTGGGTGATGCCTACATTTTGCTGTCTTAGCCATTCTCAGCAGTTTCTTTTGTGAAAAAAAATTAACAATGCTTTCTGAAAAAAACTCATAGGCAATCTCGTGCTTGTTGCAGGTCTGCAACTAAGAATTTGTTTGACATACCTTTTCTTTGGACCAGGATACAATGAAGGTTTATTCCCTACATAATTCTTATCTGGAAGGCACTTTTATGGAAACACTGGAGATTTAAGACAATGAATGTTTACCAAAAAAAAGTATCTGTAATAGACTAAATATCTGCAGAAATTACATCATTCAACTAAAGACATTTCTTATGCTTACTGGTCAGCATTAGCTCATCCCTTCTGTATCCAAATCCTGATCTAAATGCTTGTAATGGACAATCACTTTGAGATTACTTCCTTACAAGAGTGAATCTCACTCTTAATGAGTAGAATCCTAACATCAAGCCCGTCATCTTCTAAAAACAAACAAACAGCAAACCAAACAAACAGTTGTCCACGGCGCCCAATCTAATTTAACACTGTAGGGAACATCACTACTGTCAGAGCTTCTCCTGCCAAACTCTCCTCCCCACTGATGGAAGCGGTTGGGTTCCTTCAGTGCCAGCAGCATGAAATAATAAAAGTACTCCAGCATGGAGCATGACATCAGATCTGTCATAGCCAGCCAGAAAATCCATCAAATTGAGATTTTTGTTCCCTCAAAAAGTCATTTACTACAGATCATTGAGCTGCTTATTTAATATTTATGCAAACTCTTTGTGATATGGTACTGACCACATATCAGAGCCAATCTGTGCAAAGACATCTTGCCTCCTCAGAGGCTGAAAAAAGTCCCAGATACATACCCTGCGGTTCCGGGGACGAGTCCAATACCAGGACACAAGGAGCTTTGCTGTCCTAAAAGCAGGGCAATCTCTGCACAGCACAAAGGAATTGGGATGGTTCACTGCAGGGACCCTGGGGCTGTGCAGCAGCTCGATACGGGCACGAGCAGCTGGATACAGCCTGAAGCAGGTGGATGCCACAAAGCTAAACTCAGATTTTTTTTCCATTGATCTAAAGCAGTTCTGTTTTACAGGGGACCAGGAAAAAACCAAAGGGGAGTCCTTTCTCTTTGTGCTCTCCCCAGTCCCCTTAAGGGAGGGTTATCTAGATTAGTCCAAACACAAACACCAAAACTGCGGCTCCTCAATCACAGTTTCCTCTCCAGCACAATTTGCTGGCAGGTTTCTAAATTGGAAGCACAGTACAAACCCAATTGCCTTCCAAATTGGTCTGTTTGGTACATCAAGAAAAAGAAATTATCTCAGATGCCACATTGTTAATCAACCAAGCCCCTAAACAACTATTTCCACTCTGAGCTCCCTAACACATAAAAGTCACAAATGCCATCATTAGTATCAGCTCATGTCACACGAATGGATCAAAATCTGTGTTATTTGATCATTTGGGTTTCATCAGAACTCATTTTTGGGAAAGCAAAACATAAAAGATAAAAGAAATAAAACTCACTTTGATCAGGACTTATTTTGCATAATCTTGACTACAGGACTTCACCCATATTTGCAAACTGTAGCAGCAGCATCTGACTTACACCTTACCATCCAAAAGTAATAGAACAAAATCAAAATCCCCTTCACTCTTGAAATTTTAAAAATATTTGGGGTATAGAAAACATTTACTTAACAATTTCTCCCTCAGAGTTATTAGGTTGATTTTATTATTCCTGTCATGTTCTGTCAGTTTAATTGGATAATAACTGCAGTCATATTATTGCCTTGTAAGTACACACAAGCACCTCACGGTGTTTCTGCAGAGAACTCCATATGCCTCGCTGCCTAAATGAGAACATTATATTGTGAATGTGCAGCAAAGGGTGGCGAGTTGCTTCACGAGTGCTAATCACAGAGGAATGAGCAGAACAGGAGGTGAATGAATAAGAACTCTGATATCCGACCACTGAGTCACTGCTAATAATACAAGCAAGGACTGATGCATTAGAGGCACAAAATCTCCTGATTTCTCCAGTTGCTGCCAATGCTTCAGCTTTTTCCTTCTTTCCTTGTGCTCATTGGAATAAAATACAAGGGAACAGAGAGGAGTTAATTATTTGAATGTAGGCATCCATGGTCCGAGGTCCCCCTCCACACACAGCACCAATATGTATTTCACAACACAACAGGTTTCCAGGTGACGCGCCAGGGAAGAAGAGGCAAGAGCAGCTTTTTGTTACCTAATCTGGCAGAATTCAGACAAAACAGGGAGGTAAAGTACAGCGACCTCCAACTTCAGTCCTGCTGCTCATTGTAGGTCAGATTCAAATCTGAAATCAGTCATAATTCTCTACAACTCCATTGATTTACGTAGCTTATCATTAACACAAGAACAGATTATTATTATTTCTTTTATTGTTGTGTCCATAGACTTTAGAGACACTGGGTGCAACCCAGGACAGCGCTTTATTTACCATCAAGTTAAGCACAATCTGAGAGTAATATCACTAAAAGCTCTCACAGAGGAGCTATCAGATGCTTACCTTGTATAACTCACTATAAGCTTGATTTGTATCAATTTAATATTTGATAAGTAGAAGAACCCTTTCCAGAGGGTTCCAAATTATGTCTCCCAGAGAAATTGGGAAAGCGCTAGAATTTTAATTACAGTATCCATACATTTTTTTTTTCTTACATTTATATATTTTTACGGAAAAGTTTCTCCTCCTACTGTACACCCAGGTAGATTTAAAAGAAGAAAAGGGTCAGTTGATGCCATCTCAACTTATATTTTCCCCCAGTTGAGTTCATTCTGCTTCACAGAAGTCTGAGTACTGCCGGAGAAAACTGAAAATGTGCAGGATCGGTCTTCAAGCACTAATATAAATGATGAGTTTTGGCACCAGTAAAGGTGTGTTGTCTTCCCTCCAGGTTGCCTGCTTTTCACACAAGCAAGGTTAGAGATGTAAGACCACTTCTCGCGTGGGGAGGTGGTGACCTGCCCCTTCTCAGAACAGTTTTATTGTCTCAGATCACGGGCAAAAAAAAAAAAATGCACCAGCAACTTCCTGAAGGGGGTTGTTTTGTAAGAGGTTTTTGTCTTTTAGTTGGAATATTGTTCAGGGAAACAGCGTTTCATTATCTTTTTTAAGGATGAAAGAAGGTGTATCTTTAAATTCATACTAATCAAGTGACATCAATGCAAAATGAAAATCAGAAAAAGTCTTTGTTTGTTGATTTAAATCCTGACTGCCCACACGCAAGTTGCAACTCCTATAAATGCAAGTTCTTAAGTACCAACTAGTGAAGAAAAAGTAAGCATTTCAGAATCTGGTACATGTAAGGACAGTTCTCTGCCTGTGCCTCACAATCTGCACTAAATCTCTGGGTAACAGGGCAACATATAACAATATACTAGGGAGGTTAAGACAAATTAATCTTCCAACAGATATTTTGCCCAGTTTGACAAAGTTGTTAGATGGGCATCTCTCTCGCTTCACAAGGCAATCTATGACCCCAGGTCTCAGTTCTATGAAGTACTTCACAGTTCCTGGTGATCTGGACCCTCCCCTGTACCATACTGGTCTCATACTGGTATGGTACCATAGAGGTACTTTGATTTTAAAAAATGGAAACTAGATCAACGGTGGGAGGTGAACCATTTCAATGACTGAAATAACTTTTAACATTCCCCTAGAAGGATCTACTGAAGTTAAGAAGCTGATTAGGTCAAGGAAAAAAAAAAAAAAAGTGTTATTTCTTTTGCATACAAACAGTGAGAATCAGCAGTAATAGGTTGCTTTGCTGCAACGGTTTTGCATTTGTAAGACTATAACCACATCTCAGAGTCCTAAATCTTCAGATGAGGAGCAAAAGGTTAGATAAATAGGAATATTTTCATTACATTGTATTAAGAAATTCAAAGGAATGGTGCCTTACTGACTGGAAGAGTACGAGTTAGTCAACACATCATTAAGAGAGATTTTTTTGAATGTTCCAGCTTACACTAAAAAAAATGCGCTTCAAATCTCTTTACCTGCCACAAATTTCATTTATTTACAACAAAATCAAAGTGTCCAGTTCAAATCAAGCATATAAGAAGGAAATATATCCGTGCTGTCATCTGGTGCATGAAATTGTGCTGTTCTGAGCAGTTACACTCTTAGGAAAGGAACCCCTGAGAAGTAAACAATTTGCCATACCCCTTTGCATGGCTCTGGGTACATGAGTCTTATGCAAAATGAGAAAAGTTACATTCAGGGAAAAAAAACTGCAGCTCCTCATCTCTCACTTGATTTTCTTCCTAGCAATTGTCTCCCAGGAGAAACACCGTTGAGCAGATACAGAGCCAGATTCTAAAGGTGTTTTGTATGGTAGGCTTGGGAACCTTCCATAAAACTAGCCCAGTTTATTTTTAGATTCCCTTAACTTTATTTATTGATTTAGGAGGATATGAGGAATGGGCATAAGTGAAGAGAGCTTTGTAAAAAGGGTATCTTTTATTAGATTAGCTGATACAGCTTGAAAAAGCAAGTATGCTTTTGGGCACAGGGTGCCTTCTTCAGCAAAACCTAACTCAATACAGGCAAATTTCAGTTTAATCTTATTATACTGATGACAGTGCTATTATGAAATAACTGTGGAACTGAGTAAGAAGAGGGGTATGTTGAAGGTTTTTTTTATTTAATTTGGAAGTTCGAACTTCCATGTGAAACCAAGTGAAATGTCTTGGCCAAGATTATGAAGGGAAAAAAGCCCAGGATCTCTTCTAACCCCTTCTTCCTTCCCCTCCTATTAGGATTTGGAGCTCGTCACTGCTCAGAGACCTGGCTCTCACTCTCATTCCTAATCTGAACTCTTACAAAAGCAATAGTTATTGTAAAGTTTCATACATCATCAAAGCTACTATTGTCAGTAACGTTCCACACTTACTAAACACATAAATGGTGAAATATCATTGTTTTCCCACAGTCTTGTTCCTCTCCCAGTTCCTGTTGGAAAAATACTATGAGAACAGCATGTGGGAGATATCCAAGTATGGGTTGCTGGTGGGGCTGCCACACACTGAGAAACAAAGTGCAGGGAATAAAAGACCATCACGAAGCTTTGCTATTTAAAAATCTAACAATAACGGAGAATCTGCACTAAAAACAGAGGAAAAGGAGCCAAATGAGACTTGGGAGAAACTGCTGAGGCCAGTAGGGAGTTGGTCAGGAGCGAACTAAAGGCAGACAGTCTGAATGCTAAGATGAGTAAGAAAGACTCCTAAATTAACGAGTAGGGAAAACACCAGGCAGCAATACCATTAATGACTTGACCAGCCTCTGTGGTGATTCCTGGCAATGCCACCAATAGCTGACAATTAGATTTTTCCACAGCAAAACATAACTGCACAACTAAGCAAAAATACATGACTTTTATATAAACAGCAGAAAAACAAGTCAGCACAGTCAGTCAAAATGATCCTAATTAATTTACAGCTAATTAAATGTGAAAGTTCTGAAGAACCAGGTGTTTATTAGACGAACTACAGCAAACAACCACCAGCACAACCGTTTTACTCTTCTGTATCAGGAACAAGACTTAACTTTCCTGTGATTCTTTCTGCCTCTCTTGCTAGAAAAGAGACGGTCTCCTTCCTGAGAGAAGGGCCATGAAAGCAGCATTTAGGAAAAGAAAGGCCAGAGGGTGAGCAACCCATCTCAGAAAGATCATCCTCAACTCACAAAGGTGCAGAAAAAGGAGATGCAGTTGGAAGACACGTGGTGCAGTGAGGCCTCAAAGCTGATGTGTAGGACCACATGGGAGGGCTGTGGAGAGTGTCGCTGGGTACAGGAGATGACACTGTTCTCTATTTCTCTTTCCATCCTGTCCAGGATTCAGCTTCCATCTGTGTTCATTCATAGAAAATATTTCTATTTGGTATATTCATTAAGCAGAAAAGGAGTAGGGAGAAAGGCTCTGGCTGGTTTTATTCCTGTTTCTGGTGTTTGGAAGCTGCAGAAACCACAGGCAAGTTATTTATCATCTTGTAGTAAGACACTGCCTAAAACACTGAGGAGAAGGCAGCAGATTTCAAGTGCCTCTAGGGGCTACTAAGGAAAAAAGAAGAACATTCCTCAAATGGGAACAGAGAGAAGTTCATGCAGCTCAGACAGATCTGGTTCTATCTGGGATTACTATTAAAAAGTATCAGAAATGGATATCACCACACTTCCCAGCTCTGGATTGTCACACACATACTGGGAGTAATGGTATGAGGATTAAAGTTTGCCCGTGAGCTAATAGAAACAAAGAATAATTCTGTATCTCCTCCGCTTCCGTACTATTACTTCTCTTTGCTTTGAATTACCCCATCTGTGGAACAGGACCAAAAGAGTTCTTTAGTGTAGCTGCGAGTGCTACTGGGGCTCTGCAGCTCAAGTACCAGAGAAGGTCGTGTGAAATGCTGCTTAACAGGGAAGACAGAAATCACAGCTGTTTCTTCACTGCCTCTCCCCCTCCGGTGCCGTAGCTGGCACGGTCTGCCTCAGGAAGCCGTTTCGTTTGCGTTTGGACATATGCTTTTCATATTGCATCATTAAAAACACAGCTTGTCTTTTCCATGTACTACTGGCAGCAAATTTTATCATTTCAGCAACCATTTTATTATTGTGATTATGAAAAACCTTGTGGATTAAAAAAAAAAAGAAAGAAAAAGAAAAAAAGCTTTAAGCTGAAATTCAGGAAGAAGAGATGAAACCTTTGCAAAACACTTGCTCATTAGGATTCTTCTCTTTCCATCCAGCACCTGGGTAGAACAGAAGCAGCAGAGAGGCATCATCTAAGGGAGAATTATTGAAGTATTTCCCTGTCTCCTGAAATCTATAGCTCAAACTGGACCCCAGGCGATGGGGTGAGTGTGTGCCTGCAATGGGGATCCATGGCCATCAGTAGCTGGAGCAGGAGCCGCTTAATAAATCCAATGCTCAGAAAAGGCTGATTTGGTTTATTTCTGGGCTACAGAACCCCCTTCCTTAGATGTTGTACCAGGAATCTGATACCCAAACATGTTGCTGTTAAGAAACTTAAAGAGAAACTAAGTGCCCCCTCCCAAAATACAGAAACTGGGGGAGGAGCAGTGCCCTCTCCAGCACTGAGCACCCGCACTCAGGCTCCAGAAGAGAGATGTCCCCTTCTAGAACGTGTCTGAGGAATCCAAAACAACATCTGCCATCTTCAAGGTGTCCCCAAACCAACAGATGTAGGACAATCTGCTATATTAATGACATTTTCATTCCTTCCTGCTGAATTTGCTCCACTGTGCATGGAATTGATTAAATATTCATAGCAACAGTCAGAAAAAAAGGATAAAAGCAAACTTGGATATAGCCCAGGAGCCAAAGTAGTTATGCTGTAAAGAAAAAACACCCCAGTTTTAGGTTTTTGTTTGCTGATCTCTTGAAAATAAATAATGAAATGTTCACTAGAGCAAGGTTTTGAATTTGAGGCTTTCTCTACATTGATAAACATAGGTTTTCTCCAGTCCCCTGAAAAATATTAATTCCATAAAAATTAGAGTTTCTTCAATAAAAATAAAAGTAGCAAGAATGGCTTCCAGCTACCACAGGGAAGCTGTCCCTACAGTTTGGCATGTGAGCACTCTGACAGGGTGAGGAAGCTCAAAGAATTTTGAGAAACAGAAAAAATGGGACACGGGATTATTCTTGAACTGTGGCATCACTGAGTAAAGGCAGAGAAGGATGCTCTGGTTGTGTGGACGTGGTGTGCTCTGAAAAGACCCTGCCAGATTAAACTGAGCAGCCAAAATAGACATGAGAACACTCATTTCATGAATCTTAGAGGCAGGATGAGACTGTGCAGTACCATCAAAATGGAGATGTCTGGAAGCAAAACTTTAAGTATTTGAGAAACTGCAAGATAGTTAAGTTTGATGGAAGGACCCCCTTCCCTCACCAAAATAACCTCCAAAACACACAAGGAGCTTTTACCTCATTGGAAACTCTTTGGAAGCAAATTAAATTTAGGACTAAAGTGCCTGGAGTAGGAATTTTGTATCTAAAATCTGCCTGCCTAAAGGAAATCATCACAGCCAGAGAAAGGCAAAGCATAGAAGAGGGCATGTACACAATATAGAATATGTAATTAATATGTAACAAATTGGAAAAATAGCCTGTCCACTGCTGCAGTGTTTGAAACGATATAAAGTGGTAAGGAATAGGGACCACTTTGCTGTATCTGGGGAGAAGACCCCAGAGACACAGTCTGAGTCCTCCTGGGCCTATTCCTCCCTTATGCATAAGGATGGAGGTGGGTTTTTTGCCTTCAATTAACATTAAAAAAATTCTAGAGCTTTCTAGCACAAACAGCATGTGTCACACCACATATGACACATATAATACATATGGGAAAGTACAGAAACAAAAACATGGTAACATATTAGTTCTTGGAGGTGGGTGCTGCTGCCTGAGACTAACTGTGAAACAGAGCGTAGCAGGGAGGAGGAGAAACCCCCCCTCAGCCCCCCGGGCTGTACCTCGTACACCCTGAACTTCCCTACAGTAGTAATTGCCCTCATTTGTCAGTGTTTAACATACAAAGTGCAGAATAAAACCACTTAGGCACTTCAGTCCAAGTAATTAGCCATTTTACATCTTTTCTATTGTAAAATAATCTGCTCTCTCATTTTATGACTTGGAAACCCATTCGCTCTCACTTTAGAGAGAATATATTAATGATTGTGCAATGTTCCAAACAGTTTCAGTAGATGACATCATGTCCGCAGAACAGCTTCTTACCAAGGGGACAGATCTGAGATGCAAATCAGTGAGAATTTAATTATGTTAAAATAGACAGATGCTCCACCATTCACTGAGCTATTGACAACATTCAATAAAATATAAAATTAAATGCAAGTTGTTACACCCAAGTGTCATTTCCTCCATCCTATAATCTGCATGAGTTGTCCCTTCCCTGTACACACTCTTCTGCCTTAATAAACACAGCCACCACGTACAGTGAATTCCAGTTGACTTCAATCCACTGTGTACCACAAAAAGGAGCATTTTTCCATTTCTTTCTTATTACTATTCCATCATTTTCCTTTTTCAACAATTTGCTATTCAGTCTCATTCTGTTCTTTATTAAACTGCTGGAATGGATGGAACCCCTAGAGTTCCATCGTTCTATCTAAAGCTCTCTTTATTTCAGAAAAATGTTTCTAGGTTTTATAGTCGTTGAGAGAAACTTTAAAATGTAAAGACTTAAAAAACCAGAAAGCAACTATAATAATAACCAATTTCATTTTTACTATCTCATTATTTTTCATGGATTGGCTCACATTTCCTAAAGGAATTCAGAAATTCTTGACTTTCAGAGCCACATTAGGACTACACTGAATCTAAGGCATGAAATTTTCCCCTTCAAGAGGAAATTTTCAAAAGGCACACACCTGTGAGTAGGATAAGTTTAAGAATTTAAAGAGTATAAAGCTCCTCAGGTTGAAAATACTTGCATGTCTGCAAAGCGAACCACTCACATGGTTAAAGAATATATTTTTAAAAGATTTTTTATTTTTAAAAAAGAGATCAGTGATGTTTAAGCTGATTTGACTTGACTGCACTTGGAACTGTAGATAACACACTGAAAAAAACATTTTAAAAACAAAGGTGCAAATATTTTTAAATTTGGTGACTGAAGGAGGAGTTGCTAAAGCAACAAAATACGCTGATGATGAGAATATTCATTAAAACCTGCCCAGTGCCATGTAAATCTAAGTAATAGCAAGCTGATAAAAATCTCTTTTGACTTTTTTCACTGAAAGATGGGCTTTTCAAGTTGAAAATTGCTCCGTGTTGGCAAATACAGCTCCAGCACCCCTTTTCCTTCTTGCCATGACACCCCAGAGAAGAATAACCAAGTTGCTGCTTCCCTCTGCAGAATTGCCCAGCTTCATTTTTTTCCTCCTAACTCCCAATTCCAACACAGAAAAGCATCTTAGAGTAAGCAGCCCTTCTGTCCTTAAGAGCAGTCAGATGTGAATCCCTGTTCCAGGCTCTGAAAGATGCCTCAATATACATTAAGTGAGGGAAATGCCCAGGGACTGATTATTATTAGTGTGCTGTGGATGCTTTTCCTTATTCACCCTGTTTGGTTTATCTTCATAGCCTAAAAGACTGTGTAAAAATATTAGCTACGTAAACTAATCAGATGTTACCAAATCTGCCTTCTAAAGAGGGATCTGCTTTTTATTGAAAGCTGGAAGAAGCAGGTGGCTTTTGATTTTTCTGAGCATAGTAATTTATACTGGGCTTTTATCTAGAAAATTCTTTTAAAGATCTGATCTCTTGCAATAGGTACATAAAGCAAGGTACCCCTTGTTGAAGGGGACAGGAATGCTGATAAACACAAATTACCAGGCTGGGAAAAGTTGTATCAGATTTATTGTAATGTAGGAAGTGGGGATATTAAGATATGTGTTTAATATGCAGAACAACTTTGTCTCCATAACTTCACACACAGAACTTCTATTAGTACAGGCTGAGCACAGAGGATTTGGAATGACTCTGGGATATTTCTTTTTAAACATTTTTCAGTTTTTAAAGTGTCTTCTAATCACCTGCTGACTTTCAGCTTCAATCTGTGATTTCCTGACCCAGCTCCTGGAACCAGGATCCAAAGCTCTGTGCTGCCTGAAGTCCCAGCACACACACACGTGCACTCCTTTGGCACCCCCTTTTTTGTTTTGCTCCATTATTCTCCTGAAATCAATAGCCAGTCTTAATGAGAATGGAAAAGACAGCATCTGAGTCAAGCTCTTCTAAATCTGAGGTCAACAGACAGCTTTAATTAGGATTGGAAATAGGCACATTTGCTCTTTTGCAGCCAAATTGTTTTCTCAGTTTCCATGGAATAACTCCACCAACTTTACTCCTCCTGAACAATCCTCTATGACCCAAGTCTGCATTACATGCATTAAGAAAATTCACCTAACAACCATCTAGCTGAAAATTAGTGTGAATTGGAAAGGTTGGTGCTTTATTTATATTACTTTTTTAGCAGAATGGATATATTTCAGTTTGTAGACGTAGGAGTATATACTCTGCAGCTCGAAGAAAACACATATTCCTGCTATCCCTTCTCCAACACAATCATATGTAGTCTCAGCAATTTCTTGTCCTCGTTGGGAAAAACTGCAAAGACTCAGTGCATTGTCATCTGCTGTAAATTCAGCATCTGTTCTATTGAGAATATTCCTATTCTCAACAGGAAAAGTTGTTTCATTTCATCATCTGCAGATGCAATTATAACAGCAAGGCCTGTCAAATCTTCAGATACAAGATGTTTAAAACTAGCAAAAAGCCCTCGAATTAAGTGTTATCATAAAAAATATCCCCTGACTACTTTTGTTCAGAACCCTTTAGCTTCAGCATAAATATCAGGTAACTATAATACTCTTATATAAACTATAAGTCCCCTTCCCTCCGAGCCTCCCAGTTCACTTTGCATTCTGCAGGTGTGTGAAAGCAGAAGACCCAGAGGTCACACGCATCAAGCTCTGCACGTCTACCACTACTTACACACAAATATGCTAGCTCTGAACACACAAAATAGAAATTCAAGCTTTTGAATGCTAACGTGCAGATTTGCAAAATAAGCATGAGAATATATTAAGATTTTCTGTTAATCACAATAAGATCTGACAGTTTGAGGGGGAGTTCCAATGCCCAGTTCAGGGAGGGTTCAGAACTGGATTTCCCACTGGACTCCTCTCTCATCTTTTGGCAACCAAAATCCTGGCAAAAAATCTAACAGGAATCACGCTTTAAACAGAACTCCAGCTCTCAAAAATTTGTCACATTTGAAATCTTTATTCTTACTTTGTAAATGGGCATTTACCAATCACTGTTCTCTTAGAGGTGACAAATTGAAACAATAAGAATCTGGGCAAAGTTTCACAAAAGAATTGTAGCCGAGCCAGGAGCTGACCCTAATCCCATTGATTTAAGCATCATTCCCTTCAGAGTTCAGTTGTGGTAGATGGCTGAAGATATATGGAAGTTATAGAGAGGGAGCATGTATATCTATTCTTGTTATAAATAAAGGACATGTTGGTTTTGATTCAAATAATGTTTGGACTTTATCTTAGGACTCCTCCTTTGCTGCTGATTTTCTCCGACTCTGCCCTTCTGCCTCCTGGTTCTACCAACATTGACGTCCGGTTCCCAAGTCATCTGTGAGCCAGAGTAGGAGGCTGACAGAAGGAGCAATCAGAAGAAGGTGGGCAGCAAAGCAGGAGAGATTTGCTTTGTTTTTCACTTATTTGGTGCTGAGCAGATAGGGTTTCAGCTAGAAAGTCCAGACCAAACAAGGCATCTGAGTACAGAGGGCAAGTTACTGAAGGACTGACTTTAAAGAAGGGAATTGGTGGAAATTCTTTCAAGACAGAAACCTCCAGCTTATGCAATCTAAGCAGATCCTAAGATAGTTTTTCTATCACTAATTAAAACTGCCCAAAATTCTCCTGCCAATTTTCAGTGGGATGATTCTGCAAAGATGAATAAGTGTGAAGTGACAGGAAGCAGCGTGGTTTCTCATCAGCTGGCAGTTACTCTCAAATATAGATGATTTACTGGAGAAGACTTCATCTCATTCCCTGCCACACAGCAGTGGTCAAATTTAGATAACAACCTGTATAAAGGGATAAAATGTCATGGGAAGGGTAGTAAAAGGTAGTTTAAGTAATCATTGATTGCCAAAGAACAAATGAGTCAGGGCCAAAATCTGATCCAGTGTCCAGATCTGTCCAGAAAGCAGGAGTAAAACACAACACAAAGACAAAAATACTATCACTAATTTTTTTTCTTTTTTGTCTGCTGTACATTGTTGCTTTATCCAATAAACTTTAGCCCACAGCAGTGGTTTTCCAGCTGTGGCCCACAGAGAGAGAAAGATCACAATTAAGGAATATTCATTGGTAATATCTAGAAATGCCAGTACTAAAAGCAGTGTCACACTTGCTGGGTCTGCATTCCCTCTGCAGAGGTTGGTCCCTCCACTGGAACCAACGGGTCTACAAGTGAAAAAGATTCCAAAACAGTACCTGTGCTTCCCGCTCAGGAGAGAAAGAACAATTCATTGATTAGAAGGTGCGTTTATGAGCTGCAGAAGGATATTCAGGTCCCTGCTCTGCCCTGCACTTCTGGGATCCTTCACAAATCAATCCCCCTGTTCCTGAGCCTCTACCTGCAAACCCTCATCTCCTCACATCCTCCCGAGAACAGCGTTACAGACACGGACTTCACAGGGAAGACTGGCAACAGGGGTCTCTAGATGGAGGAACAGCTGCCGACTCAATTATTTCAGAAACATTCATAAAAGCAGCTACCTGTAATTATCAGTGGATTAACTGACTTCACCACACTGTGGAAGAGGGAATATTAGGAACAGCACCCAGTCAACTGCATAGTCATTTATGAGACAGCTATGAATAAATTAAAGACTTTTTTAGTGGAAAAAATACAAAAAACAAAAGCATCCCATAACTGTTATATATGAGATTAATCACAGGATAAAATCAGTCACTGCATTCTGTGCTCAAAATGTTCTATTAAACCAGAGACCATCCAGGAAGCAAGATAAGATCAATCAGTAGTTAAAATGATTTGGGATATGCTCAGTCACAGCATAAAAGAGATTTTGTTTTGCACTTGCAAGGAAGATAGTACTTTTATAGGAGTTTGTTGTTTCATGGTTTCTAGATGCTAAGGACTGATAGTAAAATGCCTCCCATAAGTATTTATAAGTTCAAAGACAGTCAAAGCTTCCATTATTTTAAACAGTATCCGTGTCTATTTCTGGGATTTCTATGTATTTCCTTGTCCAGCAGAAACGCCAATGCCAAGGTATCAGAAAATTTATCTACTTTATAAATGTACCTGTCAGTAGGAAACATAGGCTCAAAAGGAGTACGAATCACAAGATGTTGCTGGTGGAGTTATTACAACTAGTAACCACCAAGGATGTGGTTCCTGGTGTCCAAGATAAAGCATACAACTACCAAGTGCACAATAATAAAAATTAAAATTTTTAAAAATATAAAATCGAGCCCGTAAAAGTATCATAAGGTACAAATGTTTTGCACTGGATTATATAAATAATGCTGAGTCTTCAGAGGGCTTTGGGCAATACAGATCCTTCAAAATGCAATTAGCCATTGAGTCATTCCGGGCTGCGAAAAACTTAAATATGTGCCTTGATCTCTTTGTGCATGATCCCCTTGCCTCTCAGCTATACCATGAAGTCAGAAATTCATCTCTGAACTGGCCCCTCTAGATCCCATAGTGCAACTGAGTTCACAAAAAACCTGTAAGTTGCCCAATTCCCAGTACACAGCAAACACCAGCACCCCCACACTGAACCAGGCAGGGTGGATGCTGCCTTTGTCAGGGGACGCAAAGACAAATGGTGGTGAAGCATTTTGGGGACTGCAGTGGTAACTCCAAATAAGGGAAAGGTGATAACAAAAATAACCTTACTCCAAAAACATCCTTAATAGCCATAAAAAGCTCACTGGGGACTATCTTTATTTACTCCAATAAAAATGTGAGTGATATTACATGAAACGCGCAAGCAAAATTAAAACCCTCACTAAAATCTGAAAAATATCTGTAAAATATCATATTTAGTCAGCCCCTTTTAAAACCTTCAGTAACGATCTCATTTGCTCAGCAGCTGTATTTCTGAAGTGGTATCACACAGCCCTTCTGCAGGAAAGGTTTCCTGTGGTTTATCTTTGAAAAGAGGGTGCCCCATCACTGACAATTTCCTTAGAAAATGGTCTCTGCATCTTGGGCAACACTATTAGTTTCCAGTTCTATTTCAAATCACATAATATATGCTGTCTTCAGAAAGATGACAAGTCTTGGAATAACATGATTTTCGCAGTAGAAAAACAGGAAGAATATAGAAAGTCGATAAAAGCAGAAGGTAATAAAGAACTTCAAGTGAAGCATCTGCAAACTTCCAAAGCATTTATAGACAATTTTGTCATTTTGAAGGGGATGGTGCAACATTTTATGATTTAGGTTAGATAGCTTTCATTTTCCCTGCCAAAGCACGGCTGCTTTTAACATTACACATGCAAATGAAAACACACACCTGACAACTGCAAATGTGGTCAATCAACACTCACATTCAAACCAACAGAAACATCTTGCCCATACATTTTCTCAAAATTCTCAAGATTTTCATGCATCTGGAACTCAAAAACTTTGCTGACTACGAGATTTTTAAAATGTTTCAATATTATTCAGTTTGACAAGTTTGCTATTAAATTGGTACAACTTGTTTGAATGCTGATCCACCTACTAATATTTGTATTGTAATATAGTTCGTAACCCAAATTGCATGTCAGGCTGCTACGTTTCAGTAACTCATGTAGTAATTCCTTCACAAAATAAGACTAAAGTTAAGCAACATTCCTAGGACAGCATGTATAAAGAATTCAACATTTATTAATTGCTTATAATTTTCTTGAAAGAGTGTCTATATCTGATTTCCAATACAAGTTTTAGAAGAATTCTGCACAACCTGGCTATAGGCACAATAATAATCCTGAATTCAAGGAAAGAGCTGATCATACGCCCAATATATGCAACTCTGCCAAAATTTCTGTCTACTACAGCCTGGACAATGACAAATCGTCAAGAATGTTATAAGCAGGTGAAAAAAAGACCCTTAGAAATGGAGAACAGCACGGTCTTTTCTTTAATTAAGAGTGTCCATATGTGTTCATATGCAAACAGCTCTACCTACTCTGGGACCTCCTTACCATTGAAATACCAGTTATCCTCAGCACCAATTTAGGAAAGAAAGAAAATTGACAACTCAGTAAAAATTTGCATTAAGCAAATTAATAAACAAATTGTTTCAAAATGTTATTAGGGAGATAAATTAAAGAGGAGGTTATTCACACAGAAAACGGAGGAGAATTAGTTTCTGTCAGTAAATGACAGATTTCATCAAGTACCTGCCAGCACATCTCTTTCTCTCAACCTTTGGCACGATCATCAGCCACATCTTACCCCTCTGACTATTTTTTCCCTATTCTCTGTATTTTGTCTTAAGACAAAATGAGGTAAAATCCATTTCCAAAGTTTTGGTAGCACCAGAACAATGGCAATCCCTCTCACATAATATGCAAGTTACATCCATGAAGTTAAATTTATTTGCTTCTCAAACTCTTTCCTCCTCCATGTATTATCACCTTTAGCTCACAAAATTTGGTGATGATTAACACAGCTCCGCTGAGGCTAATGCTAAATGGATGTAACAGAAGGGTTTGAAGAAATATCCATTATGCCTGAGGCTTAAGTCCTGACACAGAAATGCATATGCATACATATGCTTTAAGTTTCATCACATCAAATATTATACAGGCTATTTTCTCCTTGTGACAATGCCTCTAGCAAGGTTCAGCTGGAGAAACCCGGAATAGAATATGTAACTCAGCCAGTCCTCCTCTAGCAGCTTGTAAAAAAGGTGTTTAGCTCTGATTATATTTCTCAAGCCTTTGCTAGAGCTACATTCTTCCAACCAAGAAACAGAGAGGGCTGATACCACGACCTCAAAGCAGTAAATCACACAGAAGCTGAGAATTGAAAACATCCATAACCCTTCAGTTGAGTGAAATACATTTACATGAGAATCCAGTCAATAATTCAGAATAAAAAGCCTGTAACTGAGAATCAAGGACTGTTCACATGTGGTTTCACAACAAGAAGAAAGGACTGGATGCTCAACCCATCTCTAGTGCTGCTTATAAAGCAGTTTATGATACATCCAATACTCACTGGAGAAAAAGGTTTATACTCCCAAGTTGTTAACCTTTCAGGCAGACTTGCTTCCTTTTGAGGATTTGTTTTAGCTCAATGGTTATGTGGGTGACACACTGCTAATTATAAAGATTATCCAAAATTTGCAGCCTAACAACTGAAAATTGGTTATAGCTTATGCTTCATCATGAATTTCAAGCAAGGATGCAAAAAGGGACCAGTGCCTATATCATAGTTGATATGATTGCAAAGAACACAAAGCTCAGGAGATGTAGAGCCTGACTGCTTCAAGTGCCCAGGAACTGATTAGTTTCATATAATAACCAGAAAATTCAGTGGCCGTGGATCTGTCAGAGTATTTGTGTGCTGATTTACACCAAAGGATGTCCACCAACACAAAGAATTTACCATCTAAATCAACTACGATGAAAGAAGAGATGAAAATAAAGAAGTGGAAGCCTGTGGGCATTTTTCTGGTTAGAATTGTACATGTGAAAAATCATCTTGATGTAGATATTGGTACCCAAAAGTCTACTTGAAAACAGCGAGTTTGAAAACAAGTTCCTGTGCAATGTGCTCTAGGTAGACCTGCTCCAGCAGGGGGGTTGGACTAGATGATCTCCAGAGGTCCCTTCCAACCCCATGTGATGATGATTCTATGATTCTATGAGTGAGTCTGGAGACATTTTTGTTCTCATACAGGTAACAGATTCATTTCTTAGTTTAATGTAAGGTATGAAGAATTTTCTAGAAGCGTGAAAATGAAGATGCTTGTTATCTCCTAAGAGACAATGATCTTCAAGAGGTTCATCCCCCTGAACACCTTTAGCAAGCCTGTCAGGTTCAGTCATTTTACAGGAAGAATTCATAGTTTACCTGTGTTTTTAAATGTTTTTTAAGGGCGGATAACAACTGAAGCATTATTACAGCTTTTGAAAGCCAGTAAACTGAAATTATTAGAGAGGGACTAATTCAATTTACAATTATTTCTTGTTTACAGATTCCTGGCATAACATAGTAGCAATATGTATTTCTTCAGAAACCACCTTATTTCCACAGCCAGATTTCATGCTTTAGGTTTTAGAGCAATTCTGACCATCAACTCATCACAAATCTTGTAAGAGTTTTTCTTTTCAAAACAAAGGTACACATTCAAAATCCAACAGTAATCTAAAGGTCATGCATTTACATTTTCACCAGTTAGTACCTTTCTGGCAAAAAAAGTCCCAGGGCTCTATTCTATTGTTCATCATTATAACATTTTTTACACTTCAGAGAACTAAGGGTGATATATCTTCTTTTAATGGGAATATTGGTGGAAAACAGTTCTTAAACAGAGTAATTTTCTTTTAATACTGAAACAAATAGTTCGTCATTTTAAAAATTATTGCCTTGTATAAACACAAAATGTAGCATTTCCTTCCACTGGAAATGTCCTAACCAGCCACTCTCTCCTCCACACAAGAGGATTCCTCGTATGTATCCATCTCAAAATGCATCAAAGACCTTTCTTTAAGCGCAACTAATATTGTATCATCAGCTTTGACTCTGGAGAACATCCTTACACAAATTAATCAAAGTGACAGACACGGAAAGAGGAGCAGCTCAAACAGCAAAGTTCCCACCAGGAATTAGAGAGAGCATCTCTGAGGCTGTTGCCTGTTACTGGGGAACCCTCTCTCAGCTCTGGACCAAAAGAGGGGCAAGAAGGACAGTCTGGCATTTAAAACTGTATTTCTTAAAAGGAAGTAAAGATTAAATTCTGGATAAGATAGTAGAAATGTAGAATAATTTAGTTTGGAATATGCATCTGGAGAGCACTGATGCAAACCCCTTTGCCCCACCAAAGTTTGGCTATTTATATAATACAAAAAGAAACTATAAATCCACGGAAGACAGTCTTATTCAGAGTGCCATACTATAACACCCTGCACAGAACATAGAAATTAATTGAATTTATAACAGATGCAAAGAAAACTGACAACCTTTCTTCTTCTGATACCCAGTGGCTGACCTAATCACGGGCTTTCACTGGGAGATGCATTCAGGCCCTCTGATTGAGCATTAACAACGGTTTGCCCAAATAGGAATGATTTCCTGCCCCACACGAGCCCCACGTATCCCCCAGACAGCAGGAATGAACAATCACAATAAAAGAACAAGATTTTACTTTGTCTCCCTTCTTGTAACAGGCACAGAGGCAGGTTCACTCGCTGACACCACGGCACAGCTAAAGCCACCAAGAAGCTGCCTCATCCCACTCTTCCACACACAGGCAGCAGCAGGCAAAAGCAAAAGACATTTAATTAAAACTCTCAAGTTAGTCTTTAAACTTGGAGTGCTTCCACCAAAATACATTCTCTCATATAAAAAGAAAGTTATCAGCAGACAGTATTGTGGGACCCACTGGCAAGAGGATCAATGGCCTTTCTGACTCTGCCTCCAGATTTTATTAGTTCTCTATTAAAAAAAAAAAGTGCTGGTTTAAAATTATTTTAATGAGAGCAAAACAGCAAGGTCAAAATACAAAGACATGGACCAACTGGTTTGGAAAAATCCATACTCCATCATTCATTGAAAGAATTTTAGTATAGCTAAGAATATACCCAGCCACATTTTTAATTAACAGCTATGAACCCAATAAGTGTAATATAAAGATGTAATACCAGGTACAGTCCAGATCATCTGTTCCTCCCAGTGCAAATAAATTAAACCAGATTCAAAACAGAGATAAGGATCAGAATATAGCACTTGAGTTAACTGCAAATAGGTTTTGTCATTTGTGCCTACAAACCATAGCTGTGAACTCCATCAGCAACATTCATAAAATAGCAATTCCCGAGGGATCCCTGTGGGAAGCTGCACCCTGACAGAGCTGCCTGAGCCCCCTCTTCAGCTGTGTCCTCTGTGGAAACACACCAAGTGCAACACTTTGAAAGAGATGAAACTCTTTAGATGCACCCAGGGACCAAAGCTCGCTCTGTGGCAAAGCAGATTTAGCAAGTCCTTTGAAGAAAGCTCTTGAGGAAGTTCGAGAAGCCACTAGTGTCCTCTAAGCAGCGTTTGCAATGACTCAGTTCCAGCACCACGCTGGGCTGCCCTTTACTTCCCCGTGTAACACAAAGCCTGAATCACTCTGTGAGTGACAGGTAATAGTCACATAAAGTGGGTTTAGACAGGAAGACAGTAAAAAAAGCCCAGAGATTATCTGAGTTCCTCTTGCATCTTGTGTCCAGTCTTTGAAAGTTTCTGGACCACAAATGAACCTGAACTTCCTACTGAGTTATACATTAAAATTTGTAGTAAATCGTGGAAGCGGAATGTCTTAAACTCCAGAAATGTATTGTATAAATATGACCTGCATTAATCCTACGGCCCTGCATCTTCCATGTGCTGCCTGTGCATAGAACATATTGTCTCTGGCTGCTGCCTGCGAAAGGCACTGTGTTCTGAGGCAGGACATATTTCTGCAGGGGATTACTTGAATTTATATGTATCCCCTTAAAAGTCATAATCTAGAGAATTAAGCTTTTAGACGTGTTTGATTTACCTTGTATCATGAACTTCTTTTACTGCTTATATTAGTGAAAAGGCTCAGTGAAGTGAGACATTTAATTTTTCTAGAGTGGAATCTTTTTAAAAGGCCAGTCGGGAGGAAGATTCAGCAGCCGCAGAAATGGCTGTGGGAGATTTAAAGCTTTGAGCTCTTGGATGATCATATTTCAACAACGTGCACTCATTTGCAGTTAATCTCATTATCCATCATGCTTTCCTTATACGTACAAAAAGATGTAAATAGGTATGAATATTTCAACTGAAAAGTCACGTTATTTGCAAAATTTTGTAGGATTTGTGCCCATGTTATTGTGCCCATTGCACATGCAAAATATTAAATGGATATAATTCACACAGAGTGAGCAACCTTTCTTTTTGAG
Source organism: Scolopax mira (assembly GCA_004320125.1). Lineage (NCBI taxonomy): Eukaryota > Metazoa > Chordata > Aves > Charadriiformes > Scolopacidae > Scolopax > Scolopax mira. The sequence goes on from BJBW01000869.1 coordinate 54,713, forward strand.
ACTAAAGGTCTATCACATAATCAAACAGAAGGAAAGCTCTCAGTAAACCAAATCAACTTATTAAGTTCTAGAGTACTAAATCAGCCCTATCATCAGCCCCTGGAGTTTTATTCTATACAACTCTCTTTTTACAGTAGATTTCCAGCTCTCAGATCACATTCTGGCAGCGTAAGCGTCCTGTGACTGGGAGCTGCTGGTTATGACGGTATCTTGCTGCTGAAAAAACCCTGTAGGAGAATGCCAAAACCCTGAAGTTTTAAAATCTACTCTAGGACCCTTTTTTTTCCCCCCCCCCATTCCTCTAGAAGACAATTTATTAACAAACATTACAGTTAAATTTGGAGGGGGAAAAAAAATAAATTAAGATGTAAAGAGTTGATATGAGCTTTTTTTGCCTATGTCTAGGCACCTTCTGGAACTTGTGTGCCTTGGCACGTGATATTATGTGGCTCTTCTGCCTTCCATATGTTATAAATTCTACATGCTCTTCCCACAAGACCCAGGTGTGCAGGTGCCTCCCTCCTAATTCTGTCCTGGTAATGTTTAACGTGCCCTTCTTTGAGCTGTAGCTCCCATGTGCCTGGTATATCTTTCCCAGGAAAATGTAGTTTTTGTCGCAGCAACGATTAATCCCATTCGAAGTATGTATGATCCTCCATTCTCCTTCTGGCAAATGTAGGTGAGCTTCTACGGTGGGAGAGAAGCAGGAGTGGGGCCTAGCTGTTGATGGAAAGGTTGAAGTGGGAATTCCTCATTGCTGCGTGTGGCCTCTGTTCCTGAGCCAGGCTGAGAAGTTCTGTGCAGCCCCCAGGCAATCTCAGCACGATTTAGCATTACATTATCTGAACATTATCTGGGTTCTCTCTTCTGTCTGACCTCAGCGCTTTTCACCTCAACAGCTGTCTCTATACTCCTGAAACCAGCGTTTCTCTATAAATATATTTAATCCCCAATGGCATTTGAAACGGGGAGATGTGCTCAAACTGATAATAGGATTGTGAATTTTGTCAACAACTTTTAAATTGTGTGAAGAATTACTGATAAGGAGTATTTACCACCCAGGAGTTGTCTTGCCAGCAGCTGTGCACACTGACTGGGGCTACCTCCAGGCTCTCCCATTTCTGAATATTCAAGATTTCGTGATCGTAACTCCATATCATTCATCCAATACAATCATGAGCTTCATTTGCTGATTGGAATTAAGCTGAGTCTAAAGTTAGACATTTCAAATCAGGCATGCTTTTTGTGCTGACAGAATATTAAACTCCAGGCTGATTTCCAATATTTATTTTTGATGGATTCCGATTGCTTCCACTAATTCAGGAACTCAACCCATGACAGCAAAATAAGGCCTTCTCTTGTTAAATGTAATTCCTGCTTATGGGATTTCCTGAGTTCCCCATATAACTGGGGAAGGCAATGGGATTGTGACCATTTAACATTTTACAGGATGGGCACTGTAGTTAGCACTTAAATGGGTGAGATTTAGTCTTTATACATGTTAAAATAGATGGTTATATTTAGATCTTCAACAAGCTTTTATCTTAATAAAAGTGTCACATGTAGCTACAACTAGAGAAGGATATTGTTTCTGGATTTAAAATTGCATTACTCAGACCTTAATGAAAGAGGGGGGGATATGTAAAACTACCTATTTCTGCTGTCAACTACCACGAGTTTGTCTTTAGGAAGCACAGACCACGCTGTATACATATTCTGTGGACTCAGAATACAGCAATACCAACACAGACAGGCAGCAGGATAAAACCGTGTATTAGGAGCATTTAATATTTTAAACTGGCTTATAGCCATTTTGATAATTGCTAGTTTTACAGTACAAAACCTAATAACTGTTCTGGATTTCTCTGAGCAAAACCAGTATTCTTTTTCAATAGCTTATTTTACAGCATAAATTCCCAGCAACCTCGATGGGACAAAGCACCCATTCTTCACTCTTATTACAATCGTTTTATATACATGAAAAAAGTAAAAGACTACAGACATTATTACTGTAAGAAGTTTAACTACAGTCTCATCTTTTATTTCACATTAATAACTAAAATTAGTTTAAGAAAACTGTAAGATGGAAAAATATTTTCTCTTTGGAGTGGTAAGGGACAGCTGTGTTTATTCACTACTCCTCATGCCAAATTCCCTTATTTATTTCAATTTGGTTTTCACACTGGTATCCTCATAGCCAGTATGATGCTCTATGGCCTCTAGCCTTGGTTCACAATTCTGAACAATTTTTAAGAAGTGAATAGTCCTTTATAGGAGCATTTCCTCACATCCATCCACCCACCAGAACCCCAGGGAGAAAAACATCAAACTCTCAGGAGTTGTTCTGTTCTACTAGAGAGATGACAACTGCATTGCAAAGGTTTCCTGTCAAGCGCTGAGCCTTGCCATAAAATTCAGAAATTCTTTTACATTGCTGTAGTCCTGCTGATTTTATTCCACTTGCTGCTAGCATTAAGTAGTTCTTATAAAATGAGCAATTGAAAAAGGAGATATGAATTTATCATGTTAATTTATTATGTTCTTCCTCTGGAATTCGTCCATGGGAACAGCAAGATTGACGAATAAAAAAGATATGTCTGATGCAAAGATGTGTCTAATGCAGCACGTTCTGATGTAGCATTGTAAAAAAAAAAAACCACCAACAAAAAGAAAACCCAAAAAACCCCAACTAACCAAACAAAAAATGAGAAAAAAAGTTGGTTTTAAAGGAGAGAGAACATTAGAAGTGTCAGCTCTGCATTGAAGGAATAGGTGATGTCTCAGGGCGCACCCACCCGCTGTGGTGAGCTTCTCTGAGACACAAATGCAGTCACCCCATGACAGTTTATCAAAAATAGTTGTCATGTGGTTCATAGATACCATAAAGCACATTTCCCTATTTGTTTTAACATCAAAATTACATCATGGAAACATTTAGATGATGAATCAGTAAAAAACCCCTTTTTATAGATTCTGAGATGTAGGAAGCTGCTGGTTTTACAACATGCAAAAGAGAACAAACCTGCAGAACTGAAGTTGGGACAGGATTTCTTACCCAACACGTCACTCACTGAGAAACAGAAGAGTCAGCGTGGTGTATTTACCCAATAAATAAGAAATAAGATTCTTAATTTGAAAATTTGTTCAGAATTTTAGGTCCTCATTTTGAAGTAACACAATCAATTCATGGCTGCATAATATTGCTCACTTGCAGGAGTCCTGGGACCAACTGGTGGCTTTGCTGTTTGATTCTTTCCACAATAGACTCCCAGATGGCAGCAGAACTTCCTTGGTATTAGAAGGACTTTTCATCCTATTTCTATTATTCTGATAACCCTTTGTATTAATGATGCCTTCAAGCCTTGTCTCATCCATAGGCTTATTAACATCCCCAGCTTTTGGCATCAGTCTTCTGTAAAAACATTTGGAGACATCAGTCCCAGATGTTCAGCTACTGATTTCCTTCTGACGTATATTTTTTCTTTCCCCTCAGTAACTAGAAGACTTAAACTTAATAAAACATCCCATTTGATTCAATGTTAAATATTTTCATAATGTGTATTGCATTGACGGTCACTTTAGTTGCAGGTCAAAGAACAATATTTTTTTTTTATTATAATTTTTCCAGTCAGCCAAGGAACCCAAGACAAGCACTCACACACCAGCAGAGGCAGATGCTCTCTGAGCACGTCCAGAACATTTAGATGGTGTTCCCAAGGCACATACCCTGCTGCTGCTGTAATTGAGCACAAGTTCTGCTGCTAAACCCATGTCTGGACATCGCTTTATTCACATCATCTTATAAGGTGCTCAGTATTCCAGACTGTTCACGTATCTTTTTCTAAATAGTGATATTAAATCAATATATAAACAAGTTAGGAGAAATGTCAACATTGTACAGTAGCTACTGCAACATAACACGGGTTCCTAAGAAGACAGAGCTGTGCTTTATTGGTCCACAGCATAATTCCAACTCAGCAGATTCATTAGAGAATATTTTACATCCTGCTCTATGAACCCCACCTATGGTTTTTAGGTACAATATTTAATGTAACAAACAGAATAGCGGGCAATACCCATCAAGGCAAACCTCCTGTTAGCCAAGAAGTGAAACAGAAATATCTAATTTTAGTTCTCTAACAGTGTTTCTGACTCACTGAACATGTAATTCTCAGAGGATGAGTTTCAAGTGTCAATGCATTTATTGTAAAATAAAATTAAGGGTCAAAACCTAGCCTTTGTTACTATTTTATAGAATATTTCCTAGGAGGCTTTATAGAAATAACAACTTGAATTTCAGATAATCACTTACTATCTGTTTCAATGAGTATCTCCAATAGAACCCTACGGGGACAGCAGGCTCTGCTGCTTCTGGGCTTCTGAGTAGGAAAGTAGCAGCAGCAAGAGAGAAGGCTGGAGAAGAATCCTAAGGCTGCTGAAGGGAGGTACAGAACAGAACTCAAAATTAATGAAATCCTCTCTACCCAGCACCACACCTGACCTGAAGAGTGGGCACAGAAGAAGAAAGGCAGCAGCTTTCCAAAATAAAACATTCCCCTTCGGATCAAGTAAAACCACTTGAAGAGGTGGCTGAAGTCACTGCCCGGGGGGAGCATCCTGCAGTGTCTCCTGCTGGAGACAGACACCATGAAGTGAACAGCAGAATGGGTTTTGGGGCTGATCTCAGGAGGCAGGAGCAGGGAACAAGACAGTCTCTCAATCTCAGCTTGCTTTTCTCTCTGAGCTGGGAGGTCAGGGAGTCAACAAACACGTTCCTCTTACTAAAAAGCAGCAGTAGAGAGCTTCAAGAGCAGAATATCGCAAATTCCATTAATTGATCTTCCTAATTTTATATATAAAGTTTTAAATTTTATATTTTCTTTATGTATTATGCATACATAAGCTCAACATGACCTGTCAATGTCTAATCACAGCCCAGAAAGCTGCATCAAAGGCAGCATGACCAGCAGGGCAAGGGAGGGGATTCTCCGCCTCTGCTCTGGTGAGACCCCACCTGCAGCACTTTGGGGCTCCTTAGGAGATCAGAATCTCCTCATCTCAGAAGGGGAGATGTAAATTAGATGTTAGGAAGAAATTCTTCACTCTGGAGGGTGGTGAGACCCTGCCCAGGTTGCCCAGAGAAGCTGTGGCTGCCCCATCCC
>BJBW01000869.1:59904-79179 GCA_004320125.1 Scolopax mira
GAGGTGTCCCTGCCCAGGGCAGGGGGTTGGAACTGGATCTTCCAGGTCTCTTCCAACCCAAACCATTCTGTGATTCTATGATACTTGAGTATGTTCCCTGTGAGATACAAGTGAGATACAACAAAGACTTTTTTTCATATCAGTTATGAGGTCAACTAAGATAAGCACATGGAATATTATAACCTTAGAAGAATTACTAGGATTTACTGTATCACATGGTATCATGCAGTCCAGAAATTTAAAGCTACTTTCTTAAATGGTACAAAAAGCCTTACTGCAAAACCTTGCAGAGAAAACCCTCTTTTTTCTTAGCTCCTACAATATTTGTAACAATTGAAAGCCATCTGTAATTTGCTGATCTGGTGAGATCTGTAACACTTCTCATTAGGCTTAAATTGCTAACTTGAAACAGTAAGAAACGAGTCACGCTTGGTAATAGGAGTTCTAAATTAGGCAGCTACAAGACAAACAAAAGCCTGTGTTTCTTTCTTGATTCTTCTCTTATGCACAAGAAGAACGATTGTGCACACAGCCTTTGATTCACAAGTAAATAAGGAAAATACAGACTGAAATTTCAAAACGAAGCCCAAAATACAAGCAGTTGCTTGTGTTCACTGCACGTGTCTCATCTGCATTTACTCTCAAAAAGCACACTGTTGCACACAAGACAATGTCTCATTTCTACCAACCATTGATTTCCAGCTCTCTATACGTACGGAAAATAACCTGCATGTTTTTAGCATTCGTGTGTTCTGAGAAACTCACATGTTACAGAATGCAAATATAAATGAGAAAGCCCATATGCAGAAATAACACACAGTTAATAATATTGTTGAGTTCTCACTGCTGAAGAGTAAAATTTAAACTCCATTGTCACAGGTGATAAAGAAATAAAAGGTCAGCATTTGACATAAATGCCACCACCAAAAAGAGAGACCTTTGGAGAAAATAGCAACAGCCTCAGCAGGTGTACAAAGAGTTATTCCTTTTTGTGTACAGGGGCATGAAAGAAATAGAGGGTTTTTTCCAGCACTTTCAGGAAAGCACAGTAACATTTGAAAGAACGTCTTTCATGCACTAGGAAATAAGAAACAGTTCTCGGTCTACCTTAGCCAAACTCTCTTCAATCATTGGCTTTGTTACTGACCAAAGAAACATATTCTATTAATGAAATAAGATCAAAATGTGTGAAAAACTCAAGTATAGTTGATGAGAGGACAGTGCAATTCAGAAAGGAGTGTGTGAAAATAGCTCCAAGCTCTCCTTTCCACTTCACTGACCATGAATCAGCTCCTTGAATTTTTTATTGGCCGCTAATGACTCCAAGGGCACTTTATGCTAAGGTGTGAACAGGAGGGGAAAAAGGAAATCCTGGCCCTGCTGTACATGTTGGTAGCTCAGCCTTTACAGATCAACCCCAGCCTGGCAGTGCTTCAAACAAGGCAGCTCAGGTAACACCCTCCCTTACAGGAGGATACCGGTACTTTCCAATTCTCCCAGGCATTTTACATAATTATAGGTCATTTTCCCTGACCATGGCAATACCACAAGCTCCCGCGCTCCTGGAAATCCTCATTCCCTCATCTCTGCCAGATTCTCTCTGGCACCGACCCCTTGGGACCAAGTCACACATTTCTCAGTTCACTTTTCTACTCGTGAGCATCTCCCAAAAGGAATGAATGATTCCGTGCACTCTCTTTACAAATATTCCAGTTTGATTTGTTAATAAGTGTGTTTCTTAGAGCCTGGGCTTTGGCAGTTGCTCTGGTGGATTATCCTCAGGAACTCCCCCCGTAGCAAACTTTGGGTGGTCACTGGACCTCTCACCGATTTCACCATCTGCAACGCAATCTTTTTTCCTCAGTTAAGCTCATGCTATCTGGGCTGAAAAAACACCTTCCAGTCCTTGCCAGTTGAAGCATATGCCTAGATATTTCTTCAACTAATTTGTATCGATCCGAGTTGACAACATCATCTTTCACATCATTTCACTGAGGCTTCATTAACATGAAGTGTTCAAAGCTTAATGGGAAAGAGTCAAGTTTGCATCAAGAATTCCTTATTTACAAGTGTTTCCAGAGTGAAACGAAGCAGCAGCGTGTTCCAGGAAATCCAAAATTCAGAGGGCTGCCAGAGAGACCAATTTCAGACAGTCATTGTCACTAGGAAAGCTAAGGCCACTCTAAACTTCTTCCTAAACCCACCAGAAGACAATACAGTGAATTACCGCTGGACCACAACAACAAACTAATGTGTTTTTTCCTGCGATGGTTCAGTTTCTCTCCTCACTGAGCAGGAAGCAAAGCCAAGATACTTCTAGATAAATATATTTGAAACTCCACTGCTTATCCTCTACACCCAGCCCCAGAAATTCCCCCATTCCCCTCTCCGTGTTTGTCAGCCACTGAGTACAAATGGCAAACACGACCAAGCTGCTGTGCCTCTGTCCCTCAGACACCAGTCTGTTAATTTTCCAATAATAAAGCACATTTATTGAGGCTGTCTTTGCAGGCACTTCAGAAAGTGGTTAACTCATCCCCGGCTCTTCCACTCGATCAAGATTTATTTTGATGTTCCAGAACAGTCCGTGCTAAACGAGCGTGTTCTTGTGGAAGGGACACAAGCAGTACACAGCACTGGGCTACAAGATTCACACAGATTAATTTTTTTATACAACCTCTGAGGAGAAATACTTCTGACAATAGCTGCCAGGCTGTCATCAGGCCACTTAACCTCCGCAGTGTTAGGTTACTATGCCCTTAACTCCAGGGCAGATTCAGTTTAGCTTTAACGACGTTGGACAGACCAGCGCTGGATTTGACATCCCAGCTGAAGAGGCAGAATCCACTAATTATTGCCACAGAACCTCCAAGGGATTTCCTCTGTACCACACACAAGCAGTATCATTTACATCCCAAGAAATTAAGTGCTGAAGACGCTTCACAGCAAGTGTAATTGATGATTTAACAATTATTCTCATATAAAATTTTAATTAAAAGATATTTTAAGAATCAAAGACGTATCTGTGGAAGCATTCACCACTCCCAGCTTCTTTTTACACATACCATGCCGCAGGTGCTCACAGTTTTTAAGCAAAATTACTACCCCTGCCACCCAAACTGAGACAATTTAAATAGTTGCTATAGAAAGTGTAGATTCACCACCTTTTTAGTTATACTGCAGGCTTACAGACACCCCCAAACCGATAATAAATAACTTAATTTTGAAATACAGTTGAATTACAGAAAAAAAAAATAGAGACTTTACTTCTCTAATGAGGAAACTGACAACCTAAGCACATGTGGACTGCAAAACACTTTATAAACCTTATTATTATATAAGGCTACAGCATACATTTTAAAAGCGTGTGTAAACTGAGTGAATACATCTTTTTCCTTTTTTCTTTAATAGATGCTAAGTGTAAAGGAGGGAAAAAATAAGTATGAAAAATAGTGCTTTGGATCGTTGGGCTAGATGATCTCCAGAGGTCCTTTCCAGCCCCATACCCTGTGATTCTGTGACTGCATTGCAGTAACTTGATGTAGGAGAGGGTGATTCCTGTTTAAACTGAACAATAGTAAGAATATCTGCTATCGGTGATGTGCTGGCTATCCCAGAGACACTGCTTTCAGCTCCTTCTCAAACAGGACAAATGCTGATCACTGGCACCGATTTAATGAAATTAAATCCCCAGAAGCCAAAAAGAATACAGAATAGTCACAAACATATACAAAACAGCACTTTTATACAAATGTAACTGATGTGGCTCATTATGCTAAAAAATTATCTTAAACAGTAAAGATAGAAGAATGAGTTTTCAATTGGCCAAGACAGTTAAACTTCTGATTAGGTCTATAAGTAATTATGTACTAATTCTCCTACATTTCGTTATTTTTTTAATTACAACTTTTGCAGTATGAGAGTATTAAAAGTCCATTCTTGTCATAAATAGTACAGATCAGAATTAGAAGTATCTTTTAAAAACACACTCACAACGCCTCAATTTTAAGAGCCTAGTTCCTGAAGGTTTACAAACTCTGTGATAAACGAGAGGCTAAATGAAGGGACAGTAGCATAATCCTCTCTAAATGGGTTTATAGGATGCTGTTAATGCTGCTCTTGCAGCATTAACATACTTCAGGACTTCAGATGAGATCATTCCAAAGCTGAAACTGTGAGCAGAGGCCATCTCCAGGTCAGGGACATGAACTTATTGCACAGTCACACTGGTATTTGGCTGCATCATCCACTCTGGCTATTGTCTGATAAATAGCAACCTGCTCTTCTTAGGGAATAAAATTAAGGGGGTAAACAAATTCAATATGGATTATATATATGTATCATATTCTATATACTGTGTTAAAAATAGAGATTTATTCTAGCAAGTAAGTACACTAAGACTTAGAAACCTTTGTTACCAAAAGCACACAGCAAAGAGACGCAGAGTGAATTTGGGGTCAAGGATACAGCATAAAGACCCTTTATCACCAAAGTGCTGTACCGGTTCTGCTTTAGTCTCCATTCCCTGTAGAAAGGACTTCTATCTTAAGGCTGTAGCAGAAAACTGACAGAATAAATTCAAGGGTTTCATATGTTTATATTGTGGTGGGAATCAAATGTTTGTACCACAGAAAGTGTCCGCACTCAGAACAGTGGCTGGAGAGAACTCAAACAGGGCAAGAAAATAAGTACTAAAATTCTTTTTCAATCATAAACTATCCCAATCTATTGTTTTCAGACATGCCATCCAGTATGATATGCTTTCATTATTTAATATGTGCAGGACTAATCACAGGCCTGATGAGAAACGCGAAACAACCTGCTTCAAAACAAATCCAGATCATAACCTTCCATCTACATATTTTTTTATTCCTTTCATTCTCTGCCTCCCCCATCTTTCTACCCTTTTAGGCAGCAGAATCACATATATCATGTCAGGATTAAATATATTTTAGCCTTTCACATTACCAAAAATTTCCATTCTTTTTGCATAGCATTTGAGTAAGGCTTTAAACAGAAGAGCTAAAGACAAAAATCCTAAACAGAATTCTTTTTTTTCCCTATAATTATTATACACAAATCACAAAAGAGCCTATAGGAAAGAACTAAACTGAAGGCATGGATTTTGATCACATTAATGTTTACCCCAGATTTATAGAACTCAAATCCAGAGATTTTCATCCTAATCTTCAGTAAGAGTTAATACAGATGAGAACACATGGCAAACTGCCTTCCCTCGTAAACAAAATCAGAACAATCAAAATAGCAGTTGTTTTAGAAGTAATGCAAGTTCAAAATGGTTCTGAAATTAGGCCCCTAGTGGGGGACCTACAACAATTCATTTATTTGAATACATATCTTATTATTCAAAACAGCATGCAGACTTTGACTCTGAAATAACTGGACATCTGAACGGTTGCCCTTATTCAACATAATTTCACCTTTCTTAAATAATTTCACTTTCCTTGAGGGCTTTCAAAGCAAGAATAAAAATCCCCATAGTGGCAATGAGCAACATACACCCTTTTCTTCTGGTAATGCAAAAATCAAAGGAAACAGACAATAATGTCCAACCAGCACTTTTGATAAAAAATTTTGTTATATTTTATTATTTGATATTATTTATTATTAACTCTGTGCAGAAAACCACAGTTTTGAGACTTAAATGATCTCCTAGACTTAAATTATTCTCATAGAGTTGTAAGTACAGGATGTGATAAATCAGTATGTGTGCAGAGCCTTCTTTTAGCTCTGTAAGAGATTTTTTTGTTTCTTTGCCACCCTTTCCCATTCTAAGTGCCTGATGAGTCTCTACCCACTCTAGAGAAAGTATCCACAAACAAGAAGATTTGGCTAACGGGATCTAATTCCTTTTTTTGGCCACACAGGCATACAACTGTGAATGGTTTTATGATTCCTGGAGCAAGAAGAGCAAAGTACTTAAGCTTGCAAACACTGGAAAAAATACAGTTATATGTTTCAGGCAGGCAGAGCACGAGTTACATCATTTTAACATCAGAAGCTGTATCACTTCTTTTTTAAAAAAGGAACTTTCATCGTATCCCAGGCACAATTGTACTTCTAATTGTCTTTTATACATACTTAAATGTATTTTCATACACTCTCAGGACACCACACCTGGGAGCACAGGACCCTCTAACAGCAACACAGCTTAAGGCTGAAATAATGCAAAAGTCGATCCAAGCAAAACCATCAAAATCAATATTCCCACCTGCTATAAACATTTGTGACAAGCACTCAAAGTTAAATGCCTCTCTCAAGCTTTGGAGCTCAAGCCATTGCCTGTGATTAAACAAAAACAGTTTATAATTTTACTGAGGGTTACCCTACCACTATGTCTATAAATCATTGTGTATAAAACAGACTCAAAAACAGTTGTCTTGTAATCATTAAGTAGCTCAGAACAATGTTCTATATTCTGAATTTCCTACAAAAGATGTTCTGTATTCCTACTTTTTGATAAACCTCAGATTTTTCTACATTAAAAAAAATACCACCTCTTAGTATTTTCACTGTTTTCCCTAAACAATTCTTTTTTACAAAAGCCCAAGCTACACATATATATTTTTCCAACTATCCTGTTTACTCAGCTTACCATAGAATCATAGAATTGTCTAGGTTGGAAGGGACCTTAAAGATCAACTTTTTTGTGGTAAGGGACCCAAAACTGGACCCAGGACTCGAGGTGAGGTCTCACCAGTGCCCAGTACAGATTCTATACAGTACATCAATTCTGTGTGTAGCCCAGCTGTGGCATTACATCTTGAACAGCATTAGCACTAATACAGAAGTTCTACATGTCCACAGATTACTTATAATCCAAACTATTTTACCTGTATTAAATGTTTTACTCATCATTCTGGATTAACATCCTCTGTGTCTGGGGGAGGATGCGAAAGAATTGAAAAATAATTTCAACTTCCATGCCCCAAAAGCACAAGTTCTAGATTTTTAAAGAGAAAGCATTTAATAATTCTTAGCTAGAATTTTAAAAATCAAATACTGAAATCTTTACTGTCTCTTTTAAATCAAAATTATCAACAATCCCTACTGATGGTCAAACTTCTAGCTCTCAAATTAATCAGGAAATTAACTAAACTTGAACTACTTCTTAAGGCATATTAAAAAGAATGTAAAGGGGGCATACTTCTGGATGCTGATAGCAAATCTTATAGATTTATCAAAAATTCTTCCATTCCATGTGCATTTTGACAAAGTACTCCAGTTCCATCACAGACACATCACTCAGTGCAGTATTGCTTATTTATTAGGAAGTGGAATTTAAATGATCCTGTGAAAACAACAGATAAAATGTAATGTCATTACAATAAAATGCAAAACTATAAGTTATATCAGGAGAACTTGTTTAATCAGTAATATCACGTGTATCAAAGTAGCAATTCAGACTTAACTGTATGGCCTTTAATCTTACTACATTTGTCCGAGTTCTCTGAACATTTTATGAAATAAACCCATTAAAAATTGTGCATCAGGTTTCAGAGATGAGGAACCCCTAACACTTTAGAGAACAAGACATTATGTGCTGTGAGAAACATATAATTTACACGTCACATGTGCAGTAAACACACATTTAAACAACAGAAAGTACATTAGTCACCAACTTGTTTATTTTGAAAGTGATCTGAGCTCCTTGAATTTCACTTGAATTGGCACTAGAAATACCTTATTCTAATTCAGTACATGCATTACCATAGTCACAAACTAATTCTGCTGTTATTATCTGTATTTTACGATTGAGGCTCATAAGCCTCAAGTCAACATAAGCCTGAAGTCAACATAAAATGAACTCCAGTTAAGAGAGTGAAAATATTTTAGTATCAATTCTGCATGAAGACCAAATGAATTTGAAATTAGCATTGCTAAACCCAACGATTTCACAATGTTCCTTGACACAGACTAAGCAGAGATTAAATTCTACAGCTGTTCCTTGATATTTTTGAAGTCAAATAGCATCATGCAGTCCAAAAACTTGCCCCTTTGATAATGCAGTTCCAAATTATCAAGAAGTCAAACAAAGAAGCGCTAAAATATGCGTTTCTGCATATACACAATGGCCTTATTAAAAGATGATGCCTACATAGAATGAAAAGGAGTGCAAAGGTCCTCCCAGCCCTACTGTCACAAGCAGATGCATTATGTAATTTGTTCATAAAAGAACCAGAACCTTAAACAACCTCTAAGAAGCTGGTTCTGTCCCAGACCTCACCCTGCTGGCACGTTCCAACATTGCTCCTTGTTCCAGGCTGGAGTTACTGTTTACAGTTGGCTCAACGTTATTGTCCCAACATTAGAAAGCGTTACCTTGCTCAAAAGATACACTCCCCGGTATATTCCAAATAAAACTGTTTGACTTGAAAGAAACAAGCAAATTTCACTCCGTCTTCCTCCTATTAACCTGCAAGAATTGTACTAGTTTATAGAGAACAAGTTGAATATTTAAACAAAAAATTGTGCTATATCAGATCTATCTTGAATTGGTTCATAAAACTGCCTCATCAGATGGTTTCTCATTATTCTTAATGATATATAAGAAGCAAGGAGTAACACTATTAGGAAACAGTAGAAAAGAATACATGATGAAAAGACAGACGCGTGGAAAAAACACAAACAGTAAAGCCTGAAAAGGAAAAAATACAAAGTACTAAACACAGATCCTACATGAAATTAAGAGCTCACAATTTTTTTGTGGACACTAGAACTCTCACCATTGCAATATCTGTGCGTCCTCACTTTAAGCAATAAAAAAGTTAGCCCTGCAAAATTTCAAACAATAAAGTCAAGTTCGTCCCTTCTTTTTGTTTTTAAATTGCACAAACCCCAAAGATTTGTACTGCATAAACCCATTTTGAATAGGCTGCTTAACTGGAACCATAAATCTGATATATCAGCTGCCTGGGGCTGTGGAGAGCAGCCAAACTCCCCAATTTCTCCACATCCAGGAGTTCTGCCTCTTCTTTCTCCCCACACAGCGGGACTCCAGCTACTGTCACTGCAAGTTACCACTAAGGCATCTTTCAGAACGTTTGCTTTATAAACTATTAACCCTATTAAATGAGCAGATCAAAACTTCAAGATATCCTGGACTGAGAAGTACATAGGGTTTTTTTGTTGTTTTGTTTTTAAACACACTTCAATTCAATAGGCCAATGTGAAAAGTTGAGGATAGCAGATCACTTTTTTGGCATTTATATTCATAATTACAGCAAGTTGTTACTCTCCTTCCCCTCAACTAGAAAGGAGAGATGCCAGAGGAGATCAGTAATCACATCATACACGCACTAGTGCTGCCTCCATAGCACTTTTTTCTATCAGTGTCTTTATGAAGGAAGCTGTGTTTAAAACTTCTCTTTTACAAAAGCTTAAATTTAAACATGCCTGTCTTGAGATTTCTTTCTGTTCACTTTCTCACATTAAGAAGTGGTATAAATATTCCTTAAAGATGAATTTGGGACTCTAGTACTTTAAATATTAAGGAAAAGCAAACTTCTAATTATGCTATGGATTTAGAAAAATCCTTTTATTGCACAGAAGATGACAAAGAATTTCTGTAATTAATCATTATAACCTAAATACCGTTGTCAAAATATTAAATATTTAAAAGGACTTGCCATTGGCTTTTCATATATAAGAACAAACGCGCAAACAGCTGTGAAAAAAAAAGAATGACATGGTATTTCACCAAACAGTAACAGTCCAAGTCTGACCACATATTCTTTCTACCTGTCCTGCCCACAATGACTTGAAGGTGATCTATTGGTCCCACAAATTTAAAGAAGAAAAGCTTTTTCGTACACGAGCATCACATGCATCACTGACTTAAAACCCCAAAACTGTATGCTTCACTAGAAATTGATATTAACATGCTCTTGTAGTAGCTTAATTAAATACTCAATGAATGCCACATGTAAATAGTGAGACTTGTACAGAATTTAATTTGGAACTATTCAGAAACATCAGCTGCAAAAAAATAGAGTATTTTCTTACAGAGTCCTGCCAAATCAGCGTATTACTTTGAATATATCTATTATCTGATCCCAAGGGATAAATCTAGAGAAAACATTATTAAGTTTTGAACACAATTCTATTATAAATATTTAGCATCATGGGAATACTTGAAGCTCTCCTCTTTATTTTGCTCTTGAGATATCACCTAAAGGAACTGTTCAGCCTTAAATGTATCAAATAACAAAACACTGGCATCTGTCTTACTTTTTCTTGAGATGCATGTTCTGTGAAAGCAATAATATTTTCCTTCATCAATTCATGTTTATCTTAATTTCTACAAAGTTTGTCATGCTCTGCATCACTTTAGTTTCCCTCTATGTATTGCAGACAAACAGTGAAGAAGGAAATTCACTTACTAAATTATTAAAATGTTGTTTACATGAGAAAAATAACTTACCTTGCAAATCTGAGCTATCAAACTGTTCATTTTAAAGACCTGGCAAGTGTAAAATTAGCTGTTAGAGAATTACAGGGTTTGAGCACTAAGGTACTGTTAGAGATAAACACATACAGCAAGCCAAAACACTAAGAAAAAACACTTAACATTGAAGGAGGCCACATAAATTGTAACTTTTTTTTTACAAAGAAAAAAAAAGTACAATCCCTCAATATTTATTGTAATAAATGTGCTAGAGATTATAATTTCAGCTGCAGTTCACGACAGTAACAAGGTTGTCCTAATCCCAAACAAGCTCTTTTTACTCCTTTCCAATTCTTCTGCCTAATCACTTCATAGGCAAGGAATGAGCTTGTTAGTATTTATGATAGCAAATAGACACCAAAATTTTCAAACTTACATCTCTTACGTTGGACAACAAAATCCATTTTTAGTCACCAGCTTAAAAAAAAAAAAAAGTATTTTCCACTTAATTGATCCCCTGTGTATCTCTCCACCATCATCTCAGAATTTAACCTACTTCACTGCAATCTCTCTCTCTTTGGTATCCAGGAATTTGCATACTAACTTTGAGTTTCAGAATAATGTTTTTCATACCAGTAGCCAGAACTAAATCTACATGATTTACATGTAAGTCTTTTAGGAAAGCTAAAAGAAAACCCTAACAGAAAAAAAAAAAAAAAAAAAAAGAAGTATCAAACCAGTTGCTTTGCCTAGCAGATGTACAAAGTCTGCTCATAAAAGATAGAACAGAAATATTCATCAGATTATTAGTCAACGTTGTACTGTAGCCACTTTAAACTGCTGAGAGAGATGATCTATGGTACCAACCACTCCCAGGGCTTTGCAGAGTGATGTTTATGAAAGCTTAAAAGCAGGCACTAATACAAGTATCATGACTCTTTTCAGGCAGTAGGTGAAACCTTGAAGAAAAAGTGGCTCTGTCTT
The DNA here is from genome assembly GCA_004320125.1 of Scolopax mira. Classification (NCBI taxonomy): domain Eukaryota; kingdom Metazoa; phylum Chordata; class Aves; order Charadriiformes; family Scolopacidae; genus Scolopax; species Scolopax mira. The sequence continues at coordinate 71,297 of BJBW01000869.1, forward strand.
CAAAAAAGTGACCTGGCCTTTGCTTTGGTGGGTTTTTACTCTGCAAGAAATAAAAAGCACTGCATGCTTTCCAATGCATCCCTTCTAGCTGATAAACTATTTTGTTCTATCACTCAGCACAAAAGGACTACCTTTTATAAAGATCAAATAGCATGTTATTAGAGCTAGCTAATGAGAGCTCCACGCCTCATGCTAGAAACAAGCTCCATAGACCTGGAACATCTCATACAAACCATGAACAAAGTCAACATGCAATTGGCCAAGAACCTTTGATATGCTTACCAATTAGAAGTAATTCTCATTGAACTAAATATATTTCAATTTTACAATGACTTTGCAGTTCTTGGGATATCAAAGGCATCACAAATCCAGCATGCTTATCATTTATGACACTTCTGCTCTGAGATTTTCTTGCAGCATGCAAAGAACTCTGTAGGGTAACTGTAATGTGTTGCAACCTAACGGTGACCTGCTGATCAAATCTGTTCAAAACCCACAACAGAACCTAATGTTTTTACCTGCAATTGATGAAATGTTTCTGAAACAACCTGTAGTTCAGTGTAAGCAATAGTGTCGGTTGGTTTTTTTTATTGGACACAGAATACAATGCTAGTGAAAGTACTTCTAGTATATGATGTGGTAGTGAAGAACCCCTTTTATCAGTAGACTTTTAAGTATTTAAATATATTTAAGTCTAGTGTAAAATGCTGCTTTTATGGAGCCAGATCCTGCAGTCTTTGCACAGCTAAAACTTCCACAGAAATCAATGGGAGCTTTTTAAGTGTAAAAATAAGGACATACCCAGAATCACAAAAATACAGTTCTGCTGTTATGCTTTATCCATCAGGCTCAGACTCTCTGTCACTTGCGAGAGTATAAGACATCAAAATACAGAAATCCATGTGAAGTCAAGAAGATAAATACCCTTTTTAAATAAAGAGCATGACTTCAAACAGAATATGGCATTGTTTTTGTTCGGCTACAATCTTAAAATTAAATATTGTTAAAACATTTTAACTTCGTCTTGAATATTTATGATATATTAAGTGAATTTTATGAAAAGTTAAGTTTAAAACAATTCTTAAATTTCAACTGTAATAACCTCTTTTTTTTTGGAGAACCATAGCAATGCCTATGATGGCAGAATTTGGCTCCATATATTCTGTTAGCAAAAATCAGACTGTTTGTATTACATAAATTGTTTATTTGAAAATGTTACCAGAGCTATAAACACTGTGGACCAGCCCTATAAAGGGTTATACTTAAAAATTTCAGGGAACATTTGCCTTAGTGGATCTGTGCTTTTTTTTTTTTTTTTTGCGCAAAATCAGCTTGATGCTACTTTTAAGCAAAAGAAAGGTACTTCGGATCTGAATTTGTGGGTTACAAATTAAATCAAGGGGCTGACCCTGCAGACCTTACTCTTATGGAGCTCCTGTCCTGATGAAGGTCCAAATCCTCCCATGGGCACTGGAGTATTTCCAGTCAGCCTTGCCCCAGCGAGGCAGGGCCGTATTCCCGTTGACTTCAACTGGGCAACCCTAATGAGTCACGAGACTACGGCCAGATCCCAACCGTGCTGATAACAAATTGGGTTCACAGCTAAATTATTATTATTATTTTTTCAACAGTGTTTGTGTATTCTGCTTTCAACCAGGCTTTGCTTCCAGCCATGAGTGCCAAGGACTGGCTGGTTGTGGGGTGTGATGTTGGGAGGCGGTTGTTGCCGGCCCGGCTGCTGACTCACGCCATTGTTGATTTCGCTGTTGTAGGGGAAAGGCTCTAGGGCGGCAGATAAGGCTGTTGCCATGGTGATGAAGGAGATTCCGAGGGAGGAGTCTGCAGAAGAAAAGCCCCTCCTTACTATGACATCACAGGTGGGCAGAGCGCGGGGCTCTGAGGAGAGCGCGGCACACGAGGGTTTCCCCCTTGGTGGAACCCATCAGCTCCAGGGTCTCACATCAACATCACCACCTTTCCTCAAACCCGTGGGGAAAAAGGGGGGTTTAGATGTTTTGATGTGAAAACCAACAAAAACGCATTTCTCCCCCCACCCCAGCCCATAAAGGGATCTGGAGAAAGTACAGTATATGGCAGTTATAGCAGAAAGTTATTCAAAACCTATTTAGAGTTTCAATTATAATTCATGCCCTCGATATCCACAACACTCATTTGCAATGCATATATAAAATATCCATACTCAATGCTGATATAAAATAAGAACCACTTCAAACCAGTATCATTCTCAATCTCTGATCCTATCCCTAAGTTCTTACTGGGATTCTCCTCCGGGTGCAGGTCAAAAAGCATTATTTCACGCACCCCATTCCTAGTGTGACATCACATCACACTAAACCTTACACCTTCGAGGGGCCACCCAGCCTTAGGTGGTTTCTGTAGTTTCTTAGAGGCAGTGACTCAACAGTAAAACTTCCATCTCACCACAAGAGTGGATTTTATTCCCTCCTGTCGCTCACAGACATTAATTTGTTCCCCAAACAAGTGCATTAGGCTTACTGCTAATACTTAGCACACACAAGCTTTTCCTACTCATCAGGAGGTTTGACAGCAGTAATCTCACCACATACATTGGGTTTTTTTGTAAGAATACACGATGGTGCTTTATTCCTTCCACACCACATTTTAGCATAAGAGCTCCTGACATTTTTGAAAGCATTTGAGATGCACACAAGGCCAGCACATCCTCCTCTCACAGGGCATCGCAGATTATGGAAACATCATCTACTTCTTTGGGAACCAGGTCTGGCCACCTCCTCCTCAGCCCCTGCTGAGCACCACATTTTGCCTGTGGAGAACTCTAATGTCTACAAAGCAGTTGTACAATGGAAAAGGATGGTCTCTTTAAGGCATCATCTCTAATTTTCTATTAGGTGATTAGGAAACAATTAGAAACCAATGTAAAATGCTGCCTCCTTTAGCTCCCCGCAAAGAAGTGCAAAACTTCCATTGGCCTAAACAGGGCCAGGAGTTCAGCCCCGGTTCATTACGTGTTTAAGGCACCATTTTTGGTGGTTCTCAGTCTATTCAGCAATAGTCCATGACCAATTTATGAGTGAAATGCTTGTGTCTGTTAGTCAGTGCAATTTCTTCCACTAAACACAAATAGCTACTTCTCTGCTATGCACCGAAGGGGTGCAGAAGCCAAAAGGAAACAGAATCAAGTAAAAAAGTGAGTATTTCCCATAACCATCTCTGCATCATGCATGTGTGACGTGCAGTTCTGTGACCATATGGCATACATCATTCATGTCCTAATTGTCTGGCTGCAGTGTTGTTTTGAGATGCTTCCTCTTTACTGTGTCCATGCAAACCTCTCACTCAGAGTCTCTCTGCTGTGATATACATTTAGCCATCACCATCCAAGTGTTCACCTCCACTCTTTACATGATGAAACATGGATGTAGTCGCTGCTCACAGGTCACTTGCTCACACACAAATTCCAAATTGCCTGCAAGTTTCCCAAACAGAATGGAACTGGGTCATGGGAATAAGGCCTGGTCCTTCCAGAGTGACGACCACCACCAAACCCCATACAGGCACCTGGGTATATACATTAAGTATCTATGTTGCTGCATCCCTACAAGTAGCTAAGCAAGAAACCTGCAAATAAAATGCAAGGATTGAGCCCAGACAGAGAACTGGATTTTCTAAAAGGAGGGGGCAAAAAAAACATTAAATCTCCCCTTCCAAAAATCCAATGAACAGAGGATTAAATATGTCTGGCTGTGGAAGCAGACTCCGTAGGGAGCATCAGGCAAATGTGATACACGAAGACAAGACTAAATCTTCATTTTGAGAGAAACAGCAATAATGTACAGAGGCCCCTGAATTTATATTATTAGAGATGCCTCTTTTCCTTTGGAAAAATGTTAAAAACATACTCAACACAGAACAAGTCAGACAATTTTATTGTCGTATTTTATTATAACACTCCTAGCAAACCCCTGTTTATGAATTAGGATACTTATTTGTTGACATAAATACTGTGAATTAAATTTTAATGACATTTCCAATTCACAGATTATTTTATATCATCAGGTATTATTTTATATCATCCCATTTGGAGGCAAATCTTCAAATAACATAAACCATAAGAAGTATTACAGACTCCAGTGGGGCTTTGCCAATATATGGCAACTGGGAATCCTGACCATCGTTCCAACAGCAATTGAATACTCCAAGAAGCAGAGGGTTATTCTTGATAACTGAATAGGCCCTTCAGAAATCTTTTTATTATTATTCTCTCAATTACTTTCAATGAAAATCACTTTATTGGGATGAGAAAGCATTCAGTAGTTGCCAAATTAAACACTTTAAGCATCAACAGACGATGAGCTTTCAGTCTGAATGGGATTTTGTAGAACATAACTCTATACCATGTTGCTGCCTCCCTTTTTCTTTAAGATGATTCAGAAGAGACTGAAACAAATTTTAAAAAGGGTTTTTTAAAATATGAATAGAACCTAGAAAAAGTGGAAGAAAGTTCACTTAAAGTCCAAAAATTAACTGGAAGTTAAGCTATTACCAATATACTTAAAATTCAAAAAAATTCAAAATACACTTAAAAAACAAAAAACGTGAGAATAATTGTTCATAAAGGTTTGATTTAAATTCCAAAATAAAGATTGTTTAACCTCTCCACAGCTTCTTTGCATTTGCCAGGAGAAAAAAAGTGCTCTCTTCAGAATTACTGTCTAATGAGACATTTAAACCTAAATATCCCCTGGAGTCAAAGTTTAATTGTACAGTCAGCTATGAAATTCCCAATTTACCACAGGTCAGTGAACTTCAAAAGATCCAATTCAATCAAGTACTTCGATCCACACTTACACTTTAAAATATGATTAACTGCTTTATTGAGCAGTTAAAAAAGTGCATGTTTAATTGCCTTGCCAGCCTGATTTTAAACAAACAAATCTCACAGTGTCACAGGAGTTATTTGCTCCAGATCCATCACACCTAATTTAGAATTTTCACTGAAATGCATCAATTAGAAAGCTGGTAGGATCCCAATAAAGGTAATAGAAAGAAATAAGACCTGCAGGAGGTAATTCATGCCCCAAATGATCCTGCACAAATATACTCTGGTATTATATGGAACAGAAGTGGGAGTTCACGAAAAATTCACCAGTAAAAAAAAGAAATTCAATATATATGTCGATAGCTATCTTCACTTCTGTTTGTAAGTGAAAAATATGAAATCATACAATAAGAAATTTTTATCTGAGGGTGGTGAGAGCCCGGCCCAGGTTGCCCCGAGAAGCTGTGGCTGCCCCATCCCTGGAGGGGTTCAAGGCCAGGTTGGAGGGGGCTTGGAGCAACCTGCTCTGGTGGGAGGTGTCCCTGCCCAGGGCAGGGGGTGGCACTGGGTGGACTTCAAGGTCCCTTCCAAACCAACCCATTCTGTGATTCTATGCCAAAATTCATCCTCTCCCATGAAAAAAGCAGGCTACAATGCACAAGATGTCATCAAAAAGATGTATGTTTCATCACTACACCCCAATTAACTCCACCAGATGCTCAAGAGTTTGTTTTTATAACCTCTCTCTGAGGTATTAGTTAGCATTCAGGAACTTTTTTTTTTTTTAAAGTGAATTTCATTTGCATGCCATTTGTTGATCTAAGCACATTTATATTTGCTCAAGGACTTGAGTAAAATCCTTGAACACTTCCAATGCCTAAATCCCACTGATTATTATTTTTTCTTTTTAGTTCATTGGTTGGGCTTTTTGTTTTGTTCTGGGGTTTTGGTTGGGTTTTTTATTGCTGGAGTTTTTCCTTTCTTTTTAAGGTCCAATAGGAAATCTTGCAAATGCTTCAACTTTTTAAAGGAAAGAGAATAAAATTAGCAAATATTCTGCTCCCAGTTTGTTAGGATGTTTTCTCATGTTTATATTGAGGATTCACTACATGAATTTGATGGCATGATTATTTACATATAAAAAGTTAACAGTCACACTTGATCAATTGTCTTACTTTTAAGCTTCTTAGTATTGGACTTGCATTGATTCACAGCCCACTCCATAAATGTTTACTAAATAACATTGTCACTGAATAACAGAGTTAGTGTCTGTAATTAGCTTCTGTTCTCTTTTATACCAGCCTAAATCACAATTAACTCAATTTTTTTTCATTAATGTATATGAATTAGTTAAAACAAAAATCATGCCTGTTTTTGATAATGATAATAATTAAGTTTGAAGAATTTAGTATTTTCCATACATCTCAAAGCTGTCTTGTTTGATTTATTATATTTTTTTAGTAGTTTAGCAGGGGATTAAGTTTTACTGATAATGCTTTCATCTATTATTAAAAAGGTAATAAAGTAAATACAAAATTTTAAAAATCATAAATGCATGAATTACTAGTGCAAATACTGATTGATTCTTTACCTCTAAGTTAAATACTGCTCCACACAATTATTGCTTTTAGGGTAGTATGCATAATTTCAGTAGAAATATTCTCACGAGTATAATAAAGTTGCCTTGACAATATGTCTAAAAGTCATACATTGGCTGCTTGCCTAAAATTATACAGATTTCTCCGACACAAATTAAATACACTTTCCATGAAATAACATGGAAATTACCATGGGAAATGAGAGTAATTTTTTTTTCATAAAAAATAAAGTTAACTATACTGTTGCATACATTTTAAAATGCCTTATCATTCCATAAGCACAGAAAGACTTGCACAGACATTTTTTGTAGATAATATTATGCTAGTTTAACTTTTTTAAAAATACAACATTTATGAATAGCAGTTAATCTTCAGAAATTTGTTGGTTCTTCATTCATAAATACTCTAAGGAAAAATACGCTGTCCTGTTAAAGATCTGCAAGCCATGTACTACAGCTGTTCCATATTCAATGAATGTGCTGTTCATTGTGAAACTGTTCTGAATTCAAAGTCCAGAAAAATCCACAATCAGCTTTCGAGTTTCAAGCTTTTCAATCTGCAAAAACCTTTTCAAAGCAAGTGCACACACCGTGACAGAGCCCTATGGTGAAAGGCTGTATAGCTTCACAAGGAATTATGACTTGCTTCCTGTGATGCCCACAGCCAGGCATCCAAAACCACAGCCTTATTCTAGGCATGCTACAGAACTCTATTTTAAAAGAAAAATCCACAGAAAGGACAAGAAAAATCAGTGCAATCTGAGTAATTACAGCCTCTATGCAGACACAGTAAGGGCACGGTAAAAGATTAATTTTGTTGCACGGGAAATCAACAAAAGGCATTTTCAACACAGCTGGAGATGGAGTAGCATAAGCTTTAAAAAAATTAAGTTCTGTGGCAAGCCCTGATTTATTTGATATTGTTAATTCTCTCATCTTCATAGTTCTCATGCTGCTGCAGCATGAAGATTTGGTCTCTAAAAAGTAGTTGTGCATCTTTCACCGAAATTGACATTTGATCATATACGATACTCAGAGTAGTGCATGAGGCTGCACACAACTCTTGAACTTCTCTACACACCACTGGTGGCTCACAGAGAATTTGCACACGCAGCTCAGCTCCATAACCTGCAGCCATCTTTACTTTCTACTAATGAAAAACATTAAATAATTTTCTAACATTTTGGAAGTAATCATCATAGCTGCCCCCAGAGATGCTGCAAGAGCACAAGTTTGATACCAATGTGAGTGGAACAGGACTCCTCAAGTTCCTGTCCTCTGCACCTTATCTAAAAGCATTTGAGAGCTGCAGTTCTCAAACTCAGACTTACTCTTCAGAGTTGCCACACAAAACTAATTTGAATGAATGATCCAGAAACCATAATCGAGCATCATGAGTTACCATTTGTTCCCTGTAGATATTGTCAGGACACTTGTGCCTCCTCACACATATAGTATGTGTGT